>CM060409.1:172653992-173063992 GCA_030545235.1 Helianthus tuberosus
GGTCAACATTAAGCAATTAACGGAAACGTGTAAATGAATCGGACAATCAACGAGTCAATCACAGAGGGTTATACTATCATATAACCCGGTCCTAATGAAGCACTTAGGCATTTCTAAATCATGCTATTACGGGTCAGAACTGAAAGTCAAAGCAGTGGTCAAGTTATGCGACTTTCGGTTCCGAACCGATCCTAAACTGAAAATTGTCGGGTCGGACATGCTTAAACATGTTCTTGTATTGATTACCAAGTTATATGAGTGGCAAAACAGGTTACACGTCTTCTACATTGTTAATTATGCGTTAATTCGAAGTTTAAGTTTCTGTTGACTTTTTATGATGAAGTTTGACCCGGCAAATGACCTAGTTAGAGTGGGAATCAGAGGGTGCCCTTTTAAGGGCTTAATGCCCACATAATTACCAACTTATAACTACTTTCAATTTGACTAATCACTGGACCATTAGTGATTAATCGTTTAGTCAAACCTTAATTACGACGGTTTGACTTTAAGCTAATAAACTAAGTAAAACACGATTAAGGAAGGTTAAGGAAGCTTACCAAGGTCCTATGCACGACAAATGATGCTTAGGAAAGGCTCTTGTGCTCCAGAAATCCTCAGGAGTTGAGTTTGAATGAATGATCAAAAATTGAAATAATGTGGGTCTTTATATAGTGATCTTGATTGATCAAGATGATGCCAAACAACTCTAGGATTAATCCCTGATCAATTACAAGTGTCCCTAGGCCTAAAAATTAGTTTGTGCTGCACATGGTATTGAAAACTAGCAATATAAGTCGGTTAAACGGGCTGGACAGACACCTGTGATGTTTCTGATGCTGGGACTGTCTTACGGACCGTAAAGCTAAGGCCATACGGTCCGTAACCGATGACCAGAGGACAAAAAATTTGAGAATCTCTTGAGTTTGACCATGCAACTTTGATATTACGAATTTGGGCCTTTATTATCAGTATGGGGCCACTTGATCATGTCTGAACAGTTATGACAACCTTGCCATGCTTTAAAATTGTCTTGGATTCTTTTGAAAGGGGCCATGAATGAAGGTTTGTCGTATACATTCTCATAGGATCCCATCTTTGCGATTTGAATCAATTATTACTAGTATTTACCGGATTTGAATGTATATCAGATGTTTATACATTCTCATAGGATCCCATCTTTGTGATTTGAATCAATTATTACTAGTAACCTGCCGATCCTCGATCGCCACAGGTTTTTCAACAAACTTCAAGCTCTCTTCTATGTGCACATCTGTATGTGGTATGACTAGTGATTCATCAGCTAGAGATTTCTTTAGATTGCAGATGTGGAATACATTGTGAATACCACTAAGCTCTTCAGGTAAGTTTAACTTATAAGCTGTCACACCCCCAAAATCCACACGCGGAGTATCACCGCTTGGAGGCGTGACTGACCAGGATCAAGCCACCAATCATATTGAACATAACAAGTAATAAGTAAAATTCAACCACACAATATGAAAGGTGTTTCAAATAAAAAACGTAGTTAAGTGTTTAGCGGAAGCATAATTGTAAAACCCAATGTAAATATTAAGTACGAAATAAAGTAATGTTTTTAGCATGGCACACACTACCATGTCCCACAACGACCACGCCTCCCTGTGCAAGCTCCATGAGTACCTAACGACCTGCAAGGCATGTAACAACGAGTCAACAACAAAGTTGAGCGAGTTCATAGTTGGTTGTCTAGTTGTAGCATTCGTTTCGTAAATCATATGTTCGTTTTGTAAACCATGTATCGTATTAATTCGTATCGCGGTCTCCCAGACATGTTTGCGAAGGTTAGTGGGGGCTTCCCAGGTGTTACTAGACCGTGTGTATCGACTACTACGAAAATGTAAGTGGTTCCCTATGTCAATGTCTATCAGCATTGACCCTTTGCCCATAGTCCATTAGTACACGCCCGTTCGAACGACACGGTGTGAGGTTTGTTAAACCTAATAGCGCTATTAACTAATGACCCGCTCGCCATAGGCCTCGGCGATTAAGTCGATATAAATGAGGGACTTCAATGATAGAGGTTTGGTCCAGTGTGTAATCTTGGCATCCTACCCACGGAGGATGGTTGTAGTTACCGTTTAAATCATTAACCCATTCCCAACCCTTGGGAATCCTATGCCTTGGAAAGAGTGTGAACTCACCTTGGTTTGCTCGGCAGATACACGAAAAGGTTACTTGAGTTATATGTGGTCAACCACGTCCTAACATGGTTACCATACAAGTCAGGTTTTGGTTTCAAGTAATGTACATAAGTTTCACACAGGTTAACATGTTACGAGCACGTATTGATCATGGCAGCACTTAAACAGTCAAATACATAACATATCCGGACTTGTGCGAGTCAAAAGATTGGGCTCGCACAAGTCTAACAGCCTTGTGCGACCCACCCGATGAAGCCCAAAGACACCCGGCCCAGAATCATAAGCAGTCCAACATGTATACGGCCCAAACAAATAAACATTGGTCTTGTGCGGTCCGGATGGACTTGTGCGATCCGGATGACTTGTGCGACCAGGTTGGGCCATTCAGCCCATCAGCATAAACTAAGTCTAACTACTGTGTGTGTGTGGCCCAAGACTTGTGCGATCAGCACTGTCTTGTGCGATCCACAGGTCTTGTGCGATCATGCAAGGTATATGTTGTACATAGTGCTTTAACAGTTGTATCCTATCTTGTGCGACCGACAAACTTGTGCGATTGGTTATTTAATATCCGAAATCATGGCAATCAGTTATATGGTTTCCATTTATGAAGTTATCAATCAACCACACTAACAGTTTCCATTCATACAATTAATCGATCAAACAAGGGTTTTTAGCATCAAATCTCTATGAACCCTAATCATGTTTCAAGCATAAACAACATCTTTCAACATCATCAAACAAACAATTCGAAAGGCAGAAACATAACAGCCGATTAACATCAACAGCCGATTAACATCAATTCGGTTCTAAAACATCACTCTAAATCAGTCTAAACACCCTACATAAATGAGTCGATCTACATGAACAACATAAGCAATCATATATCATTCTCTAAATCATTATGTGAAAACATGTAGGTCAAAATCATCAAGTAACATACAATTAATAATTAAAACACTAACCGGAAGTCAAAGAACTAGGTTGATCGAGATGGGGGCTTCGGCTATGAGGATTGCCGTCGAACTAGAGAGACAGGAGATGAGAGAACTAGGGTTTGTGTGTGTTATGAGATTTGCAACAAATGAGGAGTATACACCCACCTCATGGGTTATGTGCGTAAAGGAGTGGGCCGAACCCATCATGGGCCGCCCTTGGTCTCGAGTTCAACCTAAATGAGGTTGGGCCGAGAGGATGTGTGAAACCAAAGCCCAAAGGCTTGTGCGGTTGGGTGAATGTTGTGCGATCGGTTTATTTCGTGTGATCCTAATACATACATACAAGCACAACACATATTCACATACCATTTCATTTCATTAATCAACAAAGTTCATATAATCACATAGGGTCCACATACGTTACATCAAGGTACAAAGATAGGTTTGAAATATGAGTTGTCACATTATCCCCAAGTTGAAAGAAATTTCGTCCCGAAATTTGGTACGTACTCACTGAGGAAGCTAGTTAAGTTGCATGGTTTTCCTGGGGTGTCACATCCTTCCCCCGTTGGTTTGGAATTTCGTCCCGAAATTCCGTAGTAGCTTCAGCCTCAGTAGTGGTTGTACTGTTCTCGAACAATTGGGGATACTTTTGTTTCATTTGGTCTTCGCGTTCCCAGGTGAACTCTGGGCCACGACGGGAGTTCCAACGAACTCGAACAAGAGGTACTCTGGTGCGCTTGAGAATCTTAACATCTCGGTCAGTAACCTCTACTGGTTCCTCGATGAATCGCAGCTGATTGTCGATAGTGAGCTCCTTCAAAGGAACTATGAGGGTCTCATCTGACAGACACTTCTTCAGATTCGACACGTGGAAAACGTTGTGAACTCCACTGAGTTCTGTTGGTAGATTCAGCTTGTAGGCCACCTTGCCTATTTTCTCAATGATTTCGAACGGTCTGACATATCGCGGATTAAGCTTGCCTCGTTTGCCAAAACGAACTACACCTCTCCAAGGTGAGACTTTGAGTAGCACTCGATCCCCAACCTGGAACTCGAGTGGTTTCCTGCGCTTATTAGCGTAGTTTTCTGACGGTCACGAGCTGCCGCCATTCGTTGTCGTATCTGAGAAATTCTTTCCATTGCGTCAACTACTAGTTATGGACCCGTGATCTGACTATCACCCACCTCTGCCCAACAAAGAGGTGATCGGCATTTACGCCCGTACAATGCCTCAAATGGAGCGGCTTGAATGCTGGTGTGGTAACTGTTGTTATACGAAAACTCCACTAACGGGAGATGTTTTTCCCAGCCGTTGCCGAAATTGATTACACATGCACGAAGCATGTCTTCTAGAGTTTGGATGGTGCGTTCAGACTGCCCATCCGTTTGCGGGTGATACGCTGTGCTCATGTCTAATCGTGAGCCAAAGGACTTGTGCATTGCTTGCCACAGTTCAGAAGTAAAACGTGCATCACGATCAGATATAATAGAGGTTGCGGGCCGTGCCTCGAAACCACTTCCTTTAAGTAAATGTCTGCTAGAGTAGAGAACTTGTCTGTTTCTTTGATGGCCAAAAAGTGTGCAGACTTTGTGAGTCGATCCACGATCACCCAAATGGTATCGTTTCCATGTTGAGATCTAGGTAGGCCAGTAACGATATCCATGGAAATTTGCTCCCATTTCCATTGTGGTATCTCTGGTTGTTGGAGTAGGCCCGATGGTTTCTGATATTCAGTCTTGACTCTCGCACAAGTCAAACATTTGCTAACGTAAGTTGCTATGTGGGCTTTCATGCTAGGCTACCAATATGTAGTTCTGAGATCATGGTACATCTTATCTAAACCAGGATGTACTGAGTAGCGGGACTTATGTGCTTCATCCATCACAAGCTCTCGTAGGTTGCCATAGAGTGGGACCCAGATGCGTCCTGTTACGTAGTAGGCGCCGTCTTCCTTTTGTTCTAACCGTTGCCTTGAGCCGCGTAGGGCTTCAGCCCTGACGTTTTCTGGTTTCAATGCTTCTACCTGAGCATCTCGTATCTGTGCAGGAAGACTAGACTGGATGGTAAGTTGTAATGCTCGCACACGCCTAGGTGTAGTATCCTTTCGACTGAGGGCGTCGGCCACGACATTGGCTTTGCCCGGATGGTGCTTGATGGCACATTCGTAATCCTTCAAAAGCTCGACCCATCGTCGTTGGCGCATGTTTAACTCCTTTTGCTTGAAGATATGCTCGAGACTCCTGTGATCGGTGTAAATGGTGCACCTGGTACCGTACAGGTAATGTCTCCATATCTTAAGAGCAAAAACCACTGCTCCCAATTCCAAGTCATGCGTAGTGTAGTTCCTTTCATGAACTTTAAGTTGACGTGACGCATAAGCAATGACCTTGTCACGTTGCATTAATACACATCCAAGTCCTTGGATGGATGCGTCGCAATAAACCACAAAATCGTCTGTGCACCTTCAGGCAGTGAGAGGATAGGTGCGCTACAAAGTCTATCCTTTAAGTGCTGAAATGCCGTTTCCTGTGCATCACCCCAACGATAGATGACACCCTTCTGAGTTAGCGAAGTGAGAGGTTGCGCGATCTTGGAGAAATCCTTGATAAACCTTCTGTAGTAACCTGCCAAGCCCAAGAATTGGCGAATTTCTGTTGGTGTACGGGGCGCAGGCCAGTTCCTGATTGAATCAACCTTGGATGGATCAACGTGAATCCCATCCTTGTTTACCACGTGGCCTAGGAAATGGACTTCACGAAGCGAGAAGCCGCATTTCGAAAACTTAGCATAAAGCTGTTCTGTTCGAAGCAGTTCCAAAATAATCCGCAGATGCTGCTCGTGTTCCTCCTGACTCTTAGAATAGATCAGGATGTCGTCGATGAAAACAATCACAAACTTATCCAAGTAAGGCTTGCACACTCTGTTCATAAGATCCATGAAGACTGCAGGCGCGTTTGTTAACCCGAATGGCATGACCAGAAACTCGTAATGGCCGTAGCGTGTTCTGAATGCCGTTTTGGAGACGTCCTCGTCCCGGACTCTCAGTTGATGGTAGCCTGACCTCAGATCAATCTTTGAATAGTAGCTCGACCCTTGCAGCTGGTCGAACAAGTCGTCAATGCGTGGAAGAGGATAGCGATTCTTTACGGTCACCTTGTTTAGTTCACGGTAATCTATGCACATACGGAAGGTACCGTCTTTCTTCTTCACAAACAACACGGGAGCTCCCCAGGGCGAAGAGCTAGGACGAATGAAACCCTTATCCAAGAGTTCTTGCAATTGCATGGACAGTTCTTCCAGTTTGGTTGGAGCTAGGCGATAAGGTGCTCGAGCTATGGGCGCTGCTCCAGGAGCTAGCTCAATTTGGAATTCGACCTGGCGATGAGGCGGTAGCCCAGGTAAATCTTCAGGAAATACTTGAGGAAAATCACGTACTACTGAAATATCCTCCAATCTCTTCTCCTTCGTGGATGTATCAGTAACAAGTGCTAAAATAGCGGTGTGGCCCTTTCGCAAACACTTCTGAGCCTTAAGAAAGGAGATGATGCCCACCACAGCACCACTCTTGTCACCTTGGATTTCGAGAGGTTATTTACCAGAACGGGGAATACGAACAATCTTCTCTTTGCATAGGATCTCTGCTTGCTGTTGAGACAACCAATCCATCCCAATAACGATGTCGAAACTACCCAGAGCTATAGGAATGAGATCGATAGAGAAAGTTTGACCAACTAGAATAAGATTACAACCCTGAACTATGTGTGTGGCCTCTAAACTTTTACCATTCGCTAACTCTACGACATGCTTGGTGTTCAAAAGAGTTGGTGTGCGTTTAAGCATTTGACTAACTTTTAGAGACACATAACTGGTATCGGCACCCGAATCAAATAAAACAGTAACATAAAATTCATCGAGAAGGAACTTACCCATCACTACGTTAGGATCATTCCTTGCGTCACCCTGACCCAGCACGAACACTCGACCCCTGGCACCGTTGTCATTATTGTTTCCCCCATTGTTGTTCCCATTACCCTGATTATTGTTGTTGTTGTTGTTGTTCGGATTTTGATTTAACTGGGGGCAGTCCCGCTTGAAGTGGCCTTCAGCACCACACTGAAAGCATCCCCTGTTACCTCGCTGTCGCTGCTAGTTCTGTGGAGCTGGTGGTTGTTGTTGTTGGTTCTGATTCGCAGGTCGTGAGCTCCTGCAATCCTTAGCTTCATGACCCATCTTGAGACATCTCTGACAACGACCCTTGTTGCACTGACCATTGTGGTGCCTGTTGCATGTGTTGCACTTTGGGAGGTTTCCTCGATATCCACCCTGCCCTTGACTACCAGAAGATTGCTGACCAGGACTCTGGTAATCATCAGTCTTTCGCTGTTGTGCCTGGGGCTGAACCGTAGTCGAACCCTTGCTGGAGGTTCCATCCCATTTTCGCTTGTTGTCACTGGGAGTAGCAGAAGTAGTAGTTGTGGTAGTAGCACCGATATGCTTAGGCAGCTTGTTCTGTTCCACTGCCTGGTCTGTGAGACGATGAGCAAGACGAGTAACATCCTGGATGGTAGCAAGGTTAGCAGCAGTCACATGGCTTTGAATCTCTGGTACTAATCCTTTGAGGAACAGCTCGATGCGCTTGATGGGAGGATCCACCATAGTTGGACACAACACTGCCAGTTCGTTGGATCTTTTCGTGTACGCTTCTATCTCTGACCCCGTCATCTTCAGGTTAAAGAACTCCACTTCCAGCTTGTGGATGTCATCACGACTACAGTATTCACGTTTGATTAGTTCCTTAAAATCATTCCATGGGGTGGCATTAGCAGCCGCCAGCCCCAGCATCTGAACTTGCGCGTTCCACCAAGTTAGCGCAGTGCCTTCGAGAGTACCAGTGGCGTACTTCACCCTACGAGCCTCAGGGCATTCACACATTTCAAAGACAGACTCGAGCTTCTCAAACCAGTGGAGGAGTCCAACGGCTCCTTCAGTGCCACTGAAAGTACTAGGACGACAGTCCATAAAAGTCTTGAATGTGCACACAGGTGGCTGAGCGTTCAGACCTATTGTGTATAAGAACAGGACAAGGTTAAACACAAGAGTTGGTTTAGGAGTGTAGGATCTAAAGATCCTAGAGTGAGTTTTGACTGCAGGGTATACCTCCTGCTTGTGCGGCTGCAAGCGCCGCAGCAACTTGTTGGTTAATCAGAGCCGTCAACTGGGCTTGTGTCATGTTAACGCGTCCGCTCATGATCTTCATATCAAAGGAAACATGAGTGAGAGAGGTGCGCGAAAGTGCGATGACAGGAGAGAGTAAGCACACATGTGTTTTCAATCAATAGTTGTTACATTTATCTAAGCATATCACGAGCAAAGTTCTATGTAACTAGCAAGTGGACAATATAAACATAAATCATATCACCTAGAATGTCGAGTCTTGCACGTGGAGCGAAGCGTCGTTGTGGATCGTTGAGCACTGTACAGGTTATAGTCTGGTTTCAATAAAAACTTTTTCCCTTATTAAAACCAAGTTCACTATAACCAATGGCTCTGATACCAATCTGTCACACCCCCAAAATCCACACGCGGAGTATCACCGCTTGGAGGCGTGACTGACCAGGATCAAGCAACCAATCATATTGAACATAACAAGTAATAAGTAAAATTCAACCACACAATATGAAAGGTGTTTCAAATCAAAAACGTAGTTAAGTGTTTAGCGGACGCATAATTGTAAAACCCAATATAAATATTAAGTATGAAATAAAGTAATGTTTTTAGCATGGCACACACTACCATGTCCCACAACGACCACGCCTCCCTGTGCAAGCTCCATGAGTACCTAACGACCTGCAAGGCATGTAACAACGAGTCAACAACAAAGTTGAGCGAGTTCACAGTTGGTTGTTTAGTTGTAGCATTTGTTTCGTAAATCATATGTTCGTTTTGTAAACCATGTATCGTATTAATTCGTATCGCGGTCTCCCAGACATGTTTGCGAAGGTTAGTGGGGGCTTCCCATGTGTTACTAGATCGTGCGTATCGACTACTATGAAAATGTAAGTGGTGCCCTAAGTCAATGTCTATCAGCATTGACCCTTTGCCCATAGTCCATTAGTACACGCCCGTTCGAACGACACGGTGTGAGGTTTGTTAAACCTAATAGCGCTATTAACTAATAACCCGCTCGCCATGGGCCTCGGCGATTAAGTCGATATAAATGAGGGACTTCAATGATAGAGGTTTGGTCCAGTGTGTAATCTTGGCATCCTACCCACGGAGGATGGTTGTAGTTACCGTTTAAATCATTAACCCATTCCCAACCCTTGGGAATCCCATGCCTTGGAAAGAGTGTGAACTCACCTTGGTTTGCTCGGCAGATACACGAAAAGGTTACTTGAGTTATATGTGGTCAACCACGTCCTAACATGGTTACCATACAAGTCAGGTTTTGGTTTCAAGTAATGTACATAAGTTTCACACAGGTTAACAGGTTACGAGCACGTATTGATCATGGCAGCACTTAAACAGTCAAATACATAACATATCCGGACTTGTGCGAGTCAAAAGATTGGGCTCGCACAAGTCTAACAGCCTTGTGTGACCCACCCGATGAAGCCCAAAGATACCCGGCCCAGAATCATAAGCAGTCCAACATGTATACGGCCCAAACAAATAAACATTGGTCTTGTGCGGTCCGGATGGACTTGTGCGATCCGGATGACTTGTGCGACCAGGTTGGGCCATTCGGCCCATCAGCATAAACTAAGTCTAACTACTGTGTGTGTGTGGCCCAAGACTTGTGCGATCAGCACTGTCTTGTGCGATCCACAGGTCTTGTGCGATCATGCAAGGTATATGTTGTACATAGTGCTTTAACAGTTGTATCCTATCTTGTGCGATTGGGAGCTTGTGCGATCGGATCAGGTCTTGTGTGACCTGATCTTGTGCGACCGACAAACTTGTGCGATTGGTTATTTAATATCCGAAATCATGGCAATCAGTTATATGGTTTCCATTTATGAAGTTATCAATCAACCACACAAACAGTTTCCATTCATACAATTAATCGATCAAACAAGGGTTTTTAGCATCAAATCTCTATGAACCCTAATCATGTTTCAAGCATAAACAACATCTTTCAACATCATCAAACAAACAATTCGAAAGGCAGAAACATAACAGCCGATTAGCATCGACAGCCGATTAACAACAATCCGGTTCTAAAACATCACTCTAAATCAGTCTAAACACCCTACATAAATGAGTCGATCTACATGAACAACATAAGCAATCATATATCATTCTCTAAATCATTATGTGAAAACATGTAGGTCGAAATCATCAAGTAACATACAATTAATAATTAAAACACTAACCGGAAGTCAAAGAACTAGGTTGATCGAGATGGGGGCTTCGGCTATGAGGATTGCCGTCGAACTAGAGAGAGAGGAGATGAGAGAACTAGGGTTTGTGTGTGTTATGAGATTTGCAACAAATGAGGAGTATACACCTACCTCATGGGTTATGTGCGTAAAGGAGTGGGCCGAACCCATCATGGGCCGCCCTTGGTCTCGAGTTCAACCTAAATGAGGTTGGGCCGAGAGGATGTGTGAAACCAAAGCCCAAAGGCTTGTGCGGTTGGGTGAATGTTGTGCGATCGGTTTATTTCGTGTGATCCTAATACATACATACAAGCACAACACATATTCACATAACATTTCATTTCATTAATCAACAAAGTTCATATAATCACATAGGGTCCACATACGTTACATCAAGGTACAAAGATAGGTTTGAAATACGAGTTGTCACATAAGCAACTGATCTGACACATTCGATGATCTCAAATGGTCCTATGTACCTCGGGCTTAACTTGCCTTTCTTACCAAATCACATTACCCCTTTCCAGGGTGATACTTTAAGTAGAACTTTATCACCAACCTCGAATTTCAGAGGCTTACGCCTTAAATCTGCGTAGCGTTTCTGCCTATCCCTGGCAGCTTTGAGACGATAGCGTATTTGCACAATTTTATCTGTCGTCTCCAGGACTATTTCAGGTCCTGTCAGTTGGACATCTCCAACTTTCACCCAACATACGGGTGTTCTGCACTTTCTACCGTACAAGGCCTCGAAAGGCGCAGCCTTAATGCTCGTATGATAGCTATTGTTATAGGAGAACTCGATTAATGGCAGGTGGTTATCCCAACTACCACCTAAGTCAATCATACATGCACGAAGCATGTCTTCCAAAGTTTGGATTGTACGCTCACTCCGCCCGTCCGTCTGAGGATGGTAAGCCGTACTGAAATTTAAGCGCGTGCCCAAAGACTGTTGGAAACTTTTCCAAAAATGTGATGTGTATCTGGTATCTCTGTTAGAGATAATGGACACTGGTACGCCATGCAGAGATACAATCTTATCTACGTACAATTGGGCTAACATGTCAGAGCTATAAGTCTCCTTAATGGGTAGGAAATGTGCTGACTTAGTCAGTCTATCTACTATTACCCATATAGTATCATTTCCTTTCCTTGTCTTTGGTAACTTGGTGATGAAATCCATTGTCACCATCTCCCACTTCCATGTGGGAAGTTCAGGCTGTTGTAGCAAACCTGACGGTTTTTGGTGTTCAGTTTTAACATGTGCGCACGTCAAACATTTGGCCACATAAGTGGCTACAGATTTCTTCAAACCTATCCACCAGTAATTTGCCCTTAGATTCTGGTACATCTTATCAGCTCCAGGATGAACGGAATATTTTGAACTATGGGCTTCCTGGAGGATAACATCCTGAAGTCCTCCAAAAACTGGAACCCATATTCGTCCATTTAACCTTAGGATTCCGTCCTTGCCATAGGATAATTGTTTTTCAGTTACGCCTAACTTTTCATCAGGATAGTTAGCTTCCATTATAGCTTCCTTCTGTGCAGCTAACAACCTTTCATTCAAACTATTCTTTATCTCAATGCTCTTGGCATTGATTCTTATAGGCTTCACTCTCTCCTTTCTACTTAAGGCATCAGCGACCACGTTTGCCTTGCCATGATGGTATCTTATCTCACAGTCGTAATCATTCAACGTCTCCATCCATCGACGCTGCCTCATGTTTAAATCCTCTTGGTTAAACAGGTGTTGGAGGCTCTTGTGATCAGAATAGATCACACACTTGATACCATACAAATAGTGCCTCCACAGTTTTAGTGCAAATACAACGACACCCAACTCCAAATCGTGGGTGGTGTAGTTCTTTTCGTGCACTTTTAACTGTCGGGAAGCATATGCAATAACTTTTCCCTTCTGCATAAGCACACATCCCATGCCAGTGTGCGATGCATCGCAGTAAACCACGAATTCCTCGATACCTTCAGGCAATGTCAAAACAGGAGCATTGCTCAACTTTTGTTTGAGAATATCAAAGGATTCTTGCTGCTTAGGACCCCAATCGAATTTTACATTCTTAAGAGTCAATGAAGTTAGGGGTGCAGCAATTCTTGAAAAATTTTCTATAAAACGCCGATAGTATCCTGCCAGACCTAAAAAGCAGCGAATCTCTGTGGGCGTCTGTGGCTCTTGCCAATTCATGATGGCCTCAATCTTAGCGGGATCCACCTGGATACCACGCTCACTTACCATATGTCCAAGAAATTGGACTTCACGAAGCCAAAATTCACACTTAGAGAATTTGGCGTAGAGCTTTTCTCGATGAAGCAGTTTCAGAATGCAACGGAGGTGCTTCTCATGGTCAGATTGATTCTTCGAGTAAATAAGAATATCATCGATGAAGACGATGACAAATTTATCCAAGTAGGGCTTGAAGACGCGGTTCATGAGATCCATGAATGCGGCTGGTGCATTAGTGAGCCCAAAAGGCATCACTAAGAACTCGTAATGACCATAACGAGTCCTAAATGCAGTCTTATATACATCTTCATCCTTGACCTTCAGTTGATGATATCCTGACCTTAAGTCGATCTTGGAAAAGTAATTTGCTCCTTGATGCTGATCGAACAAGTCGTCGATCCTGGGTAATGGGTATCGATTCTTGATAGTAACTTTGTTAAGCTCTCGGTAATCGATGCACAGACGCATCGACCCATCCTTTTTCTACACAAACAGGATTGGTGCTCCCCAAGGAGATGAGCTAGGTCTAACAAATCCCTTTGCCAACAAATCATCCAACTCAGTTCTCAATTCCTTCATCTCAGTTGGTGCCAATCGGTAAGGTGCTCTTGCAACTGGTGCCGCACCAGGAATGATATCGATCTTGAACTCCACTTGTCTATCTGGGGGTAAACCAGGTAGTTCTTCAGGGAATACATCTGGATATTTAGAGATAATAGGTATGTCTTCAATCTTAGGCTTTGGTCCATCAACAGTTACTTGTGCCATGTAGATAACACAACCCTTCTTCAAACACCTTGATGCCTTGAGCATGGACACTTGCTCAGGCATTCCGTACCTAGTATCTCCTTGGATTGTCAAAGGCTCGCCATGAGGAGTTCTGACAACCACTTGCTTCTTAGCACAAATGATCTGGGCTTGGTTGCGAGACAACCAATCCATGCCTATTACTATATCGAAACCGGCTAATTTCAAAGGAAGTAAAGACAATGGAAAAGAATAGTTCCTAATGGATATGAAACATCCATCTAACACGGTTGAAGCAGATTCTATGGTTCCATCAGCTAACTCCACTTCGTATTTTATGCTTAGGGTTCTAACAGGTAGATTTAATAACTTACAAAACTTATTATCCACAAATGATTTATCCGCCCCTGAATCAAATAATACCCTTGCATAAACATCATTTATAAGGAAGGTACCTGTTATCACATTATCATCCTGCACTGCCTCCTTTGCATCCATTCTGAAAACCCTAGCGTTGGTCTTCTTAACTTCTTCCGGCTTTTTGGCATACTTAGGGCAGTTGGACTTGATGTGCCCCTTCTCGTTGCAGTTGTAGCATGTCGCATCCTTTATCTTCTTGCACTCTATCGTCTTGTGTTCCTTGGACTTGCATATCCCACATGCAAAAGTCCTTGATTGTGTCTGCGAGTTTGATTCCAATCTACACTTTCCAAAGTGATGTTTCCGACAAACTTTACATCTGGGTTTCTCACCCGACTGTTGGTTACCTTTGTTGAACCCTGAACTCTTCTTGTTCTCATGGTTCCCTTTGTGTTTCTTGTCTGAGCGATGTGAGTTATCATCCTCACGTTTCCTCTTTCCCTCATCTGAGTTTTTAATCTATCTCTGCCTGACCGCGTCGAGGGTAAGGGATAATGACAAATCAGTTACAGACCTAAAGGTAGTAGGTCTTGACGCTTTCACACTTGCCTTAATCTCTGGAGCCAAACCTCCTATGAAACGAGCTATACGCTTAGGTTCCAGTGTAACCAGGTATGGAACCAGCCTAGACATGGTATTGAAGCTCGTGAGATACGCCTGACAGTCCAGGTTCCTCATAACCAGTGTGAGGAAGTCAGTCTCAATCTTCTCGACCTCATGCTGAGGACAGAAAGTATCCTTGATTAAAGTAACAAACTGACCCGATGTCATGTTATAAAGCGGGATCTTTCCAGTAGCTTGAATTAACGATCTCCACCATGCTAGGGCTTCTCCCTTAAACGACTGTGACACATACTTCACAATGTCTTGCTCGGCGCAACCACTAATATCTACCACAGTGTCCATCTCGTCGAGCCAGGTCATACAATCAACGGCTCCTTTTTCTCCCGTGAAGTCTCTCGGCTTGCAGGAGACAAAGTACTTATATAAACAGGTCTTGACCCGAGGCTCCTGGTTGAGCTCAACCTGTTTAGACGGGACACTTTTCTGGTTTGAAGAGTGATGAGGTTCACTCTTTCGAGCCGAATGAACTTTGGAGGGTGCTTTAGATACGGTCTTGCTATACGTACCACTTGATTCATTGTCTCTTCTATCCAGAGCTCGAGTAATGGCATTGTCTATCATTGCCTGCAGTTCTGCACCCGCTATGTTAATTCGGGTATTATCCTGATTTTCCCTTGGGTGACTGTTGATCTCATCCGAGTCAGCCATGTAACTTGAACTGTTACATAAAATATTGACAATAATTTATTTGGGAGTTTAGTATGGAATTGTCTTTTATGGCAATTCATTAACCATGGTAAACCTAGACCATATTTGGTAAATTTGTCAATCATATCTATTTAGGATTTTTATTATAATTTATCCTAATTATAAAATAATAACAGTATTATTAGTGGCACAAAAAAAACTAGTCACAAGGACATTTTAAATCATTAGCCATGATTTCAGAGAATCAAGGCATTCAGGTTTGGACATAGTTCCTTACCTTTTTCTGACAGGGAGTCGTAGACTACAACTGTCTTTTGTCTTATATGACAATGAGTATGGCCCGTAGGCACTACATCAACAATGGATGTTTAATATATAATCATCTTAATTGATGATCTAACCCATGATTTATAGATCATCAGGTTAGGTTAGGAATCTTTTGAAGAATCCATTTATAAGAATGACGTGTGTGATTTTAACGAATCACGACTGCCAGGAGCGTTAACATGTTTTCAGATGTTAACAAAGATTTAAATCTTTTTTAAACAGGTCTTACCATCTTGGCCAAGTCTTATAGTGACATGCAGGCTAGGTTATACCTTTAAGATTCTGATTTAATATTAATAGGCAGATTATTATAAGAGGAATGATTTTTGATTTATTTATTTCATGTATAATATAGTTATGCATATAATGACAAAAATGAAAATTTTAAATTTAACATTCCATTAAACATTAAAAGGAGTACATATTGCCCTAAACGGGACTTTTAACAGAAATAACTTGCCTACGCAGGGGCTAAACTGATAATACAAGTCCTCGCAGGGACTGATTACTAAGATAGGTGTCCACGCAGGGACTAAGAGACAAGTCCACGCAGGGACTAAAGAAAGACAAGTCCACGCAGGGACTAAAGAAAGACAAGTCCACGCAGGGACTAAGTACATATATAAATGTCCACGCAGGGACTTGATTGAAATAAGGAAATACAACAATACATATAGGGATTCAATGATCCCTCTTCTTCTTTCCTTTTAACAAGCTTGCTAGGCCCTTGAGAAATCCCCGGTTGTTCCTACGCTCTTCTTGAAATTCTCGTTCCACCCTGTTTAGCCTTTGGAGGATTTCCTCCTGTTCCGGTGGGGAAAACCGTGGTGGCCGTGGCTGGTGCTGAAACGGAGGTTGAGCAGGTGTTTGATACCCATGAGTTGGGTATCCCACTCCCCAGGGGGCTCCATATGGTCATTCTGGATGAAGGGCGTTGTAGTTTGCCGCTACTAGGTATGGGTCGGCTTCAGCATAATTGTAGTTAGTGTGAGCCGGCTGCTCAAATGGATTGTACGCCGTTGAACCGGCGTATGTAGGAATTGGGTTACCAAAACCCAATGGCGGCGGTGGTGGTGCAACTGGTGCGGAATTCACCTCTGAAACTGGATTTGAAGGCCCACCCATTTGTGGGTCTTCATGCAGTGGCGGATAGTGACTGCCACTTTAGTGTTGGGGGGTGCTGAAGTGAAAATCCCTTTCTCGCACGGACATTTGTGCGCCTGTTCTTCTATGCCTCGGTGGTTCTGGAGGTGCTAGCTGTATTGGCGGCGGTGGTGGCGGTGGCGTGACTGCCACGAAATGCGAATGCTCGGAGGGATCCTGCTGCTGCTGCTCTGGGTTATGAGAGGGAGTAAAATACCACTCATACTGTCTGGACCACGGTATGGCGATCCATGGAAGGACGACCCATTAGAGATCTCGATGGGGTGGTTGGGGGTCCCGGTTGCAGGTTCGACGGGATCCGTGTCGTCGTCCATGTCCATTGCATGGTCTCCCGAGAAATGGTCTTCAGGTCCTAGTGGGTTAAAACCCACTGGTTCTTCAATATAGTTTGCCGGGTTGAACCGGCCCTGGAAGACAGGAGTGGGGTCGCCAAAGTAATGGTGCGAAGTGGATCGCTGCAACGGCAAGAAGGAGTGGCGTGAGTCTTCGGGCTCGTTCTCAGATTGCTGCCCAAAAGAGTGACGATAAGGAGGCGTTGAGCTAAACGAGGCAGATCGCCTACCGGGCTCCACATAGGTCCTCCAGTTTCCTTGAGGATCGGCACTCATGGTAGCAAAAGGAGTTCGCCGGTGTGAAGGCCCGGCTTCGTGATCGTTGGGGGTGTTGATTGGCCCCTTTCCTCGTCCTCCTCTTCGGAACCTCGGTGGCATATTTCCTGTCAAAACATATGAAAGAAACAACAAGAAAAATATAAAGGACAAAATAAAACAAATTAGGGTTTGTCCTAAGTTCTTTGTCTATACTCGGAAGTCGAGGAATGTGCAAACTGTGTCATTGAGATTAAACACAAAAAGGCTAGTGTTTAATTCACTCAATGTTGGCTCTGATACCAACCTGTCACACCCAAATATTTCCACGTATTACCGGTGGGCCCGGTGGGGAGTATCGTGACGTAGTTGATATCATCATGGTCAAACAACACAATTTTAAATCCACTGCGGAAGCAAAAGATATATGAATCATATTACAACCGAATAAATAGTAATATCAAAGTATTACAACGGGCTGTAAAAGATTCACAGGCGGATCAAAAGATAAATAAGATCATTGTTCAACAGACTTTAACATCTAGAGCTTGCAAGACTTGATTATTGATGCCTGGAGTAGCCAACCTATTTCGTATAGTACCTGCACTTAACCTTTTTGGAAAATACGTCAGTTTACACTGGTAAATACAATTAACTGACTCATTTTGAAAAGAGTTTGAGAAAATTGGTTTGAATGCACATGGCACAAAATATCTTTTATAACTTGGTATAATTATTTAAAAATAAACTTGTATACAGTTTTACATGTTTGTCGTCCATTTAGGACCCGGTTAGAAGAGCCGGTTTAACAAGATTAATAGACACACCACTTGGTATAATACCCACAAGAAGATGCCCTTCTTGTGGACTACCTTTTTACATACGCAACTGTCAGGTGTATGCCTACACCCCGTGCTTAAGTCGTGGCCATTTCTAACGAATGAGCCGAGGATATCCAGGACACGGTCATTAACCCCCCAAAGGCATTGCATCAAACAAAACAGAATAAAACGGGTTATGCATCTTTTTAATCAATATCTGATTGTACGACTTCATACCCGACCAAGCGGTATTATTAAAATACCGTACCCCAAGCCCGTATAGGGAAAATAAGTTAAAAGTATTTACCTGAGCAAAGTATAAATCACAAATAGCAAGTGCGCGTAGCTTTTACTGGGCTCCTAATCTGGAACGAAGGTTTTAATAACCTATTAGATTTCTAACGGGTCTTAATTAAGCCTAAACTTAGACCGGTTAGTTTTAAAGAAAGGTATACGGTTCAAAACGCAAGATTAAGCGAAGACCGGATTAGAATGTGATTTAGTCCTGACAAGTTTGAAGACTTGTATAATATGGGTAGACTAAACACATTCTGGATTTTGAGGTGAAAATGATAGGGCTTGACCCGTTTCGGTCAATTTATGCAAACTAGTTACATAAACCGAACCGAACGCGAATAACGCATAACGGGTAACCAAATGAGTCACGAATAGGTTTCCTAAGTTAATATGCTTTAAATATTTTGTGATATCAGTAGGATACCGTCCATTATGCCCAAAACGAGTTTAATCTCAAAATAAGCCCCATAGGGGTATTTTGGTCATTTTAGGGATTATAAAAGAGGTTAAATATAATTATGAGGTTCGGGTCTGAATTAATCAGTAAAACTCCTTAAATTAATAAGTTACATTAGTTGGTGATAAGTCTTAAATGACAAGAATGGTTATAACCCATACTACGCGTTTAAACGCGTAAAAAGTCGTTTTAAGCGATTTCCAGTTTAAAATAGGAAATCTGAATTTCCTGATCAGTTTATAAAGTTCCAAATACTTCATTTATAATATAAAATCAGTGGCCAAAGACTTGGTATCAAAATTTTATGTAAAACTCATTTTATAATCAAAAAGGGTATAATCGGCAATTACCGAACTAAGGCAATAACCCTATGTTATGATCAGTTTAAAAATAATTAAAAATCTTCAAAAATCTCACAATTTTATATTACATCAATGGGAAAAAGGTTGGGTGTCAAAAATTGGGTTTAGATAGGCTTCACGCTAATTACGCCGTTTAATTAATAAAAAGCTTTCTTATTACGCTATTGAGCATAACTCCTAATCTAGACCTCGAACTGATGTGAAATTTTTAGGGACATGTTTATAAATCAGTAGAAAGGATTATTGTCCTCTCACATTTCCAAAATTCTCGTTTTAAGGTCAAATGGGCATTATGGTCAACATTAAGCAATTAACGGAAACGTGTAAATGAATCGGACAATCAACGAGTCAATCCCAGAGGGTTATACTATCATATAACCCGGTCCTAATGAAGCTCTAAGGCATTTCTAAATCATGCTATTACGGGTCAGAACTGAAAGTCAAAGCAGTGGTCAAGTTATGCGACTTTCGGTTCCGAACCGATCCTAAACTGAAAATTGTCGGGTCGGACATGCTTAGACATGTTCTTGTATTGATTACCAAGTTATATGAGTGGCAAAACAGGTTACACATCTTCTACATTGTTAATTATGCGTTAATTCAAAGTTTAAGTTTCTGTTGACTTTTTATGATGAAGTTTGACCCGACAAATGACCTAGTTAGAGTGGGAATCAAAGGGTGCCCTTTTAAGGGTTTAATGCCCACATAATTACCAACTTATAACTACTTTCAATTTGACTAATCACTGGACCATTAGTGATTAATCGTTTAGTCAAACCTTAATTATGACGGTTTAACTTTAAGCTAATAAACTAAGTAAAACACGATCAAGGAAGGTTAAGGAAGCTTACCAAGGTCCTATGCACGACAAATGATGCTTAGGAAAGGCTCTTGTGCTCCAGAAATCCTCAGGAGTTGAGTTTGAATGAATGATCAAAAATTGAAATAATGTGGGTCTTTATATAGTGATCTTGATTGATCAAGATGATGCCAAACAACTCTAGGATTGATCCCTGATCAATTACAAGTGTCCCTAGACCTAAAAACTAGTTTGTGCTGCACATGGTATTGAAAACTAGCAATATAAATCGGTTAAACGGGCTGGACAGACACCTGTGATGTTTCTGATGCTGGGACTGTCTTACGGACCATAAGGCTAAGGCCATACGGTCCGTAACCGATGACCAGAGGATAAAAATTTGAGAATCTCTTGAGTTTGACCATGCAACTTTGATATTACGAATTTGGGCCTTTATTATCAGTATGGGGCCACTTGATCATGTCTGAACAGTTATGACAACCTTGCCATGCTTTAAAATTGTCTTGGATTCTTTTGAAAGGGGCCATGAATGAAGGTTTGTCGTATACATTCTCATAGGATCCCATCTTTGCGATTTGAATCAATTATTACTAGTATTTACCGGATTTGAATGTATATCAGATGTTTATAAAATAGGTTAAGGTTTGGGATTTATAAATAGGTCGCTCAGAGGTATAAATTAACATGTCGACACTCTTAAATCCTAGCATACATCTTTCAACTTGATCTGGGTTTATAATACGTTTACCTACCATGACACGTGTCTTTATTTTATTGGGCATGATTTTACGAGGTGTTACACGTTTCGATTGCGATTGCGAGCGTTGCGATGTAATAAAGTTTCCTAGTCAAATTACTTTTAATCCCAACTACTATATCAACATACAAGCATCCTTATTTCGTATTCGTTTAGCGTTTTCGATTCGATTGCGATTGAGTTCGATTGCGATTGAGTTCGATTGCGATTGAGTTCGATTGAAATTCGATTGATTACCACACATAACATAAATAAACATGCACAAGTAACACATAAGGCACACACACACGTATAACAATAACCAAAATGCGTAATTTCGAATTGCGAGTGCGATTGCGATGGCGATAAAGCGATAAATCATGCGATAAATAGCAATTACCATGCGATTATTAATAGATACTCCACATAATACAACTAAAGCGATAATAAAATAGACTAACTACGAGTCCAAGAAGTCAAAACAGGAATCGAGTAAGGAGAGACAGATCGCAACTAGCAATCTTTTCTTCCTTTGACTTCAATCTTGACTTTGACTTAGACTTCCGAAACACGGGGTGTTACAGCCTCCCCTAGTTGAGGGAATTCCATCCCGAAATTAGGCCGAAGCCGTAACAAACAATTGCGGGTACTTCGCCTTCATGTCGCTTTCGAGTTCCCAAGTGAACTCCGCGCCTCGTTTTCCTTCCCATCGGACTTTCACAATAGGAATGCGCGAGCGTCTGAGCTATTTGGTTTGGCGATCCATGATATCGACGGGCTTCTCCATGAAGTGTAGTGTTTCGTTTACTTGGAGGTCCTCGAGTGGTACAATTAAATCATGCTCATCCAGGCACTTTCGGAGGTTTGACACATGAAAAGTCGGGTGGACATTACTAAGTTCCTCCGGTAGTTCGAGTCTGTAGGCGACTTTTCCGATCCTTTCCAGAATCTTAAAAGGTCCAACATATCGAGGCGCTAGTTTCCCTTTCTTGCCGAATCTGACTACACCCTTCCAAGGTGACACCTTTAGGAGTACGTAGTCGCCAACGTCAAATTCAAGGGGCTTGCTTCGTCTATCGGCGTAACTTTTCTGTCGACTTCGAGCTTTCAACAAGTTGTCTCGGATTTGGAGGACTTTGTCAGTCGTTTCTTGCAGTAGCTCGGGACCAGTTAATTGCGAGTGACCGATCTCGTGCCACACAATTGGCGATCGACATTTTCTTCCGTATAAAGCCTCGAATGGCGCCATTTGGATGCTGGAATGATAACTGTTGTTATACGAGAATTCGACCAATGGCAGGTAAGCATCCCAATTACCACCGAAATCTATGACACACGAACGGAGCATGTCTTCAAGAGTACGGATCGTTCTTTCAGTCTGACCGTCGGTTTGAGGGTGGAACGCGGTACTCAGATTAAGCGTTGTACCGAGAGCAGCTTGAAACGTTTCCCACAGTCGCGAGGTAAACCGGGCATCACGGTCGGAGATGATGTCACGAGGCGTCCCATGTCGACAAATGATCTCATTGGTGTAGATTTGAGCTAATCTTTCTACCTTGTAGTCTTCCCGTATTGGCAAAAAGTGGGTTGATTTGGAAAACGGTCAACAACAACCCAGATGCTGTCGTGACCTAATGGCGTGCGCGGGAGCTTGGTTATGAAGTCCATAGCTATACTCTCCCACTTCCACATAGGGATCGGTGGTTGTTCAAGTAAACCAGAGGGCCTTTGGTGTTCAGCCTTAACCTTCGAGCAAGTCAGGCACTTTCCAACATAGAGAGCGATATCCCTTTTCATGCCAGGCCACCAGTACTTGTAACGAAGGTCCTGGTACATTTTGTCGGCACCGGGATGAATAGAATACCGGGATTTGTGGGCTTCATCCATTAGAGTCTGTCGCAAGTTGGTCCGTTTAGGGATCCAAATTTGGTCCAGGTAGTGGAATATCCCATTCGACTTATTCATAAGCTGAGCTCCATCGAGGTAGATTCTTTCCTTCTTCAAGGTGCGTTCGTTAAAACAGGCATGCTGGGCTTCGCGGATGAGGGTTTCGAGGTCGAATTGGGCTTGGACATTACGAATGCTGAGCAGATAGCTCTGTCTGCTGAGAGCGTCGGCAACGACATTTGCTTTGCCTGGGTGATAACGAATCTCACAGTCGTAATCGTTGAGAAGTTCTACCCATCAGCGTTGACGCATATTAAGTTCTTTCTGATCAAAGATATGTTGCCAGCTCCTATGATCGGTGAAGATCGTACACTTGGTACCATACAGGTAGTGTCGCCAAATCTTTAACGCAAAAACAACCGCGCCTAGCTCGAGATCATGGGTTGTATAGTTCTTCTCGTGGATTTTGAGCTGACGAGATGCGTAAGCTATAACCTTGTCCCGTTGCATGAGAACACAACCATGACTAAGGTTGGAAGCATCACAATAGACAATGAAGTCGTCGTTTCTGTCGGGCAATGTGAGAACAGGAGCATTGCAAAGCATATGCTTGAGGGTTTGGAAAGCAGACTCTTGTTCAATTCCCCAAACAAAAGGTTTGTCTTTATGCGTAAGGGCGGTAAGCGGCACAGCGATCTTTGAGAATCCTTCGATAAACCGTCGATAGTATCCCGCTAGTCCGAGAAAAGAACGGACTTCAGAAGGGTTCTTAGGTGTAATCAAGCTCTTAATCGCTTCAATCTTCGCGGGATCGGTGTGAATACCTTGACTATTTACTATGTGTCCCAGAAATTGAACCTCCTCCAGCCAAAATTCACAGTTGGAGAACTTGGCATAGAGTCGATTCCCCTGGAGTAGCTCGAGAACCAAACGTAGATGTTGCGCGTGTTCGGCTTCGACTTGGAATAGATCAAGACATCGTCGATGAACACGATGACGAAACGGTCGAGATAGGGTTTACACATGTGATTCATCAGATCCATGAAAACCGCGGGTGCGTTGGTTAAACCAAAAGGCATAACAACGAATTCATAATGGCCATAACGAGAAACACGTAGCACCTTGTAGCTGATCAAACAAATCATCAATGCGAGGCAGGGGATAGCGGTTCTTGATAGTTAACTTATTCAATTCCCGATAGTCGATGCACATCCTGAACGACCCATCATTCTTTTTAACGAAGAGGACTGGCGCGCCCCAAGGAGAGGTGCTCGGGCGAATGAAGCCTTTCTCAAGTAATTCCTGAAGCCGACTCAAGAGTTCACGCATTTCAGATGGTGCGAGTCGGTAAGGAGCTTTGGCAACAAGGTTGGCTCCAGGAATGAGGTCGATACGGAAGTCGATATCACTACTTGGCGGTAGTCCGGGAAGATCCTTCGGAAAAACGTTAGGAAATTCTCGAACGACTGGAACATCATTTACTTCCGGCTTACCTTTCTTTTCCATCTCCGCTACTACAATGTTAGCCAAGAAAGCTCTGTATTCCTTGCGGAGATACTTGCTAGCTTGGACACATGACATGAGTTTGAGACCTTTCGAAGCAGTTTCACCATAGACACACAATAAATCACCATTCGCGAGCGAGAATCGAATCATCTTATCGAAGCACACAACTTCAGCATGGTTTTCGCGAAGAAAGTCCATGCCAACTATGACGTCAAAACTTCTGAGTTTCATAGGGATATGGTCGATCGGGAAGATGTGATAGTTGAGCTCAAGAGTACAATCATGAAGAACAGAATTAACGGCGACAGTTCTTCCGGTAGAGACTTCAACATCGAACGTCGAGGGGAGATGGGAGCGCTTACGACTAAGGAGCTTCTCGAATTCAAATGACACAAAGCAATTATCGGCTCCAGTATCAAACAAACACGATGCATAAATACCATTAACAAGGAACGTACCATTGACCACGTTGTTGTCAGCCTGGGCTTGGCGCACATTGATGTTGAAGGTTCTGGTGTGTGCGGCTTGTTGCTGCTGCTGAGGCTGTTGCTGCTAGTGAGGCTGCTGCTGCTGAGGCTCTTGCTTCACAACCCTGTTCGGGCACATGTTCGCAAAGTGGTTGGGGTCACCATATGCGAAGCAGACTCGGGCGTTGACCGCGGGTGCCTGAGCCGCTTGTTGGCCTTGTGGGGCTGGGAGTAGAGCTTGATGAGCAGTGGCTTGAGCTGGTGCTTGATGGGGACCAGTACGACAGTTAGCAGTGAAGTGGCCATACATATTGCAGTGAGCGCAGAAACGGTAGGCGAGACCCACCGGGTGATGATAAGTGCATGTTGGGCAGGCAGGATGAGGGCCTGTGTATGCGCGCTTTGAAGGCGGTGCATAGATTGCTGGAGCTGATCGGTGCTGAGACTGCTGATGAGCCGATACGGCTTGAAGTGGAGCAGCAGTGGTGGTGGCAGCATAGTTCTTGTTGCTGGAGCTGCTGTTGTTGTTCTTCTTCTTGTGGCGTGAGGACTTTGATGATTGAGCGGCGAAGGTTTCAGCGGTTGGTGCGGCGGTGACTTGATGCAGGTTCTTCAAAGTTTTATCCCAAAAACCAGCTTTTACCCGCTTGTCGTTGATTTCGGCGGCAAGTAAGTAGGTTTCTTCGATCGTTGCTGTCTTTGCGGCATGCAAAAAATCCGCAACACAGTCGGGTAGAGCTCGGATGTACTTCTTGATTGCCATGTCCGGCATCTTCACTTGATCGGGACAGATGATGCTGAGCTGCTTAAAGCGACCAGTCAGGGCAGCGTTGTCACCTTCTTTCTGCTGAATGTGCCAGAACTCGTCCTCCAGCTTCTGGCGCTCATGGGGAGGGCATAACTCTTCGAGCATAACGTTCTTCAACTCGTCCCATGACAGACCATAGGCTGCATCATTTCCGCTCTTGTTCCTTTCGGCCGTCCACCAGTCTAGAGCACGGGACTGGAAGACGCCGGTTGCGTTCAGCGTGCAGAGATTATCAGGACATCCGCCCTGTCACAGGGTGACTTCGATTGAGTCAAGCCATTGAAACAAAGTTGTAGGGCCTTCTTCACAAGTGAACTCCTTCGGTCCACATGCCTTGAACTGTTTGAAGCTGAAAGCAGCTTTGGGAGTTTCAGTTCTGGATTCCTCAGATGATTTGCTCATGTTTTCATACAGTTCACTGACGACTTGGGGTACAACCTTTGCCATTTGCTTAGTGATCATGGCAGCGAGGCGTTTGTCTGCATGCTTTCGGCGGGTGTCTCGGATAGCGCGAGATCCAGATGACGACATTGTCTGCAACAGACATCATCACAGGACTCAACATGACATATTCGAATCTCACCTTACACGTCTAATACCACTAAAGCTTAGGATTCACGTAAGCACATAATCACAGATTCACATAGACACTGAAGCACATAAGCACGTAAGCACATAAGCACGTAGGGCACAGAGGCACAGAAGCACATACGCATGTAATCACATGATGCAGTCAGAATACAGAAACCTATCATTCAAAGTCTGCGAGGGTTCGAATATAGCGATCGCGAATAACGTAGCGAGTAGCATAGCGTAAGCGTGTAGTATAGTAAATAGCGTGGCGTAAAGTCGTCCCATGAATGGTAACGATTTGTTAGCGTATTGAGATAGAAATGCAGTGCGAGTCGTGTGTGTCGATCAAAGTGAAAGAGAAAATTGGATAAGTTCTCAAAAATTTAAACACATAAGCAGGTAAATACACAAACAGACACATAAAATCGACGAATTATCAGAGTCAACAGTTGCGGGCTCAGAATTGATATATATAAAAATCGAGAAATAGATTGTCTGCGGCTATTAGACATTGACTATCCAAAGTGATTCGACTATTCCCAAGGACTTGTCGTACACACTTCGACCTTAGGATTGTGCTTTCGCCTCGAATCTTGGGCTTGGCACGCATCCTTTCAGTCATATTGTGACCTCATGTCGTTGGAGTCCGTCGAGACTTTGGTGAGAGTTTTGTAAAACCGAGTAAAAGTCGGAACAAATCGTCAAGGTTAGGGTTTCACCCCTAGCTTAACGACTTCGTTCCTGTTTTGATGAAATAAAAGAGAATTATGCGTCAAAGTATGGATTTCACTCCTGGTTCAACACAATTTCTCGTGTTTATAGATAAAAATGTGAGGCGAATAAGTAATTTAGTCGAGAGTTTGCGGTTTTCACACCTAATCTTGACTTAATCGCTCATTCATAATTGAAAATTCGAGTGCAGTGATAGTGCAACATAGGCGAGAATAGCGAGAAATAGAAAGTACGCTCGCACATAATCCTTACTGGACATGCACGAGTCGGTCTATTGGTTCCTAACTATAGACTAGGTCTCTAAGACATCGACCCGGACTAGGTCGAGTCTTGCCTAATTCCCTATAGCTATGGCTCTGATACCAATCTGTCACACCCCAACCGATGGCGGAAACATTGGGGCATGGCACTGAGCGAAACAAATTGTCCAGAAGTTTCCATAACAACTATCATTACCAATTAATTAAACAACATGTCCCATACCATGTCTTAAAAGATAACATAATTATTACAGACAAGATCTAGTCAAATTGTTCTGTTCCGACAACTCAGATTTTTATTACGGACAATTGTTTATTGTTGACCTAGGTCTTTCCTAGCCTCGATTTCACAGCAGAGAAAGCAAATAAGCATCCTAAGCACCTGCACATACGTTAAAGTAAAAGTCAATACACATAGTGTAAAGGTGAGCATACAAGTTTGATAATAGCATATAGAGTTCGAAAGCGTTGCGCATAACCAGCACGTACACAGAGTGAAATGAGGCATGTTAGTTATCGACATGAACCTATCGATACCAATGAATGCGGGTTGACTGCCCAAGGCAGTTCGCGATACACACTCACCACTGTGAGCCATGTAGGTAATTGTCCTTAACAACCCCTGAGTGAACGGGTGCTGAGTCCAAACTAATAGTACTACCGTTGCTAAGGCAGGTAGACAACATTCCATGTGTAAACATAACAAACAAGCAATCATTTAGTCACGTATACATGCGATAGCGGTTAGCGTTTAAAGTATTGCGTAGTGTGTTCGATGTGATTCTGAATAAGTAATGTATGTAACACCCAAAAGTGCGTAAAGCAAAAAGGGATCGAGTATACTCACCGCGATTGGTGGATTGAAGGGAGTGCTAGAGAGTAGGGTTAGCCTGAACAGATTGATAGCATAACGATAAGCGACGCGTAAAACAAGACAGAGTGCAAGTGGGTAGGACAGCAGTTCGATCGGATGGTAGTCCGATCGGATGGCTGGTCGTTCGGTTGTCAGTCCGCTCGGATGGTCGGGTGACCGTTCGAGTGGATTGTTTCTTCCTTTGTGAAGGATGTGTTTGTGTACGATGGTTTGACTTTTGAAGTTTTCGTTGTAGTATTTTGAAAACATTGAAGTAAGTCTACCTTTCAGGTCGGTCGATCGGACGGTCGTTCAATCGGACGACAACCCGATTGGTTGGACACTTTAGCGAGAATAAGTTCACAGCAGGTTATCACTCGATCGGACGGTGGTTCGATCTGGTGGCATCCCTTGTGCATTGAACATGTTGAAAATTGTTTAAGTGCTGAAGTCAGAACATCACATGGTCAAGTGGTAGTCTGATCGACTGGTAACCCGATCGGTCAGCCCTTCGTTCAATGTTCATCCTTCAAGGTTTTGAAAAAGTTAAGTGTGGGACCAAGGTGGGGATCGAACGGGTGACAACTCGTTCGGACGGCAGTCCGATCGGACGGCTGTCCGATCGAACGGCATTCCGTCCTGGTTGTTTCGTTCGTCTTACACTGGGTTGTTTTGATAGTTTGTCGTTTTATCGAGACATTTTGATAACGTGTTAAGCAACAGGACCCTTGTCACGACTTGGTAACCTGATCGGACAGGAATCACCCAAATCTGGCCGGTTAACTGTTCGAGACGGTGTTCCATGTTTAACCCGAAATCGGTAATCTCGTAGATAGAATCCAGATCTTGGACCACACAACCACAAGAATGAGTAGGAAGTCGGTGCAAGCTCCGATTCTATCGGTTTTGAGTGCATTGAGTGTAAAAGAGTTGAAAGAAAGTTGGAAAACCTTCTCTCAATCCTTTTTACCGTGAATATGTTTAGATCTTATGGAAGATCTTTGTTTGCTTATGTGGAAATCAGGTAGATCTAAGTTGTTCTTGGTGGATTGAGGCCAAAACATGAAGTTCTTTAAGAACGCATGATGACATCATCCTAAAACACCTTGAATCTTGATGATTTCACGGTTAAAAGTTAAGATTTGAAAGATAGAAAGGTGTAGGAGTGCGTGTAGATTAAGGAAGTACAAGATTTTGGGCGAGATCTTACCGGAATCGCGAGAAATCGAAGGGAAAAGCGAGCAAGAGCACTGGTCGGACGTCAGTTGCCAAAAGTGGAAAGTATGATGGTGACAAGGGGTATTTATAGGGTTACCCGAAGTGGAAAGGAGCTGGTCGATCTGTTAGGCAGTCCGATCGAACAGCTGATCGATCGATCGAGCGGCTGTTCGATCGGCCGGTATCCTGGTCGATCGGGCATCTGATTCGCGTGTTCGGTGCGACGAATCTTGTCGTTTCGATTGCGATTGCGAGCGTTGCGATGTAATAAAGTTTCCTAGTCAAATTACTTTTAATCCCAACTACTATATCAACATACAAGCATCCTTATTTCGTATTCGTTTAGCGTTTGCGATTCGATTGCCACACTTAAACTTGGATCGAGTGGTGACCCGATCGAACAGCCATCCGATCAAGGCAGCCTTGGAACTTAAACTTGGATCGAGTGGTGACCCGATCGGATAGCCATCCGATCGGACAGCCATTCGATTCCCACTCTTATATCAACCTAGAAAGGAGTGGCAACCCGATCGGATAGCCATCCGATCGGGCAGCCCTTCGTCCCTCCACACACACATGTCACTCGATCGACTGGCAATCCAATCGAATGACCATCCGATCGGACATCCATCCGACCGGACATCCATCCGATCCAATGATTGATCCGACACTTGTGCAATCTCGTTGTTTTGTTCGACGCTTATCGGTTGTAATCTAATCAGGCTAAACCCAAAGAGCTCCCTTTGATCCAATAACAGTCTTAACTGTTAAGCAATCACTATGGGTATACTCGATCCCTTTTTGTCTTAAACTTTGGGATGTAACATGTATTCTATTAAACTGCGATACTTGTAACTTTGGCAAACTAAACTCTATCCTGCTTGTATGTGAAACTTGTGATTCTTGTATTCTATTTGTGCTATGTGAACATTTAATCCAGGGTGTGTAGTTCCGCCTTAACAATAGTAGCTCTATAGGAGATGCACCTCCCCATTATTCTCCGGGGTATTGTTAGGAGGATTCTAGTTTTCCTTGAGACTTGGGAAAACAACAAAGCATCGGGATACTTGGGCTATCACTTGATGGACTGCGAACACTAGCATGGCTGAAACTATTTTGTTACACTTACATACGGATATGAGTTGTTTTTAATCTATTATGCTACTACTCAAACTTGTATACTCGCCGGTACATTTTTGTACTGACTCTATTTTAATACATGTTGCAGGATGATAGGATGCTGTGAAACAAGAACTTCCAAGGATGCTGCTTAGAAACACATCTTAGTTAAATTCAGAAACTTGAAACTATTTGGATGTTTGTATTTGTTTTTGGATGTTTGGTGTTTTAGACAATTCGTTATGAAATCTTGATTAATATCTATTGAAACTATTAGTGTTATGGAATCTCATGAGCAATCTGAACGCTTAGTGCTCGCACCCCGATGTTTCCGCCATCGGTTGGGGTGTGACACCTAAGTATATAACCTTACTTTGATCATACCTGAAAACAATTGATTTCGATTTCATACCACACCTTCGGATGATATCTAGGATCGTAATTCTGATGATATTTTCATCCTGAATTTGGATTCAAATCATACGTAGTTGTGCTCATGTGAAATTCAGGGATTTTTCGTGAGCAAGAACAACCAAAATGAAATCTGTTCTACTGATAGGTATATAACTATTGCTCATATTAATATATCATGTGAAATCTCTTTAAATCTGAAGCATCGTCATGGTAGGCAATTCCAAATAGTGCATGTTATGTACTCTCAGATTTACATTTGCTATTGAAATTAATGAATTAAACACATTTTGTGCTCCAAATGGGGATGATCAATGATGATGAAGAATAGTTGTTATTCAATGTAACTAGATGAATGATACTAAATATGATTTAGATAAGTGATATAAGTTTCTAGGTTTTTTTTACTTGATTAGTGACTGTACTAAGTCTATGTTATGGAGGGTCTCTATTGGGGCTTTATTGAAAAAAAAATTGCTGCCACGTGCACCACGCATGTACACTTTTTTTTCACCTTCACACCACCAAAAGGGTGTTAGGTGCCCACATGGCACCCTTGGTGCCCCACAACACATAGTCTAATGTTAGTTGAAATGCAATCTAAACAGTTGATTCAAAAAAAAATATTCCGATAGCAGCAGAGTGAAGAAGATGGAATGTCTCTTCGAGGGGGCTGGCTACGAAGGAGTTGAAAGAAAGATGGAAATAAGGTGAGTGAGAGATTGGTCAAGACATGGGTCAAAATAGCTATTTCCAAGGAGAACAGATTAGAAAAACAAAATCTTAAAATTGATTATCATATGAAAGTATAGACATATAAGAGCTGTTGCTTTACATCGGCTATTTGGGTTGGGCCTTGGAGTCGTGTAGACCAGATCTAGCCTTTTTCGAGTTTGAGATGGATTTGCAAAATGAAGAAAACCCGTTAGAAGGGGTCATAACCAAACATGTATATAGGCAAGGGGGGTTTCATTTTTCACTAAGGTGTGTTATGGTAATGTGAAATGTGGTACAGTGAGTAATAAAAAAATGAAAAAAGAAATGGTAAGGTGGACATAAACGTCCCCTTTCACATTCCTCAACACATGGCCTTAGTATGCATATAGTCTCTAAATCGAGGGAGAGGGAGGAGTTGTTGAGATAATAGTAGTAGGGGAAAAGTGGATGGAGTAAGTCCTTGAGATGGGATAGTTAGGTTTGAGTAAACTTCCGTTTTGCTCCGTGTGATTTGGTCGTTTTAACGGTTTTGTTGCAAGCCTTTAAAAATAGTCATTTTACTCCCTGATGTTTTGGTTTTCTCGCCAGTTTGCTCCACACCTCTAACTCCATCCAAAATATCTGTTAGCTAAAATGGTATTTTGGTAATTTTATGGATAAAGTAAGGATAATTTGGTAATTTTACATTTAAAGATATTATATAAAATATACATACAAAAACTACACACAATCTCTCTCTCTTATCTCTTCCCCTTTCTCTCTCTCTCTCTGTCACACACACACACACACAAATAAACAAACATCCTCACCCAAAAACACCAGTTACCACCGTCACCTGCCACCGCATCAGTCACCACCAACCGGAATACCTTAGAACCACCATAAAATGTAAACATCAGCCACCCCCAACCATGACCATCACCACCAGACACGACCATCACACCATCAACCACCACTAGCCACCGCCGAACCACAAGCCACCGTCGTACCCCACCACCAACAACAACATCTTCCCTAACCTAAACCCCAACCACCTCCATATTCCCTAACATTTTCCCTAACCTAAACCCCCAACCCCATACCACCGTCTGAACCCTAAATCACTACCAACCGCCACTAGCCATGACCACCACAACTCTGAACCCTAATTTCATGTATAGCCACCACAAATCTGTACAGATCATATCTAAATCGAACAGAGATGGAGAGATCTTATCTAAATCAAACAGAGAGATGAAGAGATCTGTGTAAATCACAACCCCTAACCGTCGTTGGTTGGAGTCGCTGGTGGTGAGATGACAGTGAGTGGTGGCAGAGGTTGGTTGTGGTTGACTGCTACATGCGATGATGGGTGGGCGGCGGTTGTGGTTGTTGGTTTAAGGTTGAATATGAAGATGGTGGGTTGCAATTTGGGATTAGGTTCGTTTGTATTCCGATTTGGGGTTAGGCACTGATTTGGGTTGGATACTGATTTGGGATTCGGGGTGTTGTTTTTGTTTGCCGATGTGTAGGGGTGGGTTCAGATGGCCGATTGTTTGTGGTGGTGGCCAGCAGGTGGTGGATAGCTGGTAGCGGTGGTGGTGGTCGGCATGTGGTAGTTGCAGGTGGTGAGCTGGTGCTTATCTTTTACTCTAAAATGTTAATAAATAGAAAAGATGTTAAGAATATATGGGATGGGAAAAGACTAAAATGCCCCTCATGTGAGGGGCACGTGACCAGGATTTAACAGTTGAATTGGATGGCGTTAGGGGCGGGGAGTGAAATAGAGATAAAACTTGATAAATCACGGAGTAAAATGACTATTTTTAAAGAATTGTGGCAAAACGGTTAAAACGACCAAACCACAAGGAGCAAAACAGAAGTTTACTCGTTAGGTTTTCTTATATAGGTGAGCATTTGGGTTGGGTTAGGCCTAATGGGCCGGATCTCATCAGGGCCTAAGCCCAAATATAGACCCAATCCAGATATACGTCGTTAATTATCATATATTAATTTTTCTAAATTCACCCTTCATGTGTTATGCATATGTGGTTTTCACTTAAACAATTGGAGCAAGATAAGTAAGTTGGACAGATGAATGGAACCTGCAGAGGGACATTTTCATTGTTAACAATTATTATTATTATTATTACTGTGTATCCACAATTTGATTCTTTAAAATTAAAAAACACTCTGCACAAATGGACTCTAATAGTTTGAGGCCTCTTTCTTGCTACCACCTAAATTATGGATGCAATTTCTTGGCAACTTGTAATTGTGGTAGGAATAAGTTGGGCCTGTGGGAAGTAAACAATGCTTCAACAAACAATATCTACCCGAAATTCATGCAAAGAAAATGAATATGCACAACAAACACAATTACAACTTTAACCTTGATCTTAACCATTTCTAATTCCACACACCCCACAAGAAAACATACCCAAGAACACACAAAGTTTGTGCTTATACTTGTATATAAGTGTATGCATTTGCATATATATATATATATCGGTGGAGGCAATCATTAGAAAAAAAACGCTTTTTAATTATACAGAAACTATGATTAGATTCACCATTCTTAAAGCCGTTATCTTCGTGTTCGTTCTCTTTCTTCATCCCCACACCGAAGGCCAGGTAGTCCCCATAGTACCACTTACCCCATTTGCTCCTCGCCCGCTTTGTAACTACCAAATGGCCCTTGCTAATCAAGCATGCGCATATCTACCATTCGTACAAATCCCTCCACCAGCGCCCCGAGCCCCATATGATCCACCAGCACCACCATCTGACGATGAGGACACACCCGAGCCTGAACGCATGGATTTGCATGCTCACAGGCACGTACATAATGAGGACCGTGACAATGACACTGACGCCGACAATGACAATGGTAATGATCATGACCATGACCATGATCATGGCCACAAGCGTGGTCATGGGCATAAACAACAACGACAACATCCACATCATCATCGTCATCATCATAGGCATAGAGCCACACCTGTTGAAGAACAATGTTGTAAATGGTTGTCTCAAGTTGATGATCAATGTGTTTGTGAGCTCCTTCTTCATATGCCCCCTTTTCTTGCTAGACCTGTTCATAGATATTCTGTAATAGTTGGTAAAGCTTGCAACATTACTTATTCATGCGGAAGTCGAATAAGGAACTAATTTCTATATTAAACCTACAATTATTATGCTTCTTTAGCTTACATGACACTTCCTCTTTATTTTTGCATCAACTTTTTCATCTAGTTAAATATCATAATATTTAGTTGTGTACTTGTGTATCGCGATATATGTCGAATTTTAACCTTTGGTTTCTATTCTTTATGGTGTATAATCATGTTATTGTATAAATAGATTTAACACATGAATGACTAGAAACGAATAGATTCAAAGTGTGTAGCTTTTTGTATCTTGGACTTGTGCTTTACAGCAATGATGAAAGTGGATGCCTAAGATACTGATTGATTTATCAAGAGAATTGTTCTATGCTTATCTTCGCGTTTTTCTTTTTTATTTTTTATACATGTAAAACGGCCAACCGAGAGTGGACATGTTGCTTTTATCCAAGTCAGATTGTTCGGTATTTGCATTATAATGTTTTATGGTATAATATAGCGTGTAATATTATGTTACACAGTACGATCCAACCCCGACTATCCTACTGCTTTGTAGGAATTTTTTTTTATATAAATCACATTTCTATCTATGCATACAACTGGTGCTACTTTGTTACATGCTCAAGTGAGTTTCCAAAAATGATGTTTAAAGTGTGTGTACCCTTTATAGGGGATGCCCACTCTTTCTTGTTACTGCAATGACAGTTTATGAGGGTATTTTCATTGATATGTTACCAAGTTAGACATATTAAGCTTTTTTGAGTATCAAAACAGCTTATGGCTTAACAACATATTTGGTTAAATAAATTGTTTTTTATAATGCTACTTTGAGTTGTTTTTCTAAAAAAGTCCAAGCATAAGCACACACTAATTTGTATAACTCAATCCAAATACCTCCTTTTTCATTTTATATAGAATTTAAATTTAAATTATCGTTAGAATAATCTATCTTTTGTAAAACAACAATTATATATAATCCTTTTGGTGTAGAGGGGCAAAAGAGAAGTTCGTGGAGAGCGGTTTAGCTTTTCTGCTTGATATGATCGAACATGATAACTAGTTGTTCATCGGGTGGGTTCAAAATCAGGTTGATTCGAAAAATCTATTCATGTTCGAAATTCATATTAGGTTTAAATTTAGGTTTATCTGAATAAACAAAATTGTTAGAGAAAAACAGATAATATATTTACAATAAGAAAAAGGTACGTATTTTTTTGAGATATTAGATTTAAATAACCTCAACTTTCACTAATTGGCCGATGATACTCACAACTTTCAATTTGTACAACACCACTCAAACTTTCAACTTATTTTCCGATATCACTCCCAAACTAACCCAACACTAACCCAGTTTGCCGATGTCAGATGCCACATTACCAAACCGGTGTAATTAGGATAAAGGAAACCACTAATAATAATACTATGTGGATTCTTTCTTGGATGTTTACTTGTGATCCTAAGAGTGGAGGTCGGGGTCATGAGTCGAAGGATAAATGCTCTCATTGATCACTCGATCATACATAGGTGGTGTTGGAATTTATGCAATCAACAATCGTACCGAATGAACTTCGCAAGTGTACCTTTCCTTGGCTCGATTAGTCGATTTCCATCCCGAGGCATTTTTGACGTGATTCGACATTAATCATGTTATTCTTGGATGTAACGGATGATTCATTTAGTGATATGACATTAATCATCTTATTATAAGACACCATCTACTCAACATCAAAGCGAATGAGACTATTATGCTAACACACTTCTATAGGCTATACCTACTAACGTAACTTAAGTTTTAACCATATTTTAGTTTTTAGTTTGTTTGATGAAACTTTTCTTCCAGTCACATTTTCGTAATCAATTCAAAATATGTCATTATGTTGTATTCATCCATAAATACAGGTAAATAGCAATATATTTACCAGTAAATACAAGAAAACACCAATGTATTCACAGCTGAATATTATACTATACGTAAAATATAGTGTATTATGATGATATAGTAAAACAAAAAGATTCTTAAATCTTTTGTAGTTGTGTATATATATTATACAAAGGGCACATCAAAGTCTTGTACGTTTGTTAGCTACATGAATGTCATATAAATGCATGAATGTTTTCAGAAGTAATGCTAATAAAATTTTATGTTTTGTTTACGACAAAGCTTTATTAAGTTAATATATAATGTGTGGCTAATCTATTTGGTATAGGTATATGTCTTTTAAGGAGTGGTTAAAAAAGTGGATTGTTTACAAATTTGTAAATAATGTCATATTCCTTTCTAGTATTGTGGTACAAATTGGTCCATAGGTTATTTATAATGAATTTAATCACTATTCACACATCTATAGTTTTAAATACCAAATTAATTTCAAAGGTTCTTTAAAATATCTTATAAACAATAAAATATATAAAGATTAGTACACCTTTTATAGTGGCTCAAACTTTTCTCTAAAATAATTTATACACTTCTAAAACTGATGAATACAATTCTTTTTAGCTTAAAGATTTTATTTTGAATTTATAGTGGTTCTTTAAAATTAGGTTAAAGATGTTTTTAAATTAAAATGCCCCCTTTTCCTTTTCTTAGAAAGGAAAAACTAGCATGGTAAGCGTTTAAGGTTTGAGTCTCTCTAGTAATGACCTTAAGATCGAATCCAACTTTAACTTGTTTTCTGATGTTAACATATTATCAAGGTATAACTCGGGCCAATGAGTTTTTTTTTCTAATTACGAATTCTCCTGATCTAGAAAAACGATCATAATTCTAATAGGACGATACACATAATAAGTATCTTTTATAAAAATGAATATTAATGGAGATATTACAAGCTATAAATAATAACATATAGACATTAACTTTAGTAGTGCACAAATCATAACATAACATATAAATATAATTATATAGAGAATAGATATAATTATATAGAGAATAATTTTATTAGTTTACAAATCACTTCACTTTCAAAAACCTAAAGAACAAGATTTGACCATGGAGGTCAATGACTTCCAATGATTAGAAGCCCCCTTCTTTTAACTAAAACCTAAAGAACAAGATTTGACCATGGAGGTCAATGACTTCCAATGATTAGAAGCCCCCTTCTTTTAAAATTTATATAGTGCAAGCAAATTCCAGCCATACAAAAACATTACATAGATGTATATATTTATTACTTATTATACTTTAATATTTGAAATAAACATAAACATTAATTTTATTTTATTTATTATTTATTTATATTAAAAACACTTTATAGGTATGCATTTAATAACTAGCATTATATCAAATCCATGTTCTGAATAACAACTTTACATCGATCACATAGTTTGAGTTGGGCTCAACCCCAAAACAACTAATATTATTATTCATAAAGGTGAAAATAAAAAAAATCTGGATGTTCACAAGATTTTACCCAAAAATCAGATGAACATGCATCTTTACTTGTACCGAACAATATAACAATAAATGTCTTGTCCGGAGCAATACAACATTACTTGGCACACGAATGTGTTGTCGCATGGGTCATCACTACATGACTCTAGAAGTATAACACACTCGACCCATCTAGCGACTTTCCCAGTTATTCACGCAAAAAATTGTCCATATATCTCCGTCAACTCGATCATGAAACGTTATTTCTTCTACACTACGGCGACCATCTCTGCGGCTCTTATAGTCGTTCTCCGGCCATCATCAACAACTCTCTTAGGTGTCCTCCGACCATCGTCTACGACTTTAACAAAGCTCTGGGAATGACCAATATTAAACAAGAACTGATTCACAATCACCGACCCTGGTGTAGCGACCATCTCCGCCCATGACTCATCGGCTTCTGCACCCCCTTTTTGGAAAGCGGGGGTGGCATCAAGCCGATGAAGTTTCCACCCTTTAACCTTTCTTAGCCGCTCAATTTTCTCAAGTTGCCGGCAAGCGAGCATACAAGAATTTATTTTCGTTTCCTCGATCGCTTCTTCTAATAACCTAGCGCGAGTTTTATCATCCACCGAAGATGAATTTTCAGCCCGAAAATACAAATCAAATTCCGGCACTCCAATAGCTCGTCGAATTCCTTTCGTATAATCCGCATTAGGATTATACAACTTTCTAACTTCTTCCACCATTCCATCAGCCACCATCCGATCAACCCTATCGGAAACAAAACCATGCAGCACATGCATGGCTACGTCAACCCACAAGAAACACACGTCGTAACATGACCGAAACTCGTGGTTTTGATCATCAATCAACGCTTCGATAAAAGAATTCGATCCACCAGCTATGATCGGAAGCTTACCTCTACCTACAATCGACTTCATTGTTTGCGACGCTTTGGTAACGAAATCACCCGCAGTAAAATCCGCCTCAGGATCAACTATTCCGAACAAGTGGTGCGGGACACCCGCGCATTCTTCTTGGGTGATTTTATTTGTAGCTATGTTTAAACCTTCATATACCTGAATCTTATCAGAATTTATAATCTCGGCGGGGTATCGTGCGGCTAGGTCCAACGAGAGTCTTGATTTTCCGGCACCGGTGGCGCCCAAAACCACCACTACTTTATCCTTCTGTGGAGGGCAGTTGACCACTGATAAATTGCTCCGGCCAGTGGGTATTTGAAGAAAAGATGGTTGAGTATGTGGGCTCAACATCATGGTCATCTTCATTGTTGAAAACCTGAAAGTTTGTTTTTCAAGTGAATGAATAATAAAAATGCACAGTGAAATGAGCTAGTTAGTTCTATATGCGGCAACTTGACAACGTTTGTGAGTTAGGGGCAACTGAGGTTGTTAATTGAGTTTTCATGATGAGCACACATTCACATATGTTAGTATTTATAGTGGGGAGCCTTGCACACTTGACCTTCACTTGACAATTGACTATCTTTTTTAATAATAAATTATATATCACTATCCATACTTCCATATACTTCCATAGCCGACCTTATAATAGTGAATTACAAGCAATTTTAGCATTTGGGTACAAGCAAGATATTTTTTTCTGAAAGTTTATATGATGCTAGAATAATGTATTACATGGTTTTCAGGATAGAAAATGAAAGACTTTAAAATAATCATGCAGTTGATCGAGTTATTTGAGAAAATAAATGTGTTTTCCATTTATAAAAACTTGAATGAGTTTTTTACAAGTTTTAAATTATTTTTTGTATTTCATATTATTTCTTTCATCACACATAATAAATATAAATTTTGATATGAATACATATAACCCTAATTTAAACTATACATACAATATTAAAGAAAATATAATATTACTCATTTTAAGTGATGCGTTTACGAATTAAAAATTTTGTTTTTGAATACAAAATTTTATGTCAAATTAATATTTTTTTATTTTAAAAAAGTGTTATCAAAGTAGAAGGTAGAATGAAATTAGTTCATGATCTAAGATTTTGTGTGTGTGTGTGTGTGTATAGAAACGGGATCAGAAGAAAACGTTCAAAAGTGTGAGAACGGTGAGAACGCATCCTGGCCAAACACGTGTCAAGCGGCTTAGAGAAGAGCGGAGGGGCTTTTTTGTCCTTTTATCTTCTGTTTTTCCAGTTCCGCTTTTCACAATATTGTTTTATTTTTGGGGTTTAAGATTTTTGGCGTTAACCAAATTCAATAATTAATGGCGTTTAATGGTTTCATTGTATTAACATTTTGGCGTTGATGGCGTTTTTCAAATCCTATGCCATTGGAACCCGGGGGGGGGGGGGGGGGGGTCAGGAAATCTATCTGAATGGCGTTTTTTCAAGGCGTTTTAAACAAGATGACCCATTGTTCTAATATTTTTTATTATATACATTTTGGCATTTGTGATATGTTGGCGTTTTACAATTGTAAAATTATATTACAACTAGAGGGAAAAAAATAGAAGCCAAGAAAATAAATTAAAAATCCTAATCGGATCTCTCTTCACAATCTTCACTGTCATCAGTCTCTCTCTTCTTTAATAGTACAAGAGGTGTCACCAAATATATGGCGTTTAATGTAAAACTTAACAAACCCATCGGTTTGATTATTTTGCCTGCTCGTCTGTTGAAGTGGCTTTTTTCTGGATGTTTGGGGACATAGATCTATGACGTGTGGGTGAGTTTTTCGCTTTTTATTAATCTTGATCTTCATGTCTATAATCATCTCACTTTTCAGTGTCATTGATCTCTTCTCCTCATCCAAGTCTTATTCAAGAACAAAGAACACAAAATGACATTTGATTGTCATCAGTATCTTTTTTATGAAGATTTGTCCATCTCATGCAGCAAAATCTTACTGAGTTACTCCCCTCAGCTAACAATTCACTCAGTGAAACTTCACGAAGAACAATACTGAATATCCAAGAAAGCATATTAGCCATCTTTGATTTTTTTAATTTTTTGGCGTTTTACAGTGAGTGGTATTTAGTAGTATTTGGCGTTCGTTTTTTTTTTTTTTTTTTTTTGGTTTGATTAAATGAAAGTTGTTGAGAATTATTATTTTATACGATTTCTTTTGGCGGCGTAGGTTAGGCGGTGCCGTTTCAGTTACTGTTTGTAATTATTGTTTTTTATAAGCTTTTAACTCTGAAGTCTGTAACACGTCCCGTCTTTCAAGTTTGGCATTTTATATTCTAATACAATAAATTTTTTGTCTCTTCATTTTTACTGTTTTGTAGTTACTGTTTCTAGTTACATTTTTAAGTTTGGTTTTTATTTTTTTATTTTTTTGGTTTTTTATAATACTTTTCCAAAGTAATTTTATTACAGTTTATGAGTTTTTGTGGCGTTTTACGGCATGATAGCGTTTTAACAAGCATTTGGGTGTCTAGCGTTTTTATTATATAACAATCAACTGAAAAAGAAAGAATACATAAACAATTAAACTTCCAAATCTTCATTGTCATCAGTCTCTTTCTTCTTTTTTTGAATCATCTTAACTGGTTGGTTCGACTTTCGTATGATTCATTTTGTTTTTTTTTTTTTTGTTTTACAAGTAGTTTTATTTGTCGCTGTTTGGAAGCACATAGTCTGACATCATCATCTTTTACTTGAAGTCTTGTCCATCTCATGCAGCAAAATGTTAATGAGTTTACACCCTTCAGCCAACAATCTTAAATTTTCGAATGAAACGATGTTTGATTTTTTAATTTTGGCGTTTTACCGATAAAAGAACGCCACTAAATAAAAGCATCTTAAACCTCAAAATTTGATCATGCTAAAATTAATAATGTTTTGTTGTATGAGATGAACAACATTGTTAATCCTCGGTTAAGAAAGATAATTGACAATGTTGTCCACCCCATACAACTAAACTTTATTGACAACAAACCTCAATAATGTTGTTGTATGTTTTGGCGTTATAAATTGGAAGGAAGTTGATGATAAAGTCAATAAGATTTTACTCAATGAAATGGACAATATCCTCACTCAAGGATTTTTGTCTATTACATTGAGTGAAACCTTACAGACAACCAAACTGAATTTCAAATAAACGTTTTGGTTTAGAAGATATTTGATGTTTGGGTTTTTTGGCGTTTCTAAGACGAATGGTATATATTAAATATGGCGTTTGGGGTTTTGTGTGTGTTTTTAATTAAAGGTCTGAGTTGTTGTATGTATAAGATTTTTTTGGCGGTTTTTTAGGTGAGATTTTATTATAATTAAGTTTGGCGTTTTATATCTAATAGCGTTTTTAGTTAGAATGGTGTGTGGTATATGTTTTTGCCGTTTTATTTCATGAGATGGCGTTTTGTGTGAAGTAGTCAAAAGACTTTTTTACCCTTAATGAAGCGCGTCAATGTAATAAAATTGATGTTGTTTACGAAAACGCCACCGCGTCAATCTAGTCCATAGATTGTTTTGATCGGACGATTCATAACCGTTCTCACCGTTCTCACACTTTTCACCGTTTTCTCTAGATCATATATATATATATATATATATAGGGTGGGGTTCTAGAGTGAACACTAATGTATTTGCGAACTAAGTGAACAAATCTTGGCGATTAATTTACAGACGTGGATGGCTAGGATTTCATCATCAAATCGTAAAATACACTAGTGTATTTCATCATCAAATCCTGCCCACTGATCTACACATATGTATGGCCAGGATTAGTTCGCTCAGTTCGCAAGCTACACTAGTGTTCACTCTTGAACCTAATCCTATATATATATATATATATATATATATATATATAGTTATACATATGTTTAAAATTTGTGAAAACGATAATAACAAATTATAAACATGATGAGGTTTTAAATTTTTTATTACATCAAATAGTGATGGGTATATAAATTTTTGGTTATTTCATCTTCTTTTAATAAGTATATTTTTATTTACTTAAGTAGAGATACTAAAGTATAGGTAAGTAAATAACTAATATTAATTATTAAGAATTAAAAATATTGAAGAGATATAATTATGAATATAAGATTATTTCTAATATATATTAAATTCAATCATTTAATAATCTTTATATTAATTTACTTATTATTTATTATATGGTTGAGGTAGCATGATAAATTGTCACCTAACATTTTGATAAAGTCCCTTATTATAAATAAGAGAACTAGTCTAAGATCCCGCGAGTTTCGCGGGTGGCTTAACACAAACATATAATATCTACTGGCATTGAAGCCCATGTAGATCATCATTTTTGTTCCAAGCCTTTCCAAACTTAGGCTTCACGTCTAAGGGTCACCAGATAGATACCTTCTGGACCAAATATTGAAGCACCAAACAAAACTTTAGAATGAAAAGGTAACATAAAGCATTGAAGCATGTCGGAACTAAATCACAACATACCACTATATTTTGCGCTTGAATATACGAAAACTCATGGTGTATCAACTATACCCGCTTGCAGGAACCCCCAATATTTCCGCTTCAATATTAGCAGCCTGAAAAATTCATATATATCTGATGTGCGATAAAGTGTTATATATATTAGGTGTATATTTTAAGCCCTTTTTTAACACTTATTTTAGCCAAGTTTTAAATTTATAAAACACGATATTTCACTAACACTAAACACACATATGGGCAAGTGCACCCATCGTTGAGTGTAGTATAGCGTTGGTAAGATATCGAGGTCGTCCAAGGACACAAGAGCTTTTAGTACCGGTTTATCCTCAACGTCTAACCAAAATAAAAGTTTAGAAAAATGTTTTAAACTAAGAAAATTAAAAACTAACTAAAATGCTGAAAATAAAAATAAAAGAAAAACAGATAGACAAGATGAATCACTTGGTTCCGACTCGTATCTAGTATAACCTTTGATTATTTCCGCACTTTTGCACATAATTAAGAGATTATCTTAGTTATTGTAGTAGGCCCCTCTTTTGAAGGCGACGTTACCCTCACCCCAGTAGTTTGATTCAGCAGGGATACAATCCTAAAAGGGTGGATTATTGGAAGATAATGAATTAAGTTATTAATGCAGTATTGTGGTAGGCCCCGCTTTTGGCGGTGACGTTACCCTCGGCTAAGTAGTCTGAGTCAGCAGGGATACAGTCCTAAATAGCCGGGTTATAGTATTAATAGTAGTTAACTTATGAGGGGATCAAAGAGTTTGGACCCCCGCCATCCAATACCGTGAAGTATTGAAGGAGGTCCTACTAAATTTGACCCAGGTCCATTGCAGGACCTCTAAACGCTGAACAATGGCAAGACCTTTACCAAACCGTTCCCTTAACCCCCTACCAGGTAGCCAACATATCTCCATATAGACCGTGGAGATATGAATGGTGAAAATCCTTTATTTTATATAGACAGTAAAATAATGCCAAGACACCACGGACAAACGATAAGGAAAGATCACCTTCAACATAAGTAACTAGTTATTAAAGTCATTAATACGAAACCAAATAAAAAGTGCAAAAGATTAGAAATAAAAAAGTATTATACTAGACACTTTGTCTTCACCAAGTGATGTAAGAGACTTAGGCAAACATGGCCTTGATTGTCAAGAACTCTTACGATCAATCTTGGATCCCGAGACGACTCACACACTCTACGATGGACAATGGATGATGGTGGTGGATGATGGTGTTGTGATGGTGGTGGGTGGTGGATGAAGTGTGAGAGAGGTGGTGTGCCAAGGGATGAGATGAAATGAATCCAAGCACTCCTATTTATAGGCTGAACAGAGAGCTGGACACGGCCCCGTGTCCGCTGGGCACGGCCCCGTGTCCGTCTGACAATCTCTCTCCTCATTAATTGTAATTCGCAATTACAATAAATGCGCCTGCTGTACTTTCGACACGCCCCCGTGTCCGCTGAGCACGGCCCGTGGTGGGCAATAGAAGCTTCTATAGGTTTGTCTTTTCTGCTGCTTCTTGGGCACGGCCCCGTGCTGGCTGAGCACGGGGCGTGTTCAGTCTTCTGATTTCTCTACTTTGCTTTGGAAGGTGCCGTTGAGGGTTCGGGCAGTCCACTAATATTCCTTTTCTTGTATTTATGTTGGATTTAGCTGTCTTTTTTCTTCTTTTGCGTTTTTGAGCTCATTTAATCCTGAAAATACAAAAGGAAGACAAAAACATTCTTTTTCCAATATTAGTACTTAAAAAGGGTTTGTTTTATGCCTCATTTGATGTAATTTATATGTTGCATTTTGCAAACATCAAATACCCCCACACTTGAACTTTTGCCTGTCCTCAAGCAAAACTCTTTAATATGTGGCTTACACTCCCAAATGGAATAGGTAGAAGAGAAGGTTTTGGGCTTGTCGTAGAGTGTCGGGATTTCCAAGATCTTTTTGGGTTTTATTTTTATTTATTTACACTCCTATTCGTAATGATTTATTTAGAACTTTTCATAAAAGAAATTACTTATTTGGGCATAACATGCCTTTTTAAAATTCTATTTATATACAAGTTCACATACCTCGCGGGGAAATCACTCACACTCGGCCGAAGGTGTATTTTTAGTGAATCACTCGAGAGCGGCATGGAACTTATTCCTACCATAGGCTTGCCAAGAAATCAATCCTCCTCCTTTTTAACTTTTATACCTTTGTAGATATCAAGAGGACTTTGTGGGTTATGGGTTAGGCTAGGGTTAAAGGTAGGTGGTTGGGTTAAAGGGCTAAAAGCGTAACAAGTGTCGGTTTTCGTATTTTTGCAACTTTTTATTTTGATGAAGCTTTTATTCAAACTAAGTTATTTTTGATTAACTTGTTTGTTTATTTTCTTTTTGCTTCATCATTATCACACATTTTTTTTTTCATGAAGAACCGAACTTGTTACTAAAATAAAAGGGTTAAAAATGAAAAAGGTTTTGGTGGGTAAAAGGGTTTTTGTTTGGGTGATGAAACGAAAAGGTTTAGGCTCAAAGGGGCTAACTAGGGGGAATTTTTTTTTTTTTTGGTAGGTGGTAAAAGAAAAAGAAAAATAATGGTGTAGAAATAAAAAGGGTTAGTCCTAATGCCTCCATCATTTACTTACTCGGGTTTAAGTTGATAAGGATCGGGAATGTATTGTCATGGCAAGTTCTAGAGTCGTAAGAACCAAGCTGCTATTCACACAAGAAACGAAAAATGAGCATTTAGTCAAATGATATGTAATTGTGCTCAATAAAGGCTCAAAACTCACTTTTGTGGGAATGGGTTTTTATGTGATCAAGTATATATAATCAAATTTTAAATAAGTTTGCTATGCCTTTTCATAATTTTCTTATGTTGGTTCTTTTTATCACTACGCTATCGGTTGTAAATTTGTAAAAATATAACCTTTTTGAGAACTTGAATTTCCCGAGTTAAACCTAGACAAGTAAAAAAAATGAAATTTTTGAAAAAATTTGGGGTGATTGGCGGTTCCAATAGAGTTTTGTGTAAGGCTTGTATTTAGGACTTGCAAAATTCAAGGTTTTAGCATCCCCCCCACACTTAAATTACACATTGTCCTCAATGTGTCCCAAAAATAAATTTTTAGGTTGATTAGATGTGTAAAATAGTGTTTAAAAAGCAAAAATTTGTGTTACTGGGCACTGAACACGGCCCCGTGTTATCCGGGCACGGCCCCGTGTTCAAGTGCCAGTAACAAAATTAAAATAAGAGAAACAGAAGTCTGGACACGGGGGCGTGTTGGGTGAACACGGCCCGTGTCCAGGTACCTGAACTGGGCGTTTTTCTGCAGGTGGTTCGGCACGGGGCCGTGTTGGTTGGGCACGGCCCGTGTTGAACCTTCTGAACTGGTGAGAATTGTCGGGTTGCTTTGTTCTTGTGCATGGGTTCATTTTTCTCGTTCCCCTTTTCATCCTTTACCACCATGAGTGTGTTTTATTCATTACAAACCATCCAAATCTTAAAACCATCATTTCATTTCATCATAGAGAGAACTTACATAATTCTAAATTAAAATAAAACTAAAACTTAACTAAATAGGTCAGCAGGTACACGAGGTTATCATAAGGAGTTCTACTATTTTAAGAAAATTTCGAGAATGGTTTCCCGATATAGTAGGACTTTTAGCCGAACGAATTCTTCCCTAAACGCTGTTTAAAGCCATTCTTCGATCTCCCTAGGAAGGAAGAATGCGGCTTCATTTTCCTCCGCTGCTGGTGGTTGAGGGGGGACATTCACCGGGACTCCTTGCACCACTCTTCGCGGAAGCTCTTGGTGCATGGCGTACCATTCGGCTGGAATGACAACTTCGGGCACCATGTTCCACGCCCTTTGGGTTATTATAGGTACCAAAGGCGGGGAAGCGAGAAGGTTCAACCTCTGGTGCAAGAGGTTTACTTCATGGAGACTGCCTTCCAGCCCTACTGTAAGATGGTTGATACGGTCGACCAATGCTTCTTCCACTCCCGTCATTTCATCAATAGCCTCCCTTAGAGCGTAAACATAGTTTACAAGAGAGTCTTCTGCTGTTGAAGATCTCCTCCCTTGTCGGTTATTTCTTGAAGATGATCCGCTTGTTCTGCTTGCCATTTTCTGTGAAGGAAACCGAAGAAAGCTAAATTTTTACAAAACAGAGCCCCTGGACACGGCCCCGTGCTCGTTGAGCACGGCCCCGTGTCCATTTGTCTGCAGGATTTTTGGCTAAAGAATCTTGGAGTTTTAAATTATTTTTATGATTTTTATCTGGGTTTTAAGCTCAGATAATTTAAAACAAAGTTATACAACTAACTTTAAGCAAGAATCTTTAGCAAATAATCTTTCAAACTTCACATAGAGGGTTGGAATCAAGGGATTTCCAAGCTTCCATGGAGGAAATTTTGAAAAAATTTTGAAAGAGGAGGAAATGAATAAAAGTGGAAGGGACAAGAGGGTCCTTTGGAACCTTCTTTTAACACTTACCTAGGATGGTATGAGTGAAAATCCCAGGGATCTCTGTCAATTGAGGTGGTCAAAATGAGCAGGAATCAGGCTGCATTTAAAGAAAACGACAGCGCACTGGGCACGGCCCCGTGTTGACTGGACACGGCCCCGTGTTCAGAGGAAATCCTGACACATTTTGTCCGTATTCTGACCAAATCAGCAGAGAATCTTTTTTAGTGAGCACGGGGGCGTGTTGACCTGGACACGGCCCCGTGTCTGGAGGCTGCTTTATGGAGTTTTGCTACTTCAAGGATCTCATCGACATCGGGTGGTTCCTTACTGGTTGGAACAACCCCAAAGTGCCTAATATACCTTAATTGTCCTAGACTAAGGCGAGAACGCAAGAGGTTGTCGGTGAGGGTAATTCCTATTTTCATTCTAGGTGGACAAGTCCAACCCTTTCCCGGGCTCTTGTTAAAGAAGGTGTATGCCGAATCGCTCAGGTCTATGTATGCACCAAACGAAGTCGATGGAGAGTCCTTCACGGCACAATCGACACAGGACGACTATCGTCCAAGTCTTTGCTAGGTACGAAGGTATTTTCGGGAGCAACGAGGTTGTGGGAATGCGGTTCCAACATTTCTTCATGGGTATCGTCTTGGGGTGGATCAATAAAATCCTTCCCAAGCTCTTCTAACCATTTCAGAATTAGCTCTTCTAGTTGAAATAACTCGTCAAGGAGCATTTCCCCTAGAATATCTGGCTGGGCGCATTCGAGGGAGAAATAGTGCTTATTTTTACTTTCGTCCCTCTTAAGGTTGTGAGAAGTTGGTGGGTTCATGTAGTGGGGCTTATAATTTAGGAAGTAGCATTTTACTTCTTCATGTTCGCCACCACATAATTGACACCACGTACCATAAGAGTGCCGAAAGTAAAAATAATTACTATCACTCATGTTTATGTCAGAAATTACCAATCGCCGGGAACTAACGGTTCTGTTTTCAGTAACTGAAACTTGGGCACGGGGGCGTGTTGAGTGGGCACGGCCCCGTGTTCAGCTTACTGTCTGATGTAAAACAGGATTGCCAGTTCCAATGATTGAGCACGGGGGCGTGTTCACCGGGCACGGCCCGTGCTGAGCTCTGCAGAAGCTGAAAAACTAAGAAAAAAAACTAAAAAAATAAAAAAAAATGATTAGGCCGTTGATTCCTAACTTTCTTAAAATCCTTGTGTCCCCGGCAGCGGCGCCAAAAACTTGATGTGCGATAAAGTGTTATATATATTAGGTGTATATTTTAAGCCCTTTTTTAACACTTATTTTAGCCAAGTTTTAAATTTATAAAACACGATATTTCACTAACACTAAACACACATATGGGCAAGTGCACCCATCGTTGAGTGTAGTATAGCGTTGGTAAGATACCGAGGTCGTCCAAGGACACAAGAGCTTTTAGTACCGGTTTATCCTCAACGTCTAACCAAAATAAAAGTTTAGAAAAATGTTTTAAACTAAGAAAATTAAAAACTAACTAAAATGCTGAAAATAAAAATAAAAGAAAAACAGATAGACAAGATGAATCACTTGGTTCCGACTCGTATCTAGTATAACCTTTGATTATTTCCGCACTTTTGCACATAATTAAGAGATTATCTTAGTTATTGTAGTAGGCCCCTCTTTTGAAGGCGACGTTACCCTCACCCCAGTAGTTTGAGTCAGTAGGGATACAATCCTAAAAGGGTGGATTATTGGAAGATAATGAATTAAGTTATTAATGCAGTATTGTGGTAGGCCCCGCTTTTGGCGGTGACGTTACCCTCGGCTAAGTAGTCTGAGTCAGCAGGGATACAGTCCTAAATAGCCGGGTTATAGTATTAATAGTAGTTAACTTATGAGGGGATCAAAGAGTTTGGACCCCCGCCATCCAATACCGTGAAGTATTGAAGGAGGTCCTACTAAATTTGACCCAGGTCCATTGCAGGACCTCTAAACGCTGAACAATGGCAAGACCTTTACCAAACCGTTCCCTTAACCCCCTACCAGGTAGCCAACATATCTCCATATAGACCGTGGAGATATGAATGGTGAAAATCCTTTATTTTATATAGACAGTAAAATAATGCCAAGACACCACGGACAAACGATAAGGAAAGATCACCTTCAACATAAGTAACTAGTTATTAAAGTCATTAATACGAAACCAAATAAAAAGTGCAAAAGTTAGAAATAAAAAGTATTATACTAGACACTTTGTCTTCACCAAGTGATGTAAGAGACTTAGGCAAACATGGCCTTGATTGTCAAGAACTCTTACGATCAATCTTGGATCCCGAGACGACTCACACACTCTACGATGGACAATGGATGATGGTGGTGGATGATGGTGTTGTGATGGTGGTGGGTGGTGGATGAAGTGTGAGAGAGGTGGTGTGCCAAGGGATGAGATGAAATGAATCCAAGCACTCCTATTTATAGGCTGAACAGAGAGCTGGACACGGCCCCGTGTCCGCTGGGCACGGCCCCGTGTCCGTCTGACAATCTCTCTCCTCATTAATTGTAATTCGCAATTACAATAAATGCGCCTGCTGTACTTTCGACACGCCCCCGTGTCCGCTGAGCACGGCCCGTGGTGGGCAATAGAAGCTTCTATAGGTTTGTCTTTTCTGCTGCTTCTTGGGCACGGCCCCGTGCTGGCTGAGCACGGGGCGTGTTCAGTCTTCTGATTTCTCTACTTTGCTTTGGAAGGTGCCGTTGAGGGTTCGGGCAGTCCACTAATATTCCTTTTCTTGTATTTATGTTGGATTTAGCTGTCTTTTTTCTTCTTTTGCGTTTTTGAGCTCATTTAATCCTGAAAATACAAAAGGAAGACAAAAACATTCTTTTTCCAATATTAGTACTTAAAAAGGGTTAGTTTTATGCCTCATTTGATGTAATTTATATGTTGCATTTTGCACACATCAATATCTAATTAGTGTCAATCAAATTATAGTTTTAAACCCGAAACTATAAGAAGATTATTAAAGCACCAAACAAAACTTTAGAATGAAAAGATTGACATAAACTTTGAAATGAAAGAAACGCTCCATTACTTATGTAAATACAAAATCACAATTAACTAAAAAATGAATACGAAAAAATAACAAATTGTTAAAGATTTATTTATACATCACATTTGTTGTTTTATTTGTAGTGACACTGCTTAATAGAGTTTGGCTTGTTACATCATTTTACATTTATGTCATTCAAATTGAATCCAAGATTAACTCCAAAGTCAGAAACTTGCTTAAATATAACATAATGAACAAAAGTACAAATTTATAAACCAAGAAATTCAATAAATTGTAGTTGTTCATCATTCCTCTGAGGAAATACTTTCTTTCCACTATACACATAAACGCCAAACTGTTGGAATCTCAATAATCTACATTTGCAATTGCTATTTATGACCGCAAAATCATTAGCCATGGCTGAATCTAGCATCTAATTGCTTCAAATGAAATATTACAGTAAAAACAAATCATGCTAAGTTAGGTGACAAATAAAGTTAAATAGTGGTATCAATCATTAGAATTTGTGGAAGTTTGATTCGGCTCATTCTTGGCGGTATAGGCACTTGCAAACTCCAAAAATTAATCTACATTATCACAAAGTGTATAAAGAATATAAATAAAAACAAAGTGACATATTACATAAATTAATATTACTAACAAAGCGGATTGTGTCATCAAGTACAAACTCTTTTTTATAAGCCGTATAGTACACAAGGTTAGGTACAAAAAAATAAAAAAAAATGAAGACAAATTCATAATAAATATATATGCATTATATTTGATAAAGTTTCAATTACAATTACGTTAACGTAATGGTGTTACATTTACAATTTAATGAAAGTAACATGTGCTCGGTGAAGTTGGTATAACACCACCCGACACGTCCATGGAGCAACTACAACTTATCTTTAAGTTAAAAACATCTAAATTTTATTATCCTTGAAATTATTTCATTTGAGTCTATAGCAAGTTTGTCAAGATGAGTCAACAACCTCTAATAAAAAAAAGATAAAAAAAATATGTTAACACATCATTTAACGATTTACTAGGAAAAACAAAAACCATTTTTTTCGGTATAAGACTAAAATGATGGAAATATGTCAAAAGTGTGGATGTCTATTTATCAAAACTTATGAGAATCTTTTGACCCGTTCTATAAAGTTGACCCGTTAAACGCATTTAATGAAATTTTATGTACTCTACCGAAAGTTGACCCATGTAAAAAATGTGACCCCTTTGACCCGTTTAGTAGAATTGATCTAGCTATTTAATATAATTGACCTACTTGCCCTGTTCTAGACGTCCCCTCTTTTATGCTAAAGTCTAAACTATGAATTGTTGATAATCCAGAAATAAAATAAACCTTAAGTTAATTATTTATTTATTTGAAATTAAAGCATGTGACTTAAACAAAAAATGTTACATTGGATTATACCTTAAAAGTTAAAATCCCCTGGCTACTAAACTCGTATGCTGAAAAAAAAAACCATATCCTATACAACACATGATAGGTTTTGTTTCAGGTCTAAACATGGTAAACTAAAAGCTAATCATAAAAAAAAAACAACTAATCATCAAAAATTTCAAATTTACCAAATTAATGGAATGAAGAAACTTTAACATAGAAAATGAAATGTGGACAAAGTAAAAAGAACAGAAATCCATATTCGAGTGGACAATAAGACATGGAGATCGTTTTTTCCTGTTGCCAATTTCAATGAAAAGGCTATTTAGGAGAGTACATGGTAATTTAAAAACTTCAAATTGAGCGATTAATCAAGAATTTCAAATTTACCAATTAATGAAGTCAGTGATAGTAGAAACCCTAACCTGTAACTGAAATCGTAAGGCAATTTGGTATTATTTTTTTTAAAGGATTTCCTTAGGATATGGAGGCAACTGTGATATCGTGGTAACCCACTTATTCGGCACCTGAAAAATTATGTACAAATTCGTTAGGGTTTCAGATCTCATATGACAGTTTGGTGTAGAAATTGAAAGATTAGAGAAGAATCAGTTGATCGGATTAGAAAAACGACCTGCTGTGACGGAGAATAATAGATGGAATAGGGTAGGTGGTGACCCCATCCAATATAAAGCACTTCCAAGTTCCAACTTCCTTAATCCCATGTAAAATCTCTGTTTTAAGTTCTGCTTTAGATTGCCATTTAAGAAGCTCTTTCACAAGCCTTACACATCCTAAACAAAGAATACTTCAGCTGGTCCCACTATAAAAACTTATAAATATTTTTTATATAATATTTAAAGCATTGTAACGTTTATACACCTGTTACACCGCAATCAAATGGGAGCAAACCGATAGACTTCGACAGTGCTTGTTGCAATCCAGTTATCATTGGTTCAAGGGTTATTATCTGAATCATTCAACAAACAATTAGTCCATCCATGTTATCATTGGTTTAAGGGTTGTTATCTGAATCATTCAACAAACAATTAGTCCATGTTCACATTATAACTTAATGATTGTTTCAAATACAATTATACAGATACCTTAGTTGAAATATGATCAGTAATGCTTGAATAAGCCATGGAAGTGATCTAGTACCCAGAAGCCGAACAATAGAGAACATGTGAGGTAACCCAAAGAACCCACTATGCAATCGAGCAAAGCTTTGGTGCCCTGAGTTTAACTCCTAAAAATAATCAATGAGCAAATAAGGGAAGCACAAGCTTGGAATGCAGCGAATATCTAGAAGTTAAAAGAGTTAATAAGAAGTTAAATTCATTCTCGTTTCGCTGGATGTTTTAGTAGCAACCTACACCTACAAATATCATATATTTCTTTAAAAATGTCTGAGAAAGTACGATAATTTATGTAATAGTTCTACTGGCACCTAGCTACTAAGTACACAAGACCCAAATCACATTCTGGCATTTCATATTATATATAATCTAGAACATACCTCCCCAAAACCATCCCCAAAGTTCACAGCTTTGCCAAAAAAAAAGTATAGGATAACCCAACAGACCATGGTAAAACCATCCCATTATTGTTGCAGCATATGATTACTCAATGGAGTGTGGCAGCAACTGAGAGAACAATTTGAATAAGCGATTATATATTCCAAGCTCAGCAAATTGCGAGTCTAATTAAAATTGAGTGGCTTTAGGTTAGAAAATTAAACATATAATCATTTTAATTGATAAAAAGAACAAACCTTATCCAAATTGAACTTCTTTACTATAATATATCTATTAAGAACAAACCCTAGATCTATGATATCAACCAACACAAAAACCTCAGACGATTAATGATTAACTAATACCTAAATTTAAGAATAACAGAGTGCTGGAAGTGAATAACTGCGTACTTTTTGATACTTATAAATTAACATGGTCTAAGTACTTCTAAAAGAAGCATTACCAACATGAAAAGGAAGCATCAATTATTAGAAATCTCAAATGTAATCCTAAATTCCTAATTATCCAACAACTCAAATGTAATCCCAATTCCCCAATAACTCAAATGTAATCCTGCAAGTGACAAATTGGAAGATTAGCATATTTCATTCAATATCACCAGCAACTATATTAAAGTGCTTACCATTTTTATTTTTATTTTTAAGAAGAGAATAAAACACGGATGTGAAATACACATAAATAGCATTGCAATTTTGTGCAAACAGTAGCAACTGAGGAATATCTTTTTTTTTTTCAATTCACACTTAACAATTAGCATAAATCACAAAGTTATCACAGAGAAAAAATATAACCATTGAATACACACTTGTCTGCCACCTGGAGTTTTACCCCTAGATATATCATATACCAATAGTTTGGTTCCTAATTACTATGCCTTGCAATATCTGAACTGCATGTTTGGCGCTGCTTCTATATCACAAAAAAAAACTAAAAGATTTGGTGCAAACCCTAATCGATGGACATAAATCTTATTGAAATCTTATTGAAATCGATTGAAACAAAAAGAGGAAGAAACAATACACAAATTGGGCAACGTACCTATTGAAATCGATTGAAGAACCAAATTACTCGTACCGGTACCAAACAAATGTACAGTTAGGGTTTATGATATTAATAATCATCCCCAAAATTGGGAAAATCAGTTTTTAAAAAAGCAAATATGCGTAATCTATGTGGACGATACAAAAAACAAAGATTTACATATACAATCGTATGATGAATGATGTAAGAACATGGATTTGACAGAAAATATACCCATCCATGAAGAAAAAGTCTCAGCAAAACACGGCTGATGAGAAAACTTGGAAGACTAATCGCCAAAGGATAATAACGGAGTAGATTTAGGGCTTTTGATTTGCAAAAATACATACAACCATCACGCTCTCTACAATAATCCGATCGTTAGGGTTTCAGACCTCATATCTCAGATGATCGTTTAGTGTAGGAATTGAGAGGATTGACTGAGAGGTTTATCTACAATCAAGAATCAAGAAACTAAAATATAGAATTACATCTAGGGTTTTATTTGAAGCAGGAGATAGAAAGGAAAGTATACGGTGAGGGAGAGAGAGGATTTTAATTCAATACGGACAAAGGAGAAAGAGCGAAGTCTTGTTTTGCCGCTCAAACCAAATCAATTAGCAATATTACATTGCCACGTGGCAATCAATAGCCTAAGTAGATGCCAAATGGCATAAGTTTGTTTTGTTTTAAGACATGGACAATAAGACATGGAGAACGTTTTTTCCTGTTGCCAATTTCAATGAAAAGGCTATTTAGGAGAGTACATGGTAATTTAAAAACTTCAAATTGAGCGAATAATCAAGAATTTCAAATTTACCAGTTAATGAAGTCAGTGATAGTAGAAACCCTAACCTGTAACTGAAATCGTAAGGCAATTTGGTATTATTTTTTTTAAAGGATTTCCTTAGGATATGGAGGCAACTGTGATATCGTGGTAACCCACTTATTCGGCACCTGAAAAATTATGTACAAATTCGTTAGGGTTTCAGATCTCATATGACAGTTTGGTGTAGAAATTGAAAGATTAGAGAAGAATCAGTTGATCGGATTAGAAAAACGACCTGCTGTGACGGAGAATAATAGATGGAATAGGGTAGGTGGTGACCCCATCCAATATAAAGCACTTCCAAGTTCCAACTTCCTTAATCCCATGTAAAATCTCTGTTTTAAGTTCTGCTTTAGATTGCCATTTAAGAAGCTCTTTCACAAGCCTTACACATCCTAAACAAAGAATACTTCAGCTGGTCCCACTATAAAAACTTATGAATATTTTTTATATAATATTTAAAGCATTGTAACGTTTATACACCTGTTACACCGCAATCAAATGGGAGCAAACCGATAGACTTTGACAGTGCTTGTTGCAATCCAGTTATCATTGGTTCAAAGGTTGTTATCTGAATCATTCAACAAACAATTAGTCCATCCATGTTATCATTGGTTCAAGGGTTGTTATCTGAATCATTCAACAAACAATTAGTCCATGTTCACATTATAACTTAATCATTGTTTCAAATACAATTATGCAGATACCTTAGTTGAAATATGATCAGTAATGCTTGAATAAGCCATGGAAGTGATCTAGTACCCAGAAGCCAAACAATAGAGAACATGTGAGGTAACCCAAAGAACCCACTATGCAATCGAGCAAAGCTTTGGTGCCCTGAGTTTAACTCCTAAAAATAATCAATGAGCAAATAAGGGAAGCACAAGCTTGGAATGCAGCGAATATCTAGAAGTTAAAAGAGTTAATAAGAAGTTAAATTCATTCTCGTTTCGCTGGATGTTTTAGTAGCAACCTACACCTACAAATATCATATATTTCTTTAAAAATGTCTGAGAAAGTACGATAATTTATGTAATAGTTCTACTGGCACCTAGCTACTAAGTACACAAGACCCAAATCACATTCTGGCATTTCATATTATATATAATTTAGAACATACCTCCCCAAAACCATCCCCAAAGTTCACAGCTTTGCCAAAAAAAAAGTATAGGATAACCCAACAGACCATGGTAAAACCATCCCATTATTGTTGCAGCATATGATTACTCAATGGAGTGTGGCAGCAACTGAGAGAACAATTCGAATAAGCGATTATATATTCCAAGCTCAGCAAATTGCGAGTCTAATTAAAATTGTGTGGCATTAGGTTAGAAAATTAAACATATAATCATTTTAATTGATAAAAAGAATAAACCTTATCCAAATTGAACTTCTTTACTATAATATATCTATTAAGAACAAACCCTAGATCTATGATATCAACCAACACAAAAACCTCAGACGATTAATGATTAACTAATACCTAAATTTAAGAATAACAGAGTGCTGGAAGTGAATAACTGCGTCCTTTTTGATACTTATAAATTAACATGGTCTAAGTACTTCTAAAAGAAGCACTACCAACATGTAAAGGAAGCATCAATTATTAGAAATCTCAAATGTAATCCTAAATTCCTAATTATCCAACAACTCAAATGTAATCCCAATTCCCCAATAACTCAAATGTAATCCAGCAAGTGACAAATTGGAAGATTAGCATATTTCATTCAATATCACCAGCAACTATATTAAAGTGCTTACCATTTTTATTTTTATTTTTAAGAAGAGAATAAAACACGGATGTGAAATACACATAAATAGCATTGCAATTTTGTGCAAACAGTAGCAACTGAGGAATATCTTTTTTTTTTCAATTCACACTTAACAATTAGCATAAATCACAAAGTTATCACAGAGAAAAAATATAACCATTGAATACACACTTGTCTGCCACCTGGAGTTTTACCCCTAGATATATCATATACCAATAGTTTGGTTCCTAATTACTATGCCTTGCAATATCTGAACTGCATGTTTGGCGCTGCTTCTATATCACAAAAAAAAAACTAAAAGATTTGGTGCAAACCCTAATCGATGGACATAAATCTTATTGAAATCTTATTGAAATCGATTGAAACAAAAAGAGGAAGAAACAATACACAAATTGGGCAACGTACCTATTGAAATCGATTGAAGAACCAAATTACTCGTACCGGTACCAAACAAATGTACAGTTAGGGTTTATGATATTAATAATCATCCCCAAAATTGGGAAAATCAGTTTTTAAAAAAGCAAATATGCGTAATCTATGTGGACGATACAAAAAACAAAGATTTACATATTCAATCGTATGATGAATGATGTAAGGACATGGATTTGACAGAAAATATACCCATCCATGAAGAAAAAGTCTCAGCAAAACACGGCTGATGAGAAAACTTGGAAGACTAATCGCCAAAGGATAATAACGGAGTAGATTTAGGGCTTTTGATTTGCAAAAATAAATACAACCATCACGCTCTCTACAATAATCCGATCGTTAGGGTTTCAGACCTCATATCTCAGATGATCGTTTAGTGTAGGAATTGAGAGGATTGACTGAGAGGTTTATCAACAATCAAGAATCAAGAAACTAAAATATAGAATTACATCTAGGGTTTTATTTGAAGCAGGAGATAGAAAGGAAAGTATGCGGTGAGAGAGAGAGAGAGGATTTTAATTCAATACGGACAAAGGAGAAAGAGCGAAGTCTTGTTTTGCCGCTCAAACCAAATCAATTAGCAATATTACATTGCCACGTGGCAATCAATAGCCTAAGTAGATGCCAAATGGCATAAGTTTGGTTTGTTTTATTATAAGGTATAGATGTCATGTGGCATTAAAGTTACTCTTTTATTTTTTTAGTTTTTGAACGGCAAGTTTGGATCACTAACGAACCACTTGAGTATCATTGTGCCACCAGCAGAACCACCCGATCATATCCATCTCCACTAGGCAATAATGCTTATACACCAATTCAGGAGGAAACCTAATAAATATGGAAAAATCGCCCTTGTGGGAATCGAACCCGGGGCCTATTTGGTCCCAAAGCTTTATCTCACCCACAAGATGCCCTAGGCTATAAAGACATGGGCAAGTTACTCTTTTATTAGTATTAGATTAGATATATCTTCATGCCATTTAAGCTTTTATTAACATTTAATTTTATTTTTATCTAATAACTAGTGTCTATTAAAAAAAAGTTTCAAAACCAAATACATAGTTGTGTTAAACGTTTTTTTCTCTTACGTTCAGATATAAATTTTATTTAAAAGATAGATGTGTTTAAAATAAAGTGTTCGGTGGTATCGTAAATATACCGAGTAGCAATACCTTAACAAACCAAACCAATACTGACCGAACAACATTAGTATCGGTATGTTATTATCAGCAACATTACCGGTATTCGTCTGATGACATGGGTACCCGAAAACTCCATTCAGCAAAGCTGAGACCAATAATAATCGCAACAAGTAACAAAAGAATTAAGACACAAACTGGGAACAAGAAGCTGGAAGTCGGAAGCTAGAAGCTCCCAGTAGGAAGCTGATACATCAATAGCTCGTAACCAGAAGCTAAAGTTACTATACACATCGGGACTTGAACTCAACAGGTCAAGAGTGATGAAACTTTACCCAAAAACACATAAAGGTGACCTCGAGACACACAAACCTGAACATTACCCAAAGAGGCAAGGTATGAGCTGGCATAGGCTTCTTTGGAAGAACACTCTGCCTATAAAAAGGGAGTCTTTCTCAGCTCCAAGTAAGTTCTCTCTTCCATTCTCACTCTCACTAACTATCCTTTACCATTTCGCTTAAACTCTTAGAGATCTATCGACTGATTCTCACGCCGGAGTCCAAACGCGGGAGGCCACCTCTCGCGTTAAGACTAACGGTGTTCTTTGATTGCAGATCACGACCAAGAAGCTGCCTTTTGGAGTTGATCCTGGACCTTCCCCCTTGCCATACTCTTATTGCTTTAACAAGTGGCGCCTACCGTGGGGCTGCGCTACTTAGAATAGTATTCTTGGTAGTTGAGCCCTATTCCTAAGTTACCATCTCTCTTATGATTGGAAAGGATCCTCACCCAAAAGATGTCTCGACCAGTTCATTGCCTCCTTCTAGCCCTCCGGCTACTCTCGGAATAGGAAGTTGCTCTAGCAACACAGACATACTTTAGGTCGTGCTGGCAGCACAAGGTGCCCAACAGTTCCGCACACCTCCCTCTACACGGGCTGCTCCATCTTCACCGAGTGAAGTTCTCTTCCCGGTTGAAACCATGGAAATAACCCCGGAGGGGGTAAGGAACAACTTTATACAACTAAGGGAGCTCTTAAATGGTTATGTTTGAGAAGAACGAACCAAGGGAGTTCGAGTCCGTTTATCTTACGATGAATCGGAGGTTACACTCTCCCACATGCCTCCTCCGTTGTGCACCACCACATCTCCATGTGTTAGCCGAGCGGGACCTAGTCCTGACCCAAATTCATACCTCATGCCTGATGGTTCACTTTGGCCATGGAACTTACACTCTAGCTCCCTTATTCTTCTCCCAACAAGCCTCGAGTACACCGTCGAGCAACTCCTTCAACAAACTCAAGCTACGCCTCTGCGCACACAAATGACTTTTGAAGAAGCCCTTAGATCATTGCCCTTGGCTAGCAGTGTTGTAGCAGCAAGCTTGTCACCATTAATTTTCCTTTTAAAATTCAGATTCTAATTTGTCAACTAATTGCCATCTCATATGTCATTTAATCATGGTATATTCAACCTATATTTGTTTTAATTAAATTAAGAGGGTGTTTGGTGTTGCGTTTTCAAAATAAATTATGCGTTTTCAAAATAGATTTTGCGCTTTCAAAACTGCGTTTTGAAAAAACATGTAGATACATGTTTCTCCAAAACTGCGTTTTGGAGGCATATAATCACTTTTTCATCCAAACATTTTTTTTAGATTATTTATGTTTTACAGACGCAATAATCAAATAAACACTTCAAAACGTAATCCCAAACACCCTCTAAGACGGCAACTCTTTTTAAAATGTTGGTTTCATGAATTCAAGTTATGAAAATGTTCATTTCTATAAATACGAGATAATTTAGGATTGACATGTCTGATAGCTAATCGATTTTTAAATCTGGAATAAATATGTAGGTTTCATTTGTGTTAATAAAATTTATTAGATTGATGAATAATTAGAAAGGATGTAAACATAAAATAATTTTTTTCCTACATTATTATGAAATTATTTAAAAAAAAAGAATGAATAAACAAAAAATGTTTTTACCACTAAACTTATGACAAGACAAAATCTAATCAAAAGTAAATTGTTTTTTTTTTTTATTTTTCCCGTGTAACACACAAGTTTCTAACCAATTAATAAATAAATAAAAAACAAAGTAAAATGTTATTAGTTATGTAATACACAAGTTTCTAACCTAATAATGAATAAAAAAACAGAGTATAATGTTTTAAAAAGTATATAGTACATCAAAGTTCATTTTTTTCATAAGCATATATATACAATTGTGTGCACAGTTAACCGAGTACATTATATGTATTTAAATCGTGTAATACTCGTGTTTATTCAATCCGTGAATGCATAGGTTTTTAAAGATGTAATTTGTTTATCCACTTAGTATATAAAATTATATTTATTCAACTCGTATAATACACGGATTTCTAACCTAGTATCTATATAAAAAATATAATTCATTATTACCAACTATAAAATCATAAATAGTGTTTTTGGACGATAAAAATCAAAAGAAAGACATGTTAACAACTCCAACAAAGAAACATGTATGGCAAAACTTTGAAGAAAGACATGTTAACAACTCCAACAAAGAAACATGTACCATATTTTACACAATGGAACACATGAAAAATTAATAACCAACTATAAAATCATAAATAGTGTTTTTGACTATAAAAATCAAAAGAATCACTTATATACATCAAACATATCAAAGCATAAGATCTTACATATATTTGAAATAAATAATTCATGGAAAACATAAAACCCCATACATATCTATTAAAACGGACAATCTTTGGATTAGGGTTTACAATTGAATAGACATAGTACCTTGTATATTGTATCTTAAAATATCAAAGATAAATGTTATTCATGAATGTTACGACAGAAACAAATGAAAAATTGAAATAAAGATTATCTAAAATCGAGAATTTACGAAACACATAAAGATGATATCAAAAAAGTATTAACCCTTATGAATCATAACTGAAAAAAATTATGGTTTCGTATAAAAAATATTTTTTACTGATCAATTTTACAACAATAATGTCGATCATATTTGAATAGACTGGATTTAATGATTTATGTTAAAGCCCTAACACAAAAATATCAACCATTATGAACTATGATCTATATTACATTCAGATCGAGTGGATTTATCGATTACAGTATCAAATAAAACATAAATTAGCTGAGACGGATAAAAAATTGAAATAACAATTACATGAAATCGAGGATTTAACAAACCGATAAACAATCTAAGAACAATGATCCCGTTGATGTTGATAGGATCCGCCATTGAAGAGCGAGAGGTGGAGAGAAGAATTAGGGTTTGTGGGTGTGGATTGTTAGAATGGATGAATCTTTCATAATAGATCCGAAATAAACGAATGGGTCATAATAAACGGGTTCGGAGCCCGCGTGATGTTTTTAAAAAATAGTCAAAAATAAAAGAGTTTATGGTCAAATAATTTTCTGTGATTTCATTGAATAAACAAGGTCCTTTAAATAGGCACCATTACATCAGAAAAATATGAAGAGATATACATGACTGTGGAAAGGATATACAATACAATAAACAAATAATTATCACAAATCTATTCCTATAATAATGAAGGCATTATTATCGGCTAAGACACCCCCGCAGTTTGAACGGGCGTCGGACAGACGTTCAAACTAGATCGAGAAGATTGAAACAATTGCCACGAAATCCCCTTGGTAAAAATGTCTGCGTACTGTAATAATGATGGAACATGAAGCACCCGAATATGACCTATGCGAACCTTCTCCGCGAAATCCCCTTGGTAAAAATGTCTGCGTACTGTAATAATGATAGAACATGAAGCACCCGAATATGACCTATGCGAACCTTCTCCCTGACAAAGTGAATATCAATTTCGATGTGCTTAGTACACTGATGCTGTACTGGATTATCTGAAATGTAAACGGCCGAAACGTTATCACAATACACAATAGACGCCTGTCGTAATGGGGTATGCAACTCAAGAAGAAGATTTCGAATCCAAGTGGCCACGGCAACAACATTTGCAACACCCCTGTATTCGGCCTCAGCACTAGATCTTGAAATGGTGGGTTGTCTCTTAGAGTACCAGGAGATTAAGTTATCACCAAGGAATACGCAATAACCACTAGTCGAGCGGCGAGAATCCGGGAAGCCACCCCAATCGGCATCAGAGTAGGCAACTAAAGAAGTATTAGCCGAAGGGTGGATATGGAGACCGTAATCTATGGTGCCCTGTAAATACCGAATGATACGCTTTAAGAAAGTAAAGTGTGGTTCTCGTGGATCATGCATGAAGAGACAAATCTATTGAACCGCATATGAAATGTTAGGACGAGTGAACGTGAGGTACTGTAATGCTCCAGCCAAGTTTCTATAAAGTGTGGGATCATGAAAGGGAGCCCCATCAGTAGCACTTAGTTTGGCTGCCAAATAGACTGGAGTGACACATGGTTTACAGGTCGTCATGGCGGCACGTGCAATGATGTCCTTGGTGTATTGGGCCTGAGATAAGAATAGACCCGTCTTACTGCGAGTGGCTGTGATGCCCAAAAAGTGATGCAGAGTACCCAAGTCGGTCATGGAAAACTCTTTAGAAAGCATGTCTATAATCTGCCGAAGTAGAACTGAAGATGAGGTTGTAAGAACAATATCATCCACATACAGCAACAAGTAGGCCATGTCAGTCCCGGACTGATATATGAAAAGAGAATTGTCACATACACTGCTTTTGAATCCCCTTGATATAATAAAGTTTGCAAACCTTGTATACTACGCCCTGGGAGCTTGTTTAAGCCCGTATAGAGATTTCTTAAGACGACAAACAAAATCCGGACGTCGTTTATCCACGAAGCCGGGAGGTTGATGCATAAAGACAACCTCATTTAAATGCCCATGTAAAAAGGCATTTTTAACATCTAATTGATGTATAGGCCAAGATCGAGAGACTGCTAAGGACAGAACCGTATGAATGGTAGTCGGTTTAACAACCGGACTAAAAGTGACTTCATAATGGACCCCCACTGTTTGAGATTTCCCGTTAACAACCAGCCTAGCTTTGTACCGTTCTAGTGAACCATCAAACTTGAACTTATGTCGAAATAACCACATGCATCGAATTATCGGTCTATAGATCGGTCTCGGAACCAAATCCCAAGTATCATTCACTTGTAAAGCAGAAAATTCGGTTTGCATCACATGTAACCAATTAGGATCCGAGAAGACTTTGGCATAGGTTGTTGGAACAAGTGAGATGGATGTGGAAATAAGGGTCTGGGAAGTGGTGGGTGGATGTGTACTGGCTTTGGAGCGGGTGACCATGGGGTGGGTGTTAGTTGGGGGGTTCGGAGCTGCAGTGGGTGTGGATGGTGGGACAGGGACCGAAGGCTGAGTATTGGCAGTGGGCTGCTGAGCCATGGATGGGTGAGGAACTGTTTTGGCGTGACGGGAGTAGGTAATAGGAATAGGGATAGTACTGGGGTGGGGATGAGATGCGGCTGTTGTGGTGGGGACTGAAGGCTGAGTACTGGGATGACGAAAAACAAGAGGTTGAGGGATGGTATAGTCTAAGAATGCATAGGAGTTGGTAGAGGATGGGATTGTGTATGGAAAGGTGTTCTCGTAAAAAACGACGTGACGAGAAATACGAAATCTACCAGTTGTGGGGTCAAAGCACCTGTAGCCTCGAAAATCCGGAGGATAGCCGAGAAATATGCAGCGAACCGAACGATGATGAAGTTTGTGTGGCTGTGTTGCAGATATGTTCCGGTAGCATGCACAACCAAAAGCTCTTAAATGGTCATAGGTGGGATGACGCAGGTACAAAGCAAATGTGAGGGTATAAAAGTTTAGACGTTTTGTCGGTAAAATGTTGTGTAAATAGGTGGCTGTGTGAAGTGCTTCGACCCAGAACATTGGTGGTAAGTTGGCATGAATGAGTAAGGAGCGGGTGATGTCGTTTAGGCGACGAACCATACGCTCTGCTCGGCCATTTTGGGACGAGGTTTGAGGGCATGAGAATCGGAAAAGCAAACCATGTTGGTTAGCAAAGGTTTTAAAAGCATTGTTATCGAATTCACCCCCGAGATCACATTGGAATGTTTTTATGTTCCGGTTAAATTGGGTAGCTATTAAGTGGTGGAATTTAATGAAGGTTGGTAAAGTTTCGGATTTATATTTTAAAGGATAAGCCCAAAGAAAGTGTGAGAAGTTATCAATGAGTACCATATAATATTTATAGCCACTTTTACTTGTAATTGGTGATGTCCATAAGTCACAATGGATGATATCAAAAGGCGAAAAGGTAAAAGAATTTGAAGCATAAAAGGAAGTCTTTTGCTACTAGATAACTGACAAGAATGACAAAAAGACTTGTTTTTATTACATGGAAAATTAAAAATACGACTAAGAATATCCAAAACTTAAGCACCAGGGTGGCCGAAGCGCTCGTGCCAGGGTAAAGAAGTAGAGGTGATGAAGCAAGCAGAGGGCGAAAGCTGAGGGGCGGTGAAAGGGTAGAGATCCCCGGTGCTATTGTGGCGCGACAGAATCCGTCCAGTTGTTAGGTCCTTCAAAGAAAAACCAAACGGGTCAAATTCAACAGACAAATTATTATCGCATGTAAAATGTCTAACAGAGATAAGGTTTTTAATAATTTTGGGGCTGTAAAGGATATCGGGTAGGATGTATGTACGGTCGAAAACGGTATGAAAACCTGTCCCGGATCTATATATTGATTAACATTCACCGTTGCCTACCAAAATTTTACTACTAACAGGAGAAGATAAGGGTTGTTGAATCATACCCTGGTCCTGAGTAACGTGTCGTTCAGCGCCTGTATCCATGAACTTTGTGGGGTCTGTTTGATTCAGATGCATAATTGTAAACGCAGCTTGGAGATCCGACGGGCACAAGGCATTGTACCCGGGCTGCAGGTGGCCTGAATGTGCTGCTGGATGGGACTGATTTGGATCAGGCTGCAGGTACATGAAGTTTGCCTGTGGAGCGGGCGGCTGTCCCTGCTGACCGGAAGAATTCCACGCAGGTTGAGTTGGATACAGGCATGAAGGTGTATTCCACCATGCCCATTGTGGGTATCCGGCTGACTGAAAATACCAGGGGCTCCTTGTTTGCTGCTGAAAACGGCCACCCCTACGTAAGCGACCTCCGCGACCTCAGTAATCTTGGTTGCGACCCCGTCCCCAACCCCGTGTGTAGCCTATGGGTGACGGGTTAGGGTTGTTGGAAGGCTGAGACGGTGGCTGTGGATTGGAAGATGGCTGTTGTGAGGTTGGTGCCTGAGGGGTTACGAGACTCGATTGGGGGCTTCGGCGGCCAGCTTGGCGAATCACTTCATCCCGCAACATGCTTCGAGCTAAATCCTAGCCAGCGTCCTGTGAATTGATAAGAGACTCGATTATGTCAAATTCTGCGGGTAGGCCACGTACGAGTTGTAAGACAAGTCGAGACTCGGTCACGGGCTGATCAACATTCCCAAGTAGATTAGCGAGATCTTTCAACTGTAGGCAGTAATCGTCTAAAGACGAACATGCTGATAACGTGAGGTTAACGAATTTGGTTTTCAGGGCAGCCGCTCGTGCTTTCTAGTTACTCAAAAGAATCTTCTCAATCTTGACCCAAGCGGCACGGGCTGTCGTCTCGGTATCCAGGACCCGACCTAGTAAATCATCTGAGATGGTGTTGTAAATCCACTGCAACACAAGAGCATCAATTTCTTTCCAGGAGGCGTAGTCTTCATCAGTTTCAGCAGGCGGTTTGGTGTCATCGATGTGGCGGAGGACTTTATAAGCCACCACATGCAGCTTGAACAGTTTAATCCAGGCAGAATACATAACTTTGGTGCCATCAAGAGTGCGTACCTTGGTCTGGATATTTGTCACAGAATACGCCGGTTGGAGGGTGGCTGCTGGTTTCTGGGATGGCTCGGCTTGATCGGATTTAGGCATGGCAGCGATTGGGAAAAAAAGAAGAAGGGATCGAAAAAAAAAATGCCGGCTAGGGTTTTAGGGTTTGAGAAGAGAATCAGAACCGTAGCTCTGATACCATAAAAGAGTTTATGGTCAAATAATTTTATGTGATTTCATTGAATAAACAAGGCCCTTTAAATAGGCACTATTACATCAGAAAAATAGAAAGAGATATACATGACTATGGAAAGGATATACAATATAATAAACTAATAATTATCACAAATCTATTCCTGTAATAATGAAGGGATTATTATCAGCTAAGAAAAAAAGTCAAAAAAATGATGTGAAATTGCATGAGGGAGTGACTTGTGTTTCTCATGTATTTTACTTTATTAGCATAGATAGATTTGTATGTTCGCATGTGTTATAATTGTATATGCTTGTCTACTCCTTGATAAAGTTTATCATGATTTATTATATAGTCATCATTACTCCTACCATATACAACTAAAATCCCATTATTAAGAAGAGATGGCAATTGCATGGTCAACTGGAAAGTGGATGAATGGTCCTATTAGGAACCTCATAAAGCTTAGTTTCTTTTAGTTTTGAGGGCGTGCAACGTGCTTGTGCTTTATACCTTTATGTAATGGAGGTTTCTCCTTGTATTCTTTGAATAAGTTACCCCTAATTGTACACTAATTATGGATATTAGATCCTAATTTTATTTGTAACCCATTATAATATGCCCTTTCTTTAACTTTTTGAAAACACCACCCTAGTGCTTATTCACTCATTTTCATCTTAAACATTAAATTTTCATAAGCAAACAGCATAAGAATATATAGACTTTCTATCAACTCAAAAAGGCATACATACCAGGGACGGACCCAATGCTTTAGCAGTCGTAGCACGGGCTACGGCTCAAGTGCGTATTCGTAGTGTATTTTTTTCGGTTTTATACCCCTAAAATAATACAAGGATATCCCTAACCAACCCAAACTTGTAAATAAGGGAGCCCGATTGAAACAGTGACCAAATTGCCCAAATTATTAATAATATGATTGAAATTGTGGCCCAGGTACTTAGGTATTTGTTTTACTTTATTTATTTATTCTCGTAATTTTTTATATTGTATAATTGCACGGTAATTTATTTTTTGGGATACCCCTAATTTAATGGGCTAGTTCCGCCACTAATACATACACACATATGTATGTAGAGGGATAAGGACTCATGGTGTGCATGCATTTGTGTATATATGTATATATGATGTTCATGATTATGATTTTGCTCGTAACTTTGGATATAAAGCCAACCAAGGGTATGTTTATTTATCTTGCAAAAGAAATCTTGCCACGCGCATTTTAAGTTCATGTTTTACAAGAGATGCATGCATGTGTATAAATATCTAATATGTGAGTGATAAATTATACACACATGGTACGTGTGTATATGTGGATTGTGGACATGTATGTATATGTGTGTGTATAAGTATGTAAGGTTATTTCTGTTTTTGGGAATTTATGCATGCATGCAAGAAAATGGAGGGTAATATATTTCATGGTAATGGAATGAAAATGGAAATGGAATCATGACCTATCATTGATGTATAGAGCCATACAACGATTTCATCATTGAAAGCTTTTAAAGTTGACCAAAAAGATTAACTGTTTCGATATATTATTCTAATTATCATGGGGATGCGCACAAGTGAAAAAGATATATAGTATAATCAATTTAAAAGAAAACAACAATGGGTTTCTATATATTTTGGTGTGATTTGGTACAAATAACATTTAGTGTGTGTCTACAAAGCAAAGAAAAGTAGAATAGATTGTCATTTTTGTAATTATGATAGTTACGCTATTTAACTAGTAATTACTTTACAACAAAACTATACTGGGGTAATAAAATTACGCTACTTGTTGTAGCGTAATTATTATTACTCTAATACAATTGTTATAGCCGCATGTATTTTTATTTGATTTGTATAGTTTGCACGCTAAAACTTATTTGTATTTGATCAAAAGACTATATGTGTGTGGGGGTGTTTAATATATAACCAATGTTAAGCAGATAGATGTGAAAAATCGCATAATACACTTGTATATTAACACTTTGATGATGTAATGAAATAGAGACAAAGAATGAGATAGACGATTACATAATTATCTTATGTATTATAGTTTAAACAAAAGGTACACGCGAGGATGGCATGTTGGCTCGGCTCAATTAAATGAAGCAACAAGCCTACTCTTCGTGATTCGGATTGATGTTTCAGCCAAAATGACAACGCCAAACTAGAACGACGATAGCGGATGTGCATAAGTAGCAATTCGTTAGCCTTACCACAATAAGAATGGTTTTTTTCTTGTTTCCAAGCTTCAGCACAGGGAAGACAACATAATCTTATTCAAGTGCAGAGGAGCATTTCTAGTATGGACAATTCTGCCGTGTGACACACCCGATAGTTCTTGCAGAGCACACTGCTTATCAGGGAATGCTATTGGCTTTGAGCTTTTAATCATAGGTCGTGTGGCCACACCACGTTTTGTGGTCACCGAGTGTCAGTGGTACAAGCCATGAGCACTAGGAACTATTGTCGCAGCCCCCGACCCCTGCCCCGGGAGCGGGCGGCCGCGAGACACACACAGAGCGGGTGGTATCGATGTTTATTAATTTGGCAGCGGAATTTATACATCATGAGCGTAGTTAGGAAATATTATCAGAGTTTAAAACACCAAACTTTTATAATAAATAATTGGGATAAAACCCAAGTTCCATTTGCAATACATTTATAGGGATAAACCCTAATTATTGAAGATATAAAATCATTTTTATTTAGGTAACTTTTATAGCCACTTCTTTAAGCCTTAGTGCTCTCCAGCTGGCTTCTATTGGCTTCACACTAAGTTACCTGAAACGCTTTTAAAAAAGATTTTATCAGCAAGAAATACTAGGGAGTACATTCCAATTTGTAAAACATCAGTTGTTATTACATTACAGTATTAACGAAGATTACAATGTTTATATCTACCCAATTACTCGTTCAGTACGTGTCACTCGACGGATCTGTGACTATGGTCATATCACACATTGGATACCCGGGCCCAATTATGAAGGTTATCAAGTACTGTATACAAACCCCATAATACTGACACCAATTGTAGAATTACAAAGACTTAATCACTCTAATTGTAATTGATAAACATTTATGGTTTTGGAAAAAAACATTTGAAATAATGGCTCACAAACTGTAAGAAAAAGAGAATGACTCACATTGTAGACTTAGATAATACTATAACTTCCTGACGGTTCTCCTAGTTATTATCTATTAAAATTAAGCAATGCACACGTGTTAGTAAAATAACCTAAATCACATTAGCCATACAACACGAGACAGAACTCCAACAAACTGAGTCAGGCAGAGCCTTGACATGCGTTTCGGAGCCCTAGATCAATCGGGTAGGGTAACAAATACGTGATCGGGGGTTATAATACTTACAACGAGGCAGAGCTTTGCTTTTTAGAGGTATTATTCCCGGGCAATACTTTGCTATAATAGACACAAAGGAAAGAAATTTGAACGAATGAAACTGAGGGTGATCGCTGCCTTTTATAGGCTGGACTTAGGGCAGCTCGCGCCCCGCGACCCCTTCTGCTATCTCCCCTGCGGCCCGCGAGGGACCTAGGCTAGGCTCTAGCCTTGGCTAATCAGCTCACTAGACTTCACACGCACCTAGACACGTGGCTAAAGGGGGTGTCGACTGGTGTTACCTGGTTGCGCCCCGCGAACCGGCCTCCTGACTGTGTCGCGGCCCGCGAGGGACCTTTATATTTGTTTTTATTTGATTTTTATAAATATTAATGTTATTTAGGGCCATTTATGAGTAACCGAGGTACATTAGGAATGATTAGGGGTGATTTATGAGGGTTGTTATATCCTCCCCACCTTGTTTTAAATCTCATCCTCGAGATTCACTGGAACGGGTGTGGATATTTTCGTTGCATTTCTGACTCGAGCTCCCAAGTGTATTCTGGTCCTCTCTTGGAATCCCATCTCACTTTGACCAGAACTAATATCTTGTGCTTGAGATTCTTGATCTTTCTATCTTTAGTCTGTAGTCATTTCTTTATAAACTTAAGGTTCTCATTTACCTCTATGTCCTGAAGAAGTACCACTAATGAGTCGTCTGCTAAGCACTTCTTAAGATTACATACATGAAACACATCATGTATTCCTGCCATTTCCTCTGGCAGTTGTAGCTGATAAACTACAGGTCTTATTCTTTTGATAATCTCAAAAGGTCCAACATACCTGGGTTTAGTTTTCCTCTTTTAACAAATCTGACCACTCCTTTCCATGGAGAAACTTTTAACAATAACTTATTTCCCACTTAAAATTCTAATGGTTTTCGTTTGTTATCAGTATAACTCTTTTGACGATCTCGTGTTGCTTTTAGTATTTCCTTACCTTGAATAATCTTGTATGTTGTTTCTTGCACTATCTCTGGTTCAGATAGTTGCTTTTCTCCAATTTCTGCCCAACAGACTGGAATTCGGCACTTTCGTCCATAAAGTGCTTCAAATTGTGCAGCATTAATGCTAGTGCGATAGCTGTTACTATAAGAAAATTCTATTAATGGTAAATGATCGTCCCAATTTCCTCCGAAATCAATTACACAGGCTCTAAGCATATCTTCCATGGTCTGAATTATCCTTTAGCTTTGTCCGTTTGTTTGAGGATGATAAGCTGTGCTTAGATTTAACCTAGTTCCCATTGCTTTTTGGAAACTTGTCCAAAAATGAGAAGTAAAACGGCTATCTCTATCAGATACAATAGATAAAATAATTCCATATAATGAGACTATTTCATTTACATATAACTTGGCTAATTGTTTCATACTGAAAGTTTCCTTCATTGGTAAGAAATGAGCAGATTTGGTTAATCTGTCTACAATCACCCAGATTGTATCATTACCTTTTTGTGTCTTGGGTAATTTGGTAACAAAGTCCATTGTTATCAATTCCCATTTCCATATTGGCATTTCTAATTGTTGCAATAACCCTGAAGGTTTCTGATGCTCAGCTTTAACCTGTGAGCAGGTTAAACATTTAGCAACATAGTTCGCTATATCCTTTTTTCATTCCTATCCACCAGAAATTCTTTCTCAAATCTTGATACATCTTATCACTACCAGGATGTATCGTATACTTAGACTTATTGTAACACCCCGAAAACGGGTTTGGTAATCAAACCATGTTAATACTAAAAGACGAGTAAAGTATCGTTAGTGGTAAAAATTAACCCGGTGAATATTAGGATTTTAAATAAATAAACCTAATATTAAATAAAAGTTGTATAAATGCTTTTGAGGAAATAAAGTTTATAGAAGGCCCGAGGTAACGGGACTTAAAATAAGCTGAGTCATAATTTCCCCGAACCCACTAAGTTAACTAGGAATATTTAACATAGTTAATAAGTGGGAATATTGTTAGAAATGAGTAGGTTGTGGCCTACTTAATAACTAACCAAACATAAGGGGCCAAATTTGGATAAACTTGAAAGTTTATTTAATAAAAAGAAGTTTAAAACAAAACACACACATAGGTGTGTTCTGTTCGACCTCAAGAATTCCCTAGGATCCAAAAACCCCAACTTCCAACAAAATCATCAAATTGAAAGCTTAAACGAAGCTCAAATTCACAATTGAACGTGAATTATTGATCACCCAAGCTAGGGGATCATAAGGTATGTAAAATTTTGATGATTTGTGAAGTTGTGAAATTTGGTGAATATCATAATCCGTGAATTATGGGTGGATTCTAGAAGCTATGGCTGAACTGTGATGTATAATTGCATAGGAACAAAACCTTAAGTGAAAATTATACATATGTTGCCATGAATTGAATGTTTAGATGAATTACCACACTAGGATAAGTGGGTTTTAATCATATGATGAAATTGATGATATAATTGTGTTTAGAATCATCATACATAATAATAATAAAGAAATACTTGAACAAATTGTATGTTTAAGTACATGATCATACTTGCTAGGAAGTGAGTTTTGTATGATAAGATGAAAATCAATGATATATTCATGTTGAATGATGTTTGATATCATCATGTGCTAAAAATGATTAAAATTGTGTTAATTCAATGAATTTCGATTACAAGAACTTGGTTAATAAAGTGATTAAAACAGTAGGATAAGAATAATACTTACCGGATAAATGACCAAGTAATTAAACGAGTAGTTGAGCTACATCGTGTAATTATTTATGTTAATAGGAAGTTGACTTTAAAAAGTCAAACTGACCAATGATATGATCGAATGATAAATTCGACATAAGACTCGTAGGATGGAATAGTCGTGAATGATTATGACTAATCTAACCATCTTACAAATTACAATGATAGTTTGACGCTTAATAAGCTAGGTGGAAGCTTGGGAAGGAAGCGGGTCAAACAAATCGAGTGTGAGGGAAAAGCAAAATTCGGATGCAAGGTAAGTATAGCTTACACTATTCTTAAATTGTAGAATATTCCCTTATCGTATTAATTATGAATAAGATAAATAAACAATTGAAAGATGATGTTCCGGCATGTAGTCGTACGGAACAAGATAATCAAAGATGATAGGAACCATATTAATGGTTAAAAAGGAGTAAATCGGTAATTCGGCCATACTATGACGAATGGAAAGTGAACTTTTAATGGTTACCTTATATGGTTAGCCAAAACAAATAATAAGCGCAAAACAGTAATTTGGTCACGCGTTGACAATAACCATTAGTTTTGAAAGACACTTTATGGTGTAAGCCATAATGGGTCAAAAGCGTTATGAAATAGTTTATAAGTAAAATGACCGTATGGTGTAAACCGGAGCTAGTCATGTAGATGAGATGGTAATAAATATCATCTCGCAAAAATAAACGGTCAATTAGACCAAACGGGTCAAAAGGTGATGATATCACCCTTTGACAATATCGACTAATGATGAATTGTCGAGTTATGGGATTACAGGAGAAAATATCTAATGGATATTCGCGTCGCTATTAATTAGCGGTTATTAAAGCAAAGTATAAAACAGGTCAACGTATGATCCGAGTCAGGTATGTGTAATAGGTTAATTACTCGTGTAGAACTTGAAGTTGTATGAGAGTTAGACTAAGTCAAAAATAGACATTTGGTTACTTTAATAGGTAAACCGAATGATTCAAATTATAGTCATTGTGTTTTGAAAACAAATGACTTTTCCAACAAAATCATAGTTAAACAGAGGTGTTTTGGTCAAACATTCCTTTAAAAGTCCTTCGTCGTAAATGAAAGACTAAAATGGACCAAAACGCCCTTGATAGATAAATCAAGCAAACGACCCTTACGGGTTGGATAGAAATAAGCATTTCGATCAAGGAAATCATTAGGATAAGTGTAAAAGCGAAAGGCATGATCCTTATGAGACAAATGCCTTAAAATGCGTCTTTGTCGTAAAAAGACAAACCAAGTGATAGAATTCGGAATAAGTAGTCTACCACATTAAATCCACCACAATTATAGTTGTGGTAGAAGACTAATCAATAGGGAAATATAGAATTATGATGCAAATAAGAAATGAGCGCGATTTAAGCTAAAAGTGCTTAAACACTCTTAACGGGTCAAAATAAGTATTTAAGCAGAACGGGTTAAGAATACATAAGAAACCCATGGTTTGGACCTTGAATAATAGGAAACTGATGCAAGATGAGGTTCATGATAATTTGTACGCAACAAACTAGTTTTTGTTTGATAAAATCATGAACGGGTCAAAATTGGTAATTGATTATAAAGGCGAGGGCTTGAAAATTTAGAAAATCGTTAATCTGGATGTCGGATTTCAACTCCCTGTGATGGAGAATCAAATTACGATCACGTAGGAAGAAATGTGACGCGAAACGGATCAAAAACGAGAAAGTTATGTCTGTTTTCGTAAATTTTCATTTAGCTGGAAAAATGCAGGTTTCAGAATGAAACTTGCTGGAAAAGTGTGACCCTCGCGGCACGCGAGGGAGTATCTGGAACCGGGCGCGCCACGCGACGCACGTCGCGACCCGCAACAAAACTTGTTGAGTCTCTCGCGGCACGCGAGAGTAGGGATAGGATTTGTACAGTACCCGTACCGGTACCAAAAATACTGGTACCGAATTTGAACAAAACTGGGTACCAAATATCGTACCAAATATATAGGTACGGTACTGGTACGAGTACGGGTACTGGTACGGGTATTTTCGGTACGGTACCTGCTTTGGTACCATTTTGTTTTTATTTAGTTTTTGAGCACTTGTACGAGTACTAAATAGGTAAAATTGACATGAGTACCAATATAGTACGAGTACCAATACGATATGGGTACCATATAGGTAAAATCAATATGAGTACTATAAATACCATAATACGAAATAAAACATAATACAAAAAAAACTTTTAAAGGTCTACATAAAATTCGGTACCAGTACCCATTTTTACCCGTACCAATACCAAAAGTACCGAATACCAAAATCAATAAAACTGGGTACCGATACATGTACCAAATACCGAAAATCGGTACTGATACAGGTACGGGTACTGGTATTTGGGTAAAAAAAGGCTCATCCCTACGCGAGAGACACAAAAACAGCCAAATTTCTTGTTTGTTGTTATATTGTTGCTGGAACTTGTTTAAACATGTTTTAAACTAGTATAATTAACTCATTTCATGTTTATATGAAATGTAGGTAAAAAGTTAGTTACTGGAGGACGATCAAGCTCACTAAGGAACCAAACACGATCAAAAAATTCAAGCTTCCGCATAACGATTCTTCGGCACATTTTAAACGGCGAATTTACATACCAAATGTTGAAATGTTATTTCTTAAAATGTTTTAACAAATTTGTATTTTCAAGTGTATGTTTAATCGTAAATACACTATAATTATTGATATTTATATGAAAATCGTATAAATTAAGTAAGGGTCTTACAAGTTGGTAATCAGAGCTCAAGGTTAAAGAGTAAAGTGTTCGGTCGAGACTTGATCGCAAAATCCGGTAAGTTGTTATGTATATTGACGGTCTAGTATGATATAGGGTATGTTTGGCAAAAGTAGCTGGTGGCTGGTAGCTGGAAGCTGGAAGCTGGTAGCTGGTGACTGGAAGCTGGTAGATGTAGCTAGTAGCTGTAGTTTTTTAGAAATATTTGATGTTTGGTAGAGTAGTTGGAGCTTTTAATAAAATGTATAAAATGAACAAAATGGACATAACTAAAAATTTAGAAAGTTGGTGCATTAAAAAGTTCCTTATTTTTAGAGGTTAAAATAGTCATTTTTTCCCTAAAAGCTTGTAGCTCCTTCTAAACGCTACTAGTAGTAGCGTTCAACGAAAAGCTTCAAGCTCCTAACCTAAAAGCTTAAAGCTCCTTTAACCAAACAAGACTTTTTATTGAGTAGGAGCTTTTTCTTAAAAGCTTAAAGCTAGAAGCTCCTAAAAGCTTCTAAAAGCTCCATGCCAAACATACCCATAGTGTTAAAAACAACATATAGGGATATCGTGTAACGCACGTTACCCTAAATAAAGTAATAAAAGACCGATATAGTTAACGAAATACGTGTGTTAACACGTATTGTAGAAAGCCTTGTAGTATAGTACGGGCGCTTATTAATGTCAAACGTTACTAATCTTTGTATATGTTTTAGTTGAAGGACCCTCGTATCTGAGGATAACGAGCGTCTAAAGAATTATCGATACGATAAAGAAATAGTCTGAAGTATGACAAGTAAGTCATACACGCTAAAGACATGAATCAGGAAATGATCTCGAATGAGAGATCGAACAACAAGGAGAGTTTATCAGGGCGAGTATTTACAAGGTACACGTATTAAACTTATAATATAAACAGTAATATGCAACAAATACATAGTGAGTGACAGTTGCATATAGAATTTGAAACTTGGAAAACCTGGATAGGGTACCTATCCAGGATGACGTTTCCAAGAGAAATTCAGTAGAGCTACGTATTATTCACAGTCGTGAATAACAAGACGATAACTGAATGTAGTTTAAATATAAACTTGGACGAGAATAATCATTCAAGTAAGTATTCTCAACATAAATCCGATTGAGAAAAGTAATGATCACATCAACGAATGTGATTGTATAAATGTTTATAAAAAGGGGCATTTTATATGTTCAAGAATAAAACGGGTAAAACTAACAATTGTTAATTGACAATTAAATAAAGTTTTACCAAATTAAATCATAAATGTGGAAATAAATCAAGAGGTTACTTACATGGGACGTGATGTGGAAATTATAATAAGGTCATGTGTACCATGTGTTGATCGCTTACTCTGGCCAAGTAAGTAGTGAACACATGATACCATGAGCTTCTTATAATGAGCACAATTATGTCTGATGTAGTAAGGTTTAGACTAATGAAAAGTTAAAGGATCCTTAGGGTGAAGAAATCTCATGGGCATGCTCGTATAAATGGTTTTCGAGGGAACCATAAAAACGATGTATGGTGCGAAATAAATGACCCAAGGAAATTCGTGAAATAAGTCATTTTGGACGAAAGAGCCATGGTTGACAAAAAGGGCATGTAAAACCAAAGTATAAATGAACCGCAAGGTCATAGAAACGAAGGTATTGCCCTTACGAAAAGACGATCGAAGTCATTGACTATGGTCGTAGTAAAGAAAAGAAGATGATCATCATCATCATTCAGAATTTATAAGTCCGTCAAGGATGGTCAAATAAAGAATAAAGGTTTGGTTGAATAAAGCGATGGATTTCGTTAAGATAACCAAACAAGTCAAAACGAATTCTTAATGCATACTGAATTGGTTGCATAAATAATGACTTCGGTAAATTACCCGGTTGATGGGTAACGATTTAAACACATGCGTATACCGAGAAACGGGAATGCAGATTGAAAGTCAAAAGACTCGGATTATGAGTTATGACAATAATTATGTTCAACTATTGTGAGGTTGAACGGGGAGAATAAAGAACAAAGTTTGCCTGTTCACAAGTGATGGATTTCACACGAACAAGTCAAACGGATTGAATACAATATAATGCCGGACGGCATAAGTAGGCATAAACCGGATAACGGTAAGTGTGAAACAAACCGACGCTTAAATGACATGATAAGTCATAGAGTCGGGAGAATGGCCCAAAATAAAATGATTGTAGTCACGAACTACAGTCAGAGTTAACGAATTTTAAACGCGAAAACAAATGATTTTCAAACATAAAAAGAATGATCTACATGATCATCATAACCTTTGGGTTATAAACAGTGTAAAGGGCTACGGGACCAAAATGACCCACAGGTCATGAATAAAAAGACAAAGTGAGGGAACTGGTTGAGCATCCCCGCGTAAAATCAGAATGAAAAAGAATAAATTCTTAACTGTCAATATCTCGATATGAGTAACTGACAAAAGTTAAAGAGAAAACGCTAAACTAAAATTTCAGTTTTAGTAAGAAACAATGTTTTCACAAATATGAATATACTGATATAAATTGAAATTGTAAATATTAAAACGTACAGGTCTTGACACCGATAGGTGAAAGATAATATATTCGAAAAGGAATTTTTTTTATAATGAAAGGTTGATATAAACTTAAACATGACGTGACGCGATCACGGTCAGGAAAAGTAATGTGAAGTATAATCACATTGTAGCCCGAGTGGTGGGTATAAGGTAACTGGACCGATAAGTCTAGTCAGTGAGATCGGTTAGGTCAAAATTTAAATTAAGAATTTGTTTAAGACGCTATTCATTAAGAGATTAGCGTGGAATAAACATAATTTACAAACTCATATGACTAAGTGGCCAATTTGGCGACTCGGTCAAGTAAACAACAAAGGTAAATAATACAAAACAAGAGTAACGGCCCATGAGGCCTTACTAATGAAGAATACTGATAATCTATATTTAGGGATCATAAGGCAACACAAGCAAAGTGTCGGGAAGTCAATTCGAGCAAAAGCTCGATTGAAGGATAAAGCTATAAGGTATGTGCTTATATGCTTTACAGAATTTCATTAATATCACCTATTAAATTGTGTTAAATAATTAAGATAAAAATCAAGAAACTCGGATTGTTCTTAAGTTGTGGATTCCGTATGAATGAACCGAATGAATAAGTTCACAAACAAAGGAGTTTGTTTGTTAAAAGTGAAAGATTTCACTAAAAACCTCTAAACGGGTTAAAATAACGGATTCATGAAGAATTCGATAGTATAAAAGCGATGGATTTCGCTAAGTTAACCAAACTGGGTGAAATAACGAAACCACGTTATTTTGAGTTGCGTTATTTTGCATGAAAGACGTACATGCTTTATAACCAAAAAGATAGTACCATATTTTTCTGGTAATACAAACAAATGGTTAAAGTATGAGTACTGCTTAAAAGATTACTCAGATTAAGTGCATTGAGTTTAAACTCAATGAACTATGTAAAAAAGGTTTCGAGGACGAAACCTCTTTAAGGGGGTAGACTTGTAACACCCTGAAAACGAGTTTGGTAATCAAACCACGTTAATACTAAAAGACGGGTAAAGTACCGTTAGTGGTAAAAATTAACCCGGTGAATATTAGGATAAATAAATAAACCTAATATTAAATAAAAGTTGTATAAAGGATTTTGAGGAAATAAAGTTTATAGAAGGCCCGAGCTAACGGGACTTAAAATAAACTGAGTCATAATTTCCCCGAATCTACTAAGTTAACTAGGAATATTTAACCTAGTTAATAAGTGGGAATATTGTTAGAAATGAGTTGGTTGTGGCCTACTTAATAACTAACCAAACACTAGGGGCCAAATTTGGATAAACTTGAAAGTTTATTTAATAAAAAGAAGTTTAAAAAACACACACACACATCGGTGTGTTCTGTTCGACCTCAAGAATTCCCTAGGAGCCAAAAACCCTAAGTTCCAACAAAATCATCAAATTGAAAGCTTAAACGAAGCTCAAATTCACAATTGAACGTGAATTATTGATCACCCAAGCTAGGGGATCATAAGGTATGTAAAATTTTGATGATTTGTGAAGTTGTGAAATTTGGTGAATATAATAATCCGTGAATTATGGGTGAATTATAGAAGCTATGGCTGAATTGTGATGTATAATCGCTTAGAAACGAAACCTTAAGTGAAAATTCTACATATGTTGCCATGAATTGAATGCTTAGATGAATTACCACATTAGGATAAGTGGGTTTTAATCATATGATGAAATTGATGATATAATTGTGTTTAGAATCATCATACATGATAATAATAAAGAAATCCTTGAACAAATTGTATGTTTGAGTACATGATCATACTTTCTAGGAAGTGAGTTTTGTATGATAAGATGAAAATCAATGATATATTCATTATGAATGATGTTTGATATCATCATGTGTTAAAAATGATTAAAGTTGTGTTAATTCGATGAATTTCGATTACAAGAACTTGGTTAATAAAGTGATTAAACGGTAGGATAAGAATGATACTTACCGGATAATTGACCAAGTAATTAAACTAGTAGTTAAGCTCCATCATGTAATTATTTATGTTAATAGGCAGTTGACTTTAAAAAGTCAAACTGACCAATGATATGATCAAATGATAAATTCGACATAAGAATCATCGGATGGAATAGTCGTGAATGATGATGACTAATCTAACCATCTTACAAATTGCAATGATAGTTTGACGCTTAACAAGCTAGGTGGAAGCTTGGGAAGGAAGTGGGTCAAACAAATCGAGTGTGAGGGAAAAGCAAAATTCGGATGCAAGGTAAGTATAGCTTACACTATTCGTAAATTGTAGAATATTCCCTTATCGTATTAATTATGAATAAGATAAATAAATAATTGAAATATAATGTTCCGACGTGTAGTCGTACGGAAAAAGATAATCGAAGATAATAGGAAACCATATTGATGGTTAAAAAGGAGTAAATCGGTAATTCGGTCATACTATGACGAATGGAAAATGAACTTTCAATGGTGTCACACCCCGATATTTCCACGTATTACCGGTGGGGAGTATCGTGACGTAGTTGATATCATTATAGTCAAATAATCACAATTTAATGCACAGCGGAAGTCTAAAAGTAAAAATATTACAAACCGATTCGAAAGTAACATAAAATATTACACAACGGTTGTAAAGTGGAACCATAGGCGTATCTAAAATAAAAGAAATATTGTTCAACAGATTTAAAGAGATAAAAGCTTGCAAGACTCTTTATTTAATCACTCAGGAGTTCCAGCCCATTACGCTCAGTACCTGCACTTAACTTTTTTGAAAATACGTCAGTTTACACTGGTAAATACAATTAACTGACTCTTTTGAAAAGTGTTTATAAAAATTGATTTAAATGCACAAGGCATAAATATTCTTTATTAACTTGGGACAATTATTTAAAAATAATGTTGTATACAGTTTTACATGTTTGTCGTCCATTTTGGACCCAGTTAGAAGAGCCGGTTAAGATTAATAGACACACCACTTGGCATAATACCCACAAGAAGTTACCTTACAAGTGGGGTACCTTTTTACATACGCAACTGTCAGGTGTATGCCTACACCCCGTGCTTAAGTCGTGGCCATTTCTAATGAATGAGCCGAGGATATCCAGGACATGATCATTAACCCCCCAAAGGCATTGCATCAAACAAGACAGATTAAAACGGGTTATGTAAATATATTAATCACAATCCGATTTAAATAACTACATACACGACCAAGCGGTATTATTATAATACCGTATCCCAAGCCCGTATAACAGAAAATAAGTCAAAAGTATTTACCTTAGCTAAATATAAATTAATCCCAGCCGTATATCAAATAAGCAAGTACAGATAGATTTTACTGGGCTCCTAATCTGGAACGAAGGTTTTAATAACCTATTAGATTCCTAACGGGTCTTATTTAAGTCTTAACTTAGACCGGTTAGTTTTAATGAAAGGTTTACGGTTCAAAACGCAAGATTAAGCGAAGACCGGATTTGAATGTAATTTAGACCCGACAAGTTTGAAGAGTTGTATAATATGGGTAAACTAAACACATTCTGGATTTTGAAGTAAAAATGATAAGGTTTGACCCGTTTCGGTTAATTTATGCAAACTAGTTACATAAACTGTACCGAACGCGTATAATGCATAACGGGTAACCAAATGAGTCATGAACAGGTTCCACAAGTTAATATGCCTTAAATATGTTGTGATATCAGTAGGATACCTTCCATTATGCCCAAAACGAATTTAAAACCAATTTATGCCCCGTAGGGGTATTTTGGTCATTTTAAAGTTTATAAAAGGGGTTAAATGGTAATCTGAGTTTCTGGTCTAAAATAATCAGTAAAATTATTTATTTTAATGAGTTATATCAGTAGGATATCATATATATGTGGAATTTATCTTTTATGACCAAACTATGCACCGTAGGGGCATTTTGGTCATTTCATATATGCTTTAAGGGTTAAATTTGGAAATCTGAGTCCAAAACTTTTACTTACTGTTAAAGCATAAAAATTTATTCATAACATCAGTAGGTAACAAGTCTTAGGTGCCTAATATGGTTTTAAACCATACTATGCGCCTAAATCGCATAAAAGTCGATATTTGACGATATTCGGGTTGAATAAGGAAATCTGAGATTTTGACCAACCTTTACAGTTTAAAATAACTTATGTATTATATAAAATCAGTAGAAAAAGGTTTGATATGTAAAGGATGTGAAAAACCCTTTTTATTAGCGAAAAGGGCATTATCGTCAATTACCGAGCCTATGCGAGAACTCTTTGTTATGATCAGTTTAAAATTTAATAAAAATTTCCAAAAATCCATAAATATTATATTACATCAGTGGGTAAAAGGTTTGGTGTCAAAATTTGGGTTTAAATAGGATTTATATCGAAAATGCCGTTTAATTAATAAAAAGGCTTTCATTTACGATATTGTGCATAACTATCATTTTAGACCATAAACTGATGTCAAACTTTTAGGGCATACTTAAATATCAATAATAAAGGTTTTTGTCCTCTCAAATTTTCAAAAATCTCGTTTTAATATCAAAAGGGCATTATGGTCAACATTTAAGCATTTAACGGAAACATGCAAATGATCTAGGATTTCTATGGAACCAAGTTGTATAACCTCAGAGGGTTATACTAAACTTTAATATGGTCCTAAAGGAACCATAAGGCATATCTAAAACAAGCTAAATCGGATCAGAACTGAAAGTCAAAGCAAAAGTCTACTTTTGCGACTTTCGGTTATTAACCGAGCCTAAACTCAGAATTGTCGGGTTGAACATGCCTAAACATGTTCTTATATTTTTACCAAGTTATTTTAGTGTTTAAACATGTTCCATAACCTCTGCATTGCTAGTTATGAATTTATTTGCAAAAAATTGCTTTTGTTGACTTTTTATTAATAAGTTTGACCCGACAGTTGACCAAGTTAGAGTGATAATCAGTAGGTGCCCTCTTAAGGGTTTATTACCTACATAATTACCAACTCATAGCCACTTTCAATTCGAATAATGGCTGGACCATTAGTGATTAATCACTAAGTCAAAGCTTAATTACGATAGCATTGACTTTTGGTCATTAAACTAATAAAACTTGAACTTAGGGGGCTAAGAATGCTTACAATAACTCTTAGCATGAAATATGAACTTAAGAAAACTTCCTCTAGCTCCAGAAGGCTTCCAAGAGTAAGCTTTGAAGTGAAACTTGAAATGAGCAAATGAACTCATGAACACAAGTCCCTTATATAGCAAATTTGATGCTCCAAGATCAAACCACATGTCCATATGATGTTCTAAGATGTTCCCAGGTGTCCCTAGTGCATGAAAAACCATTGGCACAGTCCCTGGTATCGAAATATTGCATGCAAAGGTGGTGGAACTGGCGGAACATGCAGCTGTCATGTTTTTCTTCATCTGATACTCTTACACGGGCCGCGTAAGACTTATAAGAAGTCTACGCGGGCCGCATGGCTCCTTTGTCACCGGAAAACAACTTTTAAACATTGCAGTTTTGGTCCCTGGTCCATTTTTAATTTAAATAACTTCTATTTATTGCACTTTTGACCCCCAAAGTTAACTATTAAGGACCTTGGGTCATAAACTAACTCCGTTAAGCTCCCGGTTAGTTGTACGATCACCCGAAAAGTCTTGTTTTTATCGAAACTCCTCAAAATTAATATCCAACATTCTTGAGAGTGAAATATTTAATTATTACAATGTTTTTGGGTTCGTTAAAGGTCACTCAGAGGTAACTTTTAACATGTTGACACTTTTAACCCCTATGCTTCGTAAAATTCTCAATTTAAGCACAAACGACTTTCAATGTCTGATTATTTTATTCATCAAAGAATACGAACATCCGATGAGGTCATTCAGAGGCACTCGTTTTGCATGATGACACGTTTGATCCTTTTACTTGCATATTTACATTGTTTGACAACTTTAGTCCCTCAGAAACAATTCATTGCACGTTTAAGTCCATGACACGTGTCTTTATTATATTGGTCGTGATTTTACGAGGTGTTTCAAATGGTTACCTTATATGATAAGCCAAAACAAATAATAAGGACAAAATGGTAATTTGGTCACGCGTTGACAATAACCATTAGTTTTGAAAGACACTTTATGGTGTAAGCCATAATGGGTCAAAAGCGTTATGAAATAGTTTATAAGTAAAATGACCATACGGTGTAAACCGGAGCTAGTCATGTAGATGAGATGGTAATAAATATCATCTCGCAAAAATAAACGGTCACTTAGACCAAACGGGTCAAAATGTGATGATATCACCCTTTGACAATATCGACTAATGATGAATTGTCGAGTTATGTGCTTACAGGAGAAAATATCGTATGGATTGCGTCGCTATTAATTAGCAGTTATTAAAGCAAAGTATATTGATCCGTGTCAGGTATGTGTAATAGGTTAATTACTCATGTAGAACTTGAAGTTCTATGACAGTTAGACAAAGTCAAAAATAGACATTTGGTTACTTTTATAGGTAAACCGAATGATTCAAATTATAGTCATTATGTTTTGAATACAAATGACTTTTCCAACAAAATCATAGTTAAACAGAGGGATTTTGGTCAAACATGCCTTTAAAAGTCGTTCGTCGTAAATGAAAGGCTAAAATGGACCAAAACGCCCTTGATCGATAAATCAAGCAAACGACCCTTACGGGTTGGTTAGAAATAAGCATTTCAATCAAGGAAATTATTTGGATAAGTGTAAAAGCGAAAGGCATGATCCTTATGAGACAAATGCCTTAAAATGCATCTTTGTCGTAAAAAGACAAACCGAGTGATAGAATTCAGAATAAGTAGTCTACCACATTAAATCCACAAAAATTATAGTTGTGATGGAAGACTAATCAATAGGGAAATGTGGAATTATGATGCAAATAAGAAATGAGCGCGATTTAAGCTAAAAGTGCTTAAACACTCTTAACGGGTCAAAATAAGTGTTTTGGTCAAAAATCACACAAGGATAATGTAACCAAATCTGATTTTTGTGAGGTTGGATGCTTGATTAAATGAGCAAATGTAAGAACAATAATTGAATGAAAATGGCAACAAACACAAGGATTTATACGAGGAAAAAGCCCTTGATCAATGAAAGATCTCCGGCATAAAAAACCTCGGATGGTGAAAACTATCACTATCAACTATATTGATAAAAAAGGTTACAACTTCGGATGATAACAAGCTTAATACAACGATTTCTAGCGTGAGTGTGTGTGTATTCGCCAATATGTTTCAGAGAGTTCGAATATGAGCAGTTGTGTTACTAAAAATAGCTTGTTATCCCCTTAAAAATAGAAAAATATCCTGATAACTAACTATCCGCAAATTATGCAAGCCATCCACAATCACCATAACGGTCATCAGCCTCATGCACGTGCATAATTAGAAGCATATTCCTCTGACATTCCCTCCATGACTCAGTCCACAAGTCCCTGCAATCGTAAACTGAAAACACAAGAGACAATTGTTAAAACATAAATAATAGTAAGGATCCTGGATCCTCAGACTCCCTGCATTATCCGTTAAGGATCCGTGATCCAGGCCCAGTCTTAGGATAAATGATCCTTAATATAAAATTCATGCTCTAACAATTGCCCCCAAAATATGAGGAATTAGATGTAACTAAATGAGTCATAATTTATGCTTGGTTCCTGATGATTAGTGAGCGAGAAACTAGCCATTACATCAGGACTAGCCGTTACGAGGGTGACATCAGCGATAATACCTCCTGCAACAATCATCATTATAAATTGGATCAGAGATAAGGATGAAAATTTCATTTAAATTCAAGATCCTTCCCCTTTAAATCCTCATTCGAAGATCTCAACAGGTATCCCCTTCCTTCTTCTCTCTAAATTTCTTTCCGCTGATTCTCTGTTTTTGCAGAAATTTGTTGAAATCCAACTCCTCCAGGGCCAACAACTAGCCGATGCTGAATAGCGTATCCTCGGTCTTCAAACTATCACTGCTGCCAAAGACAAGAGGATCTCCCATCTTGAGCAGGAAAACAAGACACTGCAGAAACAAATCCTCCTTGCTGAGATCACTGCTAATAAGGAGCGGATGGAGATCGTTGATGATGCCAAGAAGTCTGCTGCCATAGTAACCTTGAAGATCTGACTTCAAATGGCCAAGGAAGCTGCTGATGCTTCCTTTGACAGGTCGGCATGGGACATGGAGGCTTGGAAGCAACGGCTGGTGGAGCTTGGAGATGATGAGGAGCCTGAGGAGGTGCTGACCCTAGAAGCTGGTGGGAGTGGAAGCAAGGATCCTGAGGATGCGGCAGCAGCTGGTGGCAGCGGTGAAGGTGGAGAAGAGAAGGTGGATGAAGCAGTCAAGGCTTAGGCTGCACATTTGGGCGAAGATGGAAATTTCTAGACGTGCCCGGAGCCCATTTTTTGTGGTTTAGTGGTTTTTTGGTTGTGATGTTTTGATTTCGAACAATTATGGTCTGTAATAACTTTGAACAATAGCTTTAGGGTTAAGGATCATTGATCCTTTGGACAATAGGGGGTAACAAAGGTGGATGTGTCCTTTTGTGTGTGGAGGATGAAGCCTTTGATGCCCCTCGCCTTTTATTTCCTGCACTGCTTAGAACTTGTTAATATGGACACCCTTTGCCAACCCAAGTGGACGGGCCACGTTTTGCTGGTAGAAACTTGGGTAGGCAATTTTGACAACCTTTAAAAGGGGTTAATTGATAAATAAATAAATAAAACTTTTAACTTTTGACTATCTCTTGTGTTGTTAATTTTATTTTGAATGTTGTTTCATATACATTTACTTGTCAATTTCTATTCTATAACTTTAGAATTTACAAACTATTAGAAAAGGTATCAAATGTATGTTAAAATCAGCTTATGTCAAAATATTATTAGCTATATGATCAAGGATCACATATCTAGTTGTCAAAGGATAAGGGTAATATAAATCAAAATAAAGCAAAGGCAAATGAGGATCATACCAGAGAATCCAAGTTAGGATTCTATATCCTTAACACTTTTAACTATGCCAATAAGAGACAAGAACCATTAGAAAGTTAGGATCCTGGATCCTTAACTATTTGGCTTTGGAAACCTGTAACAACACATAACTTGGGACTAAGCCAATTATCACAAAAAAGAACCATTAGTAACTGGGGACAAGCCCAACAAGCTGGGGATAAGTCCAATAAACTGGGGACAAGCCCAAATCTGGGTACAAGCCCAAAAACTGGGGACAAGCCCAAATATTCTTGTGTAAACTGGAGTATGGCCCAAACTGGCGACTATCCCAACGTTTAGTGACATGAAAATGCCAAAACCTTAGTTAACGTGAAAACATTAGAAACCTTAGGAATGGATGTATGGTACGTCTACCATTATACTTAGGATCATAAATATAGCCAATAACAATGAAATTGTCAACCCCTAAAGTGGGTACTGGTCCCATTGCCTTGAACTATACTAGGGTAATCGCGCGCAACTGGCGAAGGTGTTGAAACCTGATTCGTAGAAGGTAATAGATACCTTAGACTGGGGATAAACCCAAACACTTTGGAGACTTGACCAATCACTTGATCCTTTGTCAAAGATGTATATAAATCTGTAAAACTTAAAACTTGATGAAAAGGATAAAGGATTCTAATACCCTCTCCTTATAATCAAATGAATTAATGAACTTGTGAAATAATAAGTAACTCATTACCAGAATGAGGATCATATATCCTCTGAGGATCCTCATCATGAACTAAGCATCAGGGTATCTAAGGATCCTGGATCCTTCTTACATGAAGTACTTCTTCAGATGAACATCATTCCAAGCCCTTGGTAAGAGATCACCATCCATTGTTAATAAACGGTATGCCCCCTTTCCTGCCTCAGCTTCAATTAGGTAGGGGCCTTCGCATTTTGGTGGTAGCTTGCCATCAGCAGGATTTGTGGTATTTTGGAATGCCTTCCTTAACACCATGTCACCAACTTGAAATTTCCTAATCCTAACATTCTTGTTGTAGGCTCCAGCCATTCTTTGTTGATAGCTAGCCAACCTTATCCTTGCTAAATCCCTGAGTTCTTCTATGATATCTAGATCTTAAGTCAAGTTTTCAGCATTTCCTTCAGGATCACGGATGCTTGTTCTTGCAGTAGGGACTACCATCTCTGTAGGGATCACAGATTCAACTCTAAAGACCAGAGAGAATGGAGTTTGACCAGTAGCATTCTTGTGAGTTGTTCTATCAGCCCACAATACATATGGTAGCTCTTCTGCCCATTTTCCTTTCTTGGATCCAAGCTTCTTCTTCAAATTGTTGATGATGATCTTGTTGGATGATTCTGCTTAACCATTAGCTTGTGGGTGGACTGGTGTTGATGTTATCATCCTAATCCCCCAGCTGTCACAAAAGTTAGTGATTCGAGTCCTAATAAATTGGGATCCATTGTCACAAATAATTTCAGAAGGTATGCCAATTCTAGTAATGATGTTTCTTTTGATAAAGGATATAACTTCTTTCTCTCTAACTTGTGCAAAGGCTTCAGCTTCTATCCACTTGGAGAAGTAATCAGTCATGGCCAGCATAAATACTTTTCCTCCCGGTGCCTTAGGAAGTTTGCCAACTATGTCCATTCCCCATCTCATGAATGGCGAGGAAGAGGATATAGGATGCAGAAGCTCTGTTGGTTGATGAAGGATATTGCTATGTCTCTGACAAGCATCACACTTCTTTGCATATTCCACAACATCCTTCTTCATTGTCGACCAATAATATCCTGTTCTAAGGATCCTTGAGAATAGTGCTCTGCCCCCTGTGTGGTTCCGACAATCTCCTTCATGAAAATCCTTTAAAACTTCTTGAATTTTTGGATCCTCAATGCATCTTAAATATGGACCTGCAAGAGACCATTTATATAAGATGTAATTTAATAATGTAAATTGAGATACCTTAATTTTGAAAGCTCTAGGATTTTCTCCAGCAGGAATCTCTCCATGTTGTATATATCTCAGGATTGGAAGGATCCAGGATCCTGAATTCAATTGTGCACCATCACTAGGTACAACTACATAATCCTCCACTATCTCCATGGCTATGTTATCCTCAATAGAAGGGGTTAAGATATGGATGATGGGTATCTTAATACAAGGATAATGCAACCAAATCCGATTTTGTGAGGTGTGATGCTTGATTATGTGAACAAATGTATGAACAAAGAATGAATGAAATGAATGTTGAACACAAGGATTTATACGAGGAAAAAGCCCTTGATCAATATATGATCTCCGACACAAAAAACCTCAGGTGATGGAAACTACCAATCACCAACTATATTGAACAAATGATGTTTACAAATCGGGATGATAACAAGCTTGGTACAAGGTTCACTAAAGTGCAAAAATGTATGTAATCGCCGAGAGTTGTTGAGAGCTCTAGTGTAGTGTGTGTTGCTAACAATTCTTATGTCTCAAACAAGCTTGTTATCCCCATTAAAAATAGAAATAAGCTAACTAACTAACAATCTGAAAAAGGTGCTAGCTTCCCACGATCTCCACAACGGTCACGAAGGCCATGCACGTGCAGAATAATGGAGCATATTCCCCTAGAATCTCGGTTAGACCAAGCCCCATTCGAATACTCCTGCAAAACAAATTCAAATACAATGGAAACAATTGTTAATGTTAGGATAATAATGAGGATCTGGGATCCTTAATCCTGCAACGTCTTCTGAGGATCCTTAATTCAAATTGAACTGAAGATCTGTGATCCTGGCTGCACTTGAGGATCTGTGATCCATACATTATGAAAATCCATCCCTAACAATTGCCCCCAAAATATGAGGAATTAATTGTAACTAAATGACTCATATTTTCTACTTGATCCGGAACAACTTGGTTAGCGAAAAACTAGTCGTTGCCATCGGACTAGCCGTTGCGAATATGACATCAGTGACAAGACTTCCCTGCACAATCATCATTATATATACAGGGTTAGAGATAAGGATCAATTTGCATTTAAATTCGAGCGTTTCTCTCCTTTAAATCTTTATTCGAAGACTCCAACAGGTATCTCTCTAATCCTTCTCTCTAAAATTTCTTCTTCTTCCAATTTTCTGTTTCTTCAAAATCTCATAGCCAAGATGAAGCTTCGATCCTCTCCTGCCAAGGATCCTAAGAAGGACAGCCCTCTGAAAAGCCAGGGTGTCACCAAAAATCCTTCGCTGGAACTTTATCGTTTCACCGATCCTGAAATTGATCGGATACGCCATTGCTTCCCAGCAGGAGCCGTCTTCAGAGAATTTGACTCTTCAACGAAGAGTGACGGTGTTTCTGTTGCTTGGATCACTTTTCCGGCAAACCCTTTTCTGATAGGATTTTCTTATCCCTTCCCTGCTCTAACTCAAGCATTCTTCACACTCACTGGCATGTGCTATATACAAGCCATGCAAATGATGTGGAGAATTCTTTACACTCTTGAAAACATCATTGAGCAGGAAGGTTTGAAATAGGTCTATCCGAATTGAGTCAGTTATACAACCTTATCAGCCATGGTTCTCGTCGTTTTTTGTTCAAGCACAAACCCGGTCAGCCTCACCCAATCCTCAAAACCACCAAAAATGATTCCCACTAGAGAAACCAATTCTTTTTTTTGTAAGGAGGGACTCCATCCCGGATGGAAAAGATCTCCCCAAAAAGTGGATCACCCAGGGTAGGATATGGGATCCTTAGACCAGGAACAAAGTAGGATTCTTTTTCTGTTAAGGATAACTGATCCTTCTTTTTGTTTCTGTTGTGCAGATATCTCGCTCTCTCATATTCATGAAACGTCTGCAACAAAAGAAAGAATTGCTGCTTTTTGGAAGCTTGACCCTATAATTAGAACTTTTCAAGCCAAGACACAGGATCACAAGAAGTCTCTTCAGGTTCCTACACAATGTCAAGTAAGTATCCATATCCTTGAGTAAATAAATGTTTAAATAAATGTAAAGTATGAATACTTATCTGTGCTTTGTATTTGTAGGTGCTGGCAAATCCTCTAAATCTGCTTCCAGATTCAGCGTCAGTGATCTTGATGCATTCGCCTCCTCAAAGTCCATCAAAAAGGAGCTGGCTGCAAGCCCAAGCATCCTGAATCCTAAGGGCATGAGCACACAAGGAAAGGGTGCTAAAAAGAGAAAGACCGCTGATCCCATTGAAGGCCTCCCTCTTATCCAACACCAGTTCGAGGAATATGTCTCCGAGGTAAGGATCCTATATCTTTAGGTCTGAACTCCCCTTTCTGAGGATAACGGATCCTGACTATATATTTCTTTTGTGCAGAAATTTGCCGAGATCCAAATGCTCCTTGATCACAATCTGGTAGAGGCTGAGCAGAAAAACCTGGACTTCCAGCAATTGTTCCTGGCCAAAGACAAGAAGATCTCTTCCCTTGAGAAGGATGTGAACCTGCTGCAGAAGGAGGTGGTCTTGGCTCAAATCAAAGCCCAGCAGGAGAAGGCAGAGGTCATGGAAGGAGCTAAGCTTTCTGCCACCATTGCTATACTGAAGATCAAGCTGCAAATAGCCAAGGTGGCTTAGGATCCTGCTTTTAACAAGTCTGCCTGGGACCAGGAGGCTTGGAGGCAGAAGTTGGCTGAGCTGGACGATGAGGAGGAAGCGGAGGAGGCAGCAGCTGATGGAGCCGGGAGCAACGGGTTGAAGGATCCAGTGGAAGAAGCAGCTGGTGGTGATGATGCAGCGAAGGTGTAAGCTGCAGCAATGGGCGATGATGGATTTATCTAGACGCGGCCGGAGCCCATTTTTTATGGTTTTGTGGTTTTTGTTTAATGGTGTTTTGATGGTGAACAATTATGGTCTGTAACTAAATAATAGTATTTAAGTTTAAGGACCGTGGATCCTTGGGACAATAGGTAGGATGATAGTTGGTAGAGGGATCCTCTGTTTGGGGGATGAAGCCACTATTATCCTGTTGTCTTTATTTTCCTGCATGACTCAGAACTTTTTAGTATGCGGACGGGCCACGTATTGCTGGTAGATGCCTGGGGTAGGTAATTTTGACAACCTTTGAAGGGTTTAATTATGATAAATAAATGAAGCTTTAACCTTTTGACTATCTTGTGTTGTTCACTTTGTCTCTATTTACCTTTCAATTGTTATTGTATAATTTTTGGATTTACAAGTTATTAGTGAAGGTGTAAAAATTAATTTATGTCAAAAGGTTAGGATATGATCAAGGATCAAATATCCTATAATCGAAAAGTTTGAAGAGTTAGATAATTTTAGGATCATATATCCTGTTGTCAAAGAATAGGGTATAACTGATAAACCAGGAATAAAGATAATGTAAATAAGGATCAAACCAGAGAATCCAAGTTAGGATTATGTATCCTTAATGAATGTAATTACAACAATCATAAGACAAACCCTTGTGGAATGTTAGGATCCTGGATCCTTAACTGTTTAGCTTTAGAATCCTGAAATGAGAAATAACTTGGGACTAAGCCAATCTGCAGAAGAAAGAGTTAGCATCTAGGGACAAGCTCAATAAACTGGGGACAAGCCCAAAAAACTGAGGACAAGCCCAAAGTATCTTGTGTAAACTAGAGTGTGGCCCTTACTGGCGATTATCCAAACTTAGTGACATGAAGATGCCAAAACCTTAGCTAACGTGAAACGTTAGAAACCTTAGGAACAGATATATGGTACGTCTACCATTATACTTAGGATCCTGAATACAGCCAGTACAATGAAATTGTCAGCCCCTAAAGCGGGTACTGGTCCCATTGCCTTTAACTGCACCAGGATAATCATGCGCTACTGGCGAAGGTGTTAGAACCTGATTCGTAGAAGATAGTGGATACCTTAAACTGGGGACAAGCCCAAAAAAAACTGGGGACAAGCCCAAAAAAACTGGGGACAAGCCCATAAAACTTAGGAGACTTCTGTGGATATTTGATCCTTTGTCAAGGATGCATGAACTTCAGAATGAGGATCATATATCCCCTAAGGATCCTTTATGTATACCAGATGTGAGGATGATTAAGGATCCTGGATCCTTCTTACATGAAGTATCTCTTCAAATGGACAGCATTCCAAGCTCTTGGTAGCGGATCACCTTCCATTGTTAATAACTGATATGCCCCCTTTCCTGCCTCTGCTTCAATAAGATAGGGGCCTTCCCACTTTGGTGCTAACTTGCCATCAGCAGGATTTGTGGTATTTGGAATGCTTTCCTCAGCACCATGTCACCAACTTGAAACTTTCTGATCCTGACATTCTTGTTATAAGCTCTAGCCATAGCTAGCCAATCTTATACTTGCCAAATCCCTGAGTTCTTCTATGATATCCAAGTCTTGAACCAAGTTTTCAGCATTTCCTTCAGGATCACGGATGCTTGTTCTTGCAGTAGGAACTACCATCTCTGTAGGGATCACTGATTCAGCTCCAAACACTAAAGAAAACGGAGTTTGGCCAGTAGCATTCTTGGGAGTTGTTCTATCAGCCCACAACACATAAGGTAGCTCTTCTGCCCATTTTCCTTTCTTGGATCCAAGCTTCTTCTTCAAGTTGTTGATGATGATCTTGTTGGATTATTCTGCTTGACATTAGCTTATGGGTGGACTGGTGTTGAAGTTATCATCTTAATCCCCCAACTGTCACAAAAGTTAGTAGTTCTACTCCCAATAAATTGGGATCCATTATCACAAATAATTTCAGAAGGGATACCAAATCTGGTAATAATGTTTCTTTTAATAAAGGATATAACTTCCTTTTCTCTGACTTGTGCAAATGCTTCAGCTTCTATCTATTTGGAAAAGTAATCAGTCATGGCAAGCATAAACACTTTTCCTCCTGGTGCTTTGGGAAGTTTGCCAACTATATCCATTCCCTATCTCATGAATGGCCAAGAAGAGGATATAGGATGCAGGAGCTCTGCTGCTTGATGAAGGATATTGCTATGTCTTTGACAAGCATCACACTTCTTTGCATAATCCACAGCATCCTTCTTCATAGTAGGCCAATAGTATCCTATCCTAAGGATCCTTGAGAACAGTGCTCTGCCCCCAGTGTGGTTTCCACAGTCTCCTTCATGAAAATCCTTTAGAACTTCTTGGATTTCAGGATCCTCGATGCACCTTAGATACGGACCTACAAGAGATCGTTTATATAACATGTTATTTAGTATTGTAAATTGAGATACCTTGACTTTGAAAGCTCTAGGATTTTCTCCGGTAGGGATCTCTCCATGTTGTATATATCTTAGGATTGGAAGGATCCATGATCCTGAATTTGACTGTGCACCATCACTAGGTGTGATTGCAAAATCCTCCACTATTTCCATAGCTGTATGATCCTTAATGGCCGGAGCTAAGATGTGGATGATGAGAATTTTAATATCCTCTGGAATCTTCAATGATGATCCAAGGTTGGCTAAAGCATCAGCTTCTGCATTTTCTTCCCTGGGTACCTGTGTCAAACTAAAAGAAGCAAAAGAGTCTGCCAATTTCTTGACTATCTCTAGATATTTGATTAGTCTTTCACCTTTAACAACATAAGAACCATTAAAACGGTTAGTGATTAATAAAGAATCTACATGTACCTCAAGATACCTGATCCTCATATGCTTGGCAATTTGCAAACCAGCTATTAAGGCTTCATATTCACCCTCATTGTTAGTAGTTTGAAAATCATAAGCAATTGAGTGGGGTATTATGTCCCCCTGTGGAGATTTTAGCAGTATGCCTAGTCCAGTTCCTTTGACATTAGAGGCTCCATCTGTGAAGAGTATCCAAGGATCTTTAGTCTCTTCAAGCTGTTGAACTTCTAATTCAGCTTCCCTTTGTAGATCACTACTGAAATCAGCCACAAAGTCAGCCAAGGCCTGAGATTTAATGGCAGTTCTTGGTTCATATCTGATATCATAAGCACTAATCTTGACTGCCCATTTTGCTATCCTTCATGACATTTCGGGTTTCCTGAGAACATTCTTAATTGGAAAGTTAGTTTTAACAATAATAGCATGTGTTTCAAAATAATGGCGTAGTTTAGTAGATGCCATAATTAAAGCAAGGATAAGTTTTTCTAAATGAGAATACCTGGATTCAGCATCAAGCAAACTTTTACTTACATAATATACAGGATGTTGTGTACCTTCATGATCCTTAACAAGGACTGCACTTACTACCTTAGAAGATACTGCCAAATATAAGGATAATATATCCCCTTTTTCTGGTTTCATTAATGCTGGTGCTGAAGATAGGTAATCCTTAAGGGCCTTGAGAGCATTTTCATGCTTTTCAGTCCACTCAAATTTCTTGTTCTTTCTCAGAATGTCATAGAATTCTTTGCATTTCTCTGACGATTTTGAGATGAACCTATTCAAGGCTGCGATCCTTCCTGTCAATCTTTGCACATCCTTGGCATTTGCAGGAGACTTGATGTTCACAATCGCCTTGATTTGCTCTGGACTTGCCTCTATGCCTCTTTTTGTCACCATATACCCTAGAAACTTGCCAGCTTTTATACCAAAGTGGCACTTGGAAGGATTCAATTTCATATTGTATCTATCAAGGATATTAAATGCTTCCTCCAAATCCCTAAGGTGATCCTCAGTTTTCTTGGACTTAACCACCATGTTATCTATATAGACTTCCATTGTGTGTCCAATTTGTTCTTTAAACATCATATTAACCAGTAGGGGTCATAAAGGCTGTATCCTCTTGATCAGATGGTTCCATCTGAATTTGTTGGAATCCAGATGAAGCATCCATGAAAGTCAACAACTCATGACCCGCGGTAGCATCCACCATGGAGTCAATGTGGGGTAATGGGAAAGGATCCTTGGGACATGCCTTGTTTAAATCAGTAAAATCGACACATACCCTCCACTTTCCATTTTTCTTTTGAACAACAACCACATTGGCTAACCATCTTGGATACTTAACCTCTCTAATCATACCTGCTCTGAGAAGTTTATCTACCTCCTCCTGGATAATGGCATTCCTCTCAGGTGCAAACTTTCTCCTTTTTTGATGTATGGGTTTGAATGACCTGTCAATGCCAAGTTTATGAGTAATAATATCTTTAGAAATACCTGTCATATCTTCGTGCTTCCAGGCAAAGGTAGCTTTTCTTCTCTTTAGGAAGGATACTAGATCCTGTTCAATATTGTTGAGGATCCCGGATCCTATAAAAACTTTGGATTCAGGATCCTGAGGATCTATCAGGATATCTTTGACATCTTGTTCTCTTGCCTCCAGGACATCTCTTGGAGGATACTTTAATTGCTATTGCTCCCTAGGTCTTGAGGCTGGTTTCATTGATGAAGTGTAGCAATTTTTAGCTTCTTGTTGGTCCTATCTTCACCACACCCCATGGAGTAGGGAGTTTGACACATTGATGATACGTAGATGGGCCTGCTTTCATGTCATGTATCCATGGCCTTCCAAGGATAACATTGCAGCAGGATAAGCAATCTATAACATAAAATTTTTGAAAAGAATTAACTCTCTCTATGTAAATGGGAAGTTTAATGTCCCCTAATGTGTTCTTGGTTTCTCCACTGAATCCTACAAGAACCGATGATCTTGGGATGATTTCTGATTCAGGGATATTAATTTTTTGAGGACATCAAGCTGAATGATGTTCACTGAACTCCCTCCGTCTATGAGAATCCTACGAACAAAATGGTTAGATATAAACAAAGTAATAACAAGACCATCATGATGAGGATCCTGAATATCCACACGATCATCCTCATCAAAGGATATAACGTTCTCCTGTGTAAGGATTGAGGTTCGAATGGGTCTGTCCCCATTATCCATCTTTGTTTCTTTAGCATGCCTCTTTGCTGCTGAAAAGGAAGTGCCACATATGTCTGATCCTCCAAATATGAAGTTGATAATTTGTGCATCAGCAGGAGGAGCAGGAGCTCTTTCTGGAACCCTTTCAGGATCCTGGATCCTTGACTTTTTCCTTCCAAACAGCTCCTTCAAATGCCCTTTGCTTAATAGATAACCAATCTCTTTCCTGAGTGCTATGCATTCATCAGTGAAATGGCTGAAATCTTCATGATAGGCACACCATTTGGATTTGTCTTTTATGGCAGCTGGCTTATCATTATTTCCAGGCCATCTTTCTTTTTCACCTAGATTCTGCATGGCAAGGATTAGTTCATTATTATCAATAGCAAAGCAATAATCAGAAATGGGAGGATAATCCTCATCATCCTCTTCTTGCTCCACTACATGCACGTTCTGATTATCAGACTTGTTGTATGATTTGGACTTGTTGTTCCTGAAATAGGATCCTTGCTTTTCCTGCTTTGAGGATCCTGACAACCTTTCTTGGATCCTTTTATCATCCTCTAATCGGATGAATCTAAGGGCCCTTGTTCTTACTTCATCAAGGTTCCTGCAAGGGGTTATGACAAGATCATCATAGAACTGTGAATCCTTAAGTAAACCCATTTTGAAAGCTTCTACAGCTGTAGCTATATCCAAATTAGGAATTTCTAAGGATTCTCAACTGAATTTAGTGATATAATCTCTAAGTGATTCATTTTGACCTTGTGTTACCCTATATAGATCACTAGGTAATCGTTCAAATCTCCTACTACAAGAGAATTGACTATTAAACAAATTAACTAGATTAGCAAATGAAGGAATAGAGAAAGGAGGAAGACTTAGCAGCCATTTAAGAGTTAATCCTGCCAGTGTGGATCCGAAACCCTTGCATAGACATGCTTCTTTTAACCTCTCAGGAATGGGGTTGATCTCCATTCTCTCCCTGTATTGAGCCACATGCTCTTCCGGATCAGTTGTACCGTCGTAGAGCTTCATGTTTGGTACTTGAAATCTCTTTGGTATCTCTGCATCACAAATAGGTGGTGCAAAGCGGGATATCTTGTGACTTCCATCTGGAATTTTAGGAATGGGATTAACCACTCCTTGAATGCTGGATATCATATCCTTAAGCTTTTGTAACTCTCTAGCCATAGCTTGGTTGATTCCTGTATCCTGCACAAAGCCATGTTTAGTATTATAAGTAGTATTTAAAGTGTTACCTCCTGATGGATTCAAGGGTGGAATTCCTGATGTGAATCCATATTGATGTGACTCTGGCATGATTGAGGAACCAGACGAAGCAATAGTTTGCATAGGGATGAAGTCTCCCAAGTGAATTTTTGAACTTCTGGGTTGTACACTCCTTAAGGATCCTTGATCCTAAGAGGAGGATCCTTGAACCTGAGAGGAGGATCCTTGACCCTGAGATGAGGATCCTTGAACCGTCTGCGTTCCCATATATCCTCCAGAACTGAAGAAGGATCTATGATGCTGGAAGGAGGATCCTTGAGGCTGAAGAGAGGATCCTGAAGGCTGAAAGTAGGATCCTTGAGCCTGTGTCATTGCCGATGATCCATAACGTATACTCGATGATCCACCATGGTATTGAACGCCTGATGTTGTGGAGTGCTGGGCGGTTATGACTGGAGAATCAAAATTCAGTGATCTAGGGATCAATGGAGAGTGATCCTCCGCTGATCTCTTTAATTTCTTGATTTCATCAATCTCTCGAAGGATCCTGTCATTAGTTTTGTCCTGCTGCTGCATGTAATCCTTCATCTGCAAAATCAAAGAATAAAGATCACTGTTAGTAGGACCAGAAGAAGCAGCAGAAGTTGGTTTTGAGAAAACGGGGGTTTGTTTCTTCGCAGCATTATTCGCATTCTTCTGGGATCCAGAAGGTGCAGGAGGCAAAGGTGGAATGCCCTGTGAAGAGGTGATCGCCAGCATGGAACTTGAAGTGTTCTTCACTTGAAAAGCCATGTAGTTGGAGGTAATGAAGAGAAATGAATGAAATTAACAAAATTTCTCAGAATTGAAGCACCAATTGCCCCATGGTGGGCGCCAACTGTTTTGGTCAAAAATCACACAAGGATAATGCAACCAAATCCGATTTTGTGAGGTATGATGCTTGATTATGTGAACAAATGTATGAACAAAGAATGAATGAAATGAATGTTGAACACAAGGATTTGTACGAGGAAAAAGCCCTTGATCAATATATGATCTCCGGCACAAAAAACCTCAGGTGATGGAAACTACCGATCACCACTATATTAAACAAATGATGTTTACAAATCAGGATAATAACAAGCTTGGTACAAGGTTCACTAAAGTGCAAAAATGTATGTAATCGTCGAGAGTTGTTGAGAGCTCTAGTGTAGTGTGTGTTGCTAACAATTCTTATGTCTCAAACAAGCTTGTTATCCCCATTAAAAATAGAAATAAGCTAACTAACTAACAATCCGAAAAAGGTGCTAGCTTCCCATGATCTCCACAACGGTCACGAAGGCCATGCACGTGCAGAATAATGGAGCATATTCCCCTAGAATCTCGGTTAGACCAAGTCCCATTTGAATACTCCTGCAAAACAAACTCAAATACAATGGAAACAATTGTTAATGTTAGGATAATATTGAGGATCTGGGATCCTTAATCCTGCAACGTCTTCTAAGGATCCTTAATTCAAATTGAACTGAGGATCCGTGATCCATACATTATGAAAATCCATCCCTAACACCTGTGTTAAACTAAAAGAAGCAAAAGAGTCTGCCAATTTCTTGACTATCTCTAGATACTTGATTAGCCTTTCACCTTTGACAGCATAAGAACCATTATAGTGGTTAGTAATTAACAAAGAATCCACATGTACCTCAAGATACCTGATCCTCATATGCTTGGCTAATTGCAAACCTGCTATTAAGGCCTCATACTCAGCCTCATTATTAGTGGTTTGAAACTCACAAGCAATTGATTGGGGTATAATGTCCCCCTGTGGCGATTTTAGTAGTATGCCTAGTCCAGTTCCCTTGACATTTGAAGCCCCATCTGTGAAGAGTGTCCAAGGATCCTTAGTCTATTCAAGTTGTTGAACTTCCAATTCAGCTTCCCTTTGTAGATCACTACTGAAATCAGCCACAAAGTCAGCTAAGGCTTGGGATTTGATGGCAGTCCTAGGTTCATATTTAATATCATATGCACTAAGCTTGATTGCCCATTTCGCTATCCTTCCTGACATTTCAGGTTTCCTAAGAACATTCTTAATAGGAAAGTTAGTTTTTACAACAATGGGATGAGTTTCAAAATAATGACGTAGTTTAGTAGATGCCATGATTAAAGTAAGAATAAGTTTCTCTAAATGAGAATACCTAGACTCAGCATCAAGTAGACTTTTACTTACATAGTATACCAGATGTTGAGAACCTTCATGATCCTTAACTAAGATCACACTTACTGCTTTAGTGGAAACAACTGGATATAAGAATAATGTTTCCCCATTTTCTAGTTTCATTAGAGCTGGAGCTGAGGATAAGTAATACTTGAGGGCCTTGAGGGCATTCTCATGCTTTTCAGTCCATTCAAACTTCTTATTCTTTCTCAGGATGTCATAGAACTCTTTCCATTTCTCTGATGACTTTGAGATGAATCTGTTCAAGGCTGCGATTCTCCCTGTCAACCTTTGCACATCTTTAGCATTGGCGGGAGATTTGATATTCACAATGGCCTTGATTTGTTCTGGACTTGCCTCTATTCCCCTCTTTGTCACGATGTAACCTAAGAATTTACCAGCTTTTACTCCAAAATGGCATTTGGAAGTGTTTTGGTCAAAAATCAAACAAAGACAATGCAACCAAATCTTTTGTTGTGAGGTGTGATGCTTGAATCAATGAACAATATTAAGGATCACTCAGAAATGTAATGAAAAAGTGACACAAGGATTTATACGAGGAAAAAGCCCTTGATCAAGAGTTGATCTCCGGCACAAAAAACCTCGGGTGATGGAAACTACCGATCACCAACTAAGATTAAATAAAAGATGTATACAACTCGGGATGATAACAAGCTTGTTACAAGGATCACTAGTGTGTAATGTGCAATAAAGTGTATGAAATCGCCAAGTATTGCTTGAGAGCTGACTGAGAGTGGTTACGAGTGTGTGTAGTTGTTAAATTTGCTAAGTGTTTTCTATCAAGCTTGTTATCCCCATTTTAAATTAGAAAATAACTAGTATAACTAACTATCCGCAATATGTGCACTCTCCCCACGATCTCCATAACGTTCACAATGGTCAAGCACGTGCGGAATATTAAGGGAATATACTCCAGGAATTTCGGTGAGACTTGGTCCATGCTCTCGTTCCTGCAAAACAAGTTTACGTACAAGGAAGACAATTGTTAGTAGTAGGATAACAACAGTGATCCTGAATCCTGATCCTGCGACACCTGCTGAGGATCCTTAATTCAAACAGAATTGAGGATCCATGATCCTGGTAGCACTTGAGGACCCGTGATCCTTAGGATTTAGAAAATCCTCCCCTAACAATTGCCCCCAAAATATAAGGAGTAAAGTGTAAATTGTCGAGTTATATTTTCTTGATCTTATCCGCAACAAACTAACAGATATATAGCCGTTATGATCGAACTATCCTTTGCAGAGCTTACGTCATCTGAAGCGACATCCCTGCAAAATCATGATTATAAATTCAAGTTAGAGATAAGGGTCTAGAGGCATTTAAAATCGTGTGTTACATCCCTTAAATCCTCATTTGAAGATCAAGCAGGTACTTCTCTCCCCTTTCTCTTTTTTTCTTTCTTGCTCTGTTCTTCTTCTTTCTCAAAATCTCCGAATCACCATGAAGCTAAGATCATCCCCTGCTAAGGATCATCGAAAAGACAGTCCTTTAAAAGGTCAAGGGATCATCGAAGACTCCCCAAAAGAACGTTGCTGCTTCACCGATCCTGAGATCGATAGAATCCGCCATTGCTTTCCGGCGAGCACTGTTTTCAAACCCTTTGATCCTACCATCCTGAGTGATTTTATCTCTGAAACTTGGGTTGCATTTCCAGTCACCCCATTCTCCATAGGACACTCTTATCCTTTTCCTGATTTTACCCAATCTTTCTTCTCCCTTACCGGCATATCTTATATCCAAGCTATGCCAATGATGTGGAGGGTCTTATTTACACTTGAGAGGATCATTGAGCAGGAGGATATTGAGTTAGGAATGCGGAGTTGTCTGAACTTTACAACCTTGTGAGCCACGGTTCACATCGTTTTCTTTTCAAACACAAACTTGGTGAGGCACACCTGATTCTGAAGACCACCAAAAACGACACGAAGTGGAAGAAACGATTCTTCTTCGTTAGGAGGGATTCTATCCCGGATGGGAAGGATCTCCCTAGAAAATGGGCCACTCATGGTAGGATAGAGGATCCTTATAGAAGGATCATAGGATAACCCTGTTTCCGTTGAGGATCACTAACATCTATTTATGTCTTTTGTGCAGCTATATCTGTCTCACACGTCATTTCATCACCTGCCACTAAGGAGAGGATCACAGCTTTCTGAAATCTTGATCCTGCAATAAGATCATTTCAAGCAAACACCAAGGATTCTCAGGAAGTATCCTCAGGCTCTGTTACAATGTCAAGTAAGTATCCCAGTGTATATATGATTAAATATTGTAATGCAAATGAAACAAGAATACTTATCTGTTGTTTTGGATTAATAGGTGCTGGAAAATCTTCAAGGTCTGCCTCCCATTTTAGTGTCACCGATCTTACTACCGTCGCTCCTAGGTCTGGGAAGAAGAAGACTGCTGCTAGCCCAATTACTGCCGTCCCCAAGCCTACCACCTCCAAGGGAAAGAAGAGGAAAGCCTCTGAGGCTGACAATCTTGAAGGCTTGCCTCTAAGCCGCCACCAGTTCCAAGAGTACTTTGCTGATGTAAGGATCACTTGCTATGCTTGATTATCCTGTCCATCCGAGGATTACGTGATCCTTAACTCTACCTTGACTTTTTGCAGAAATTTGCCGAGATTAAGATGCTGTTGGATGCTTATACTGAGGAAGCTGATCAGAAGCAAAGGGACTTCCAAAAGATCTTCTTGGCTAAGGATCAAACCATCTCTCTCCTTGAAAAGGATCTCGCTCTGGCAAAGCAGCAAACGGTCATGGCCCAGATAGAGGCTGATCATGAGAGGCACGACCTGCTGGAGGATGCTAAAGTGTCTGCTGCCATCACCATGTATAAGATCAAGCTGTAAATGGCTCAGGAGGCTGAGGATCCTAATTTCGACAGGACCACTTGGGACAAGGAGGGTTAGAAGGTAAAGCTGGCAGAGCTGGAGGATGAAGAGGAGGCTACCGAGGTCTTGGCGATTGAGGCAAGTGGCAGCGGGAAGGATCAGGCTGGTGGTGATGCAGCCAAGGTTTGAGCTGCTGAAATGGGCGATGATGGATATTTCTAGACGCGGCCGGAGCCCATTTTTTAGGATTTGGTAGTTTTTTGGTTGTGATGTTTTAAAACAATGTTGGGTTGTACTTTGAACAATAGTTTCTAGGGTTATGGATCACGGATCCTAAGACAATAGGTAGGATAATAGGTGGTGGAGGGATCCTCTGTTTGGGGGATGAAGCCACTTGTTATCCTGCCATCTTATATTTCCTGCATTTTAAAGACCTATTAACAATGGACACCCTTTACCTACCCCAGCGGACGGGCCACGTATTGTTGGTAGATGCATGGGGTAAGTAATTTTGACAACCTTGAAGGGTTTAACTATGGATGAATAAATAAAACCTTTAACTTTTGGCTATGTTGTGTTGTTATCCTTATGAATTCTTTTACTTTTCAACTGTTGTTGTGTATTTTGTTTGAATTTGTGAGTAAGGAACAAAGGTTTAATAAATCATGTTTAAAAGTTTTAGGATATGATCAAGGATCAGATATCCTATAGTCGATAAATTCAGAAAAATTATGTAACTTAAGGATCATCAGTTCTGTTGTCAAAGGATAAGGGTCACTTATATAAATAAAGAATAAAATCAAAGTGATCAAGGATCATACCTGAGAATCCGAGTTAGTTTCTAAGCCCTTAACATTTATAATCAGGATAACCAAAAGACAAACCTTAGTATTGTTTTGGTCAAAAAATCTGATGAGGATATTGCAACCAAACTCTTTGTTTAGGGGAATGATGCTTTAAATATGTAACAGCAATGAGGATCACTTCAATGTAGAATGCACAAACAACACAAGGATTTATACGGGGAAAAAGCCCTTGATCAAGAGTTGATCTCCGGCACAAAAAACCCCGGGTGATGGAAACTACCGATCACCAAGCTAAAATAAATGATTAAATGTTTACAACTTCGGATAGTAACGAGCTAGGTACAAGGATCACTACGGTGAAATGTGTAAAAAGTGTTTGAAATTGCTAAGTGTTTGAACGAGAGCTTGTATGAGCGCTTGTACGAGTGTGTGTAACTGAAAAATGGCTAAGTGTGTTCTACTAGCTCGCTACTCCCTTTTTAAAATAGAAATAACCACCTAAACTAACTATCCGACTTTCGTGCCAAGCCTCCACGTTCTCCATAACGTCTACTTTCGGTCAGGCACGTGCAGAATAGTTCAGGAATATTCTCCAGGAATGTCGCCTAGACTTGGTCAAGCTCAATATACCTGCGAGATAGTACAAAACATAAGTAAACAATCGTCAGTACGAGGATCCTTGAAGTGATCCATGATCCTGATCCTAAAGCCCTTCTGAGGATCACCACCTGTCACAGAAGTAAGGATCACTAGTTAGGATAACGAATAAGGATCACTAGTTGTTAGAAAATCCTCCCCTAACAATTGCCCCCAAAATATAAGGAGTGAAATTGTAAAATTAGCGAGTTATGTTTTCTTGATCTTATCCGTAACAAACTAACGGATATATAGCCGTTAAAATAGAACTAGCCGTTGCGATGATGATGTCACGGAAGTGACAATCCTGCAGAATCATAATTATAAATAGAGATATAGATAGGATCATTATGCATTCAAATTCGAAAGAGACTCCCTTTAAATTCTCAGTCGACGAACAACCAGGTAACTCTTTCTCTTCTTTCTTCCTTCTTACTCTGTTTCTCTATCTTTATCTCCGTTACTTCGAAATGTTGCTCCGAAGTTCACCGGGCAAGGATCACTCAAAGAACAGTCCTCCGAAAAGCCAGGGGATCATTGAAGATTCCATTAAAGAACGCTGCTGCTTCAATGATGCTCAGATAGATAGGATTCGCCACTGCTTTCCGGCGAACACCGAATTCAGGCCTTTTGACCCCAATGCCTTGAGCGATCATATCTCCGATAAGTGGGTTGCTTTCCCCGTCACTCCTTTCACCATAGGCTATTCATATCCTTTTCCAGCCTTCACCCAATCTTTCTTTTCCCTAACCGGCATCTCTTATATCCAAGCCATGCCGATGATTTGGAGGGTTTTGCACACCCTTGAAAGGATCATCGATGAGGAGGGAATAGATCTAGGAATGGCAGAGCTGGGAGAGCTATATGATCTTACCACCTTTGGCTCTCACCGTTATTTGTTCAAACGTAAACCTGGTGAAGAACACCCGATCTTTAAAGCCACCAAGAATGATACTAATTGGAAGCGGCGCTTCTTTTTTATCAAGAGAGACTCCATTCAGGATGGAAAGGATCTTCCTACAAAATGGGCTACCCATGGTAGGATGGAGGATCCTGAGAAGGATCACCAGGAACTTTCTTTTGATGTAAGGATAACTGATATTTTTGCTTTCTTGTTTTGCAGCTATCACCGTTTCACGCCTCAAACTGTCCCCTGCTGCTAAGGAAAAGCTCCTCGCTTTCAAAAGACTTGATCCTGAAACAAGAACTTTCAAGACAACAACCCAAGATTCACAGGAGGTATCCTCAGGCTCTGTCACAATATCAAGTAAGTATCCTTGTTTAAAATTAAATATATAGTGAAATATGAACTAGGAAAAGATACTTATCTTGTTTTAATTGTGTAGGTGCTGGAAAATCTGCCAAGCCTGTATCTCAATTCAACACGGCTGACCTTGATGTCGTACGATCCAGGAAGAAGAGATCCACCACCAGTCCTAGCATTTCCATTCCAAGGGCACCCACAAAAGGAAAGGGTGCTAAGAAGAGGAAAACTTCTGATGCTGAGGATCTTCAGGGTCTACCACTGATCCGCCACCAGTTCCTTGAATACTTCAATGATGTAAGGATCCTCTATTCTGCCTATGTATCCTACTCGTATGAGGATCACTTGGTCTTGAACTGCTTTTATCCTTTTCTTTTGCACAAATTTGCTGAGATTGAGGATTATGTGGGCCACGTTGAGGATCAAGACAAAAAGATTGCCGACCTCCAACAGGTTGCTGTGCTCAAGGATCTTGCACTTGCTGATGCTCGGAAGGAACTCCTTGATGAAAAGACTAAGACAGCCAAACTTCTGATCGACCTTGACTATGAAAAGCATGACCTTATCGAAAATGCCAAGGTCTCTGCCGCCATTACGATGTACCAGACAAAATTGAAGATGGCCCAGGAAGCTCAAGATCCTAGCTTTGATAAAAACAGCTGGGATGTTGAGGGTTGGAAGGCAAGGTTGGCTGATCTTGAGGATGATGAAGAGGAAGCTACTGAGGTTTTGGCGATTGAAGCAAGTGGCAGTGGGAAGGATCAGGTGAAGGATACCGCAGCTGGAGGAGAAGAGGATGCAGCAAAGGTGTAGGCTGCACAATTGGGCGATGATGGATATATGTGCCAAGGCCGGAGCCCAATTTTTTAGTTTGGTGGTAGTTTTTTGTGGTTGTGACGTTTAAGACAATTTCATGGTTTGTACTTTAAACAATAGGTTTTAGGATTAAGGATCATGTATGATCCTTTGGACAATAGGCAGGATTGCAATTGGTGGAGGGATCCTCTGTTTGGGGGATGAAGCCATTGTGATCCTGCCGCTTTTATATTCCTGCACTACTTTTGAACTCATTATCATGGACACCCTTTACCTACCCCAGCGGACGGGCCACGTTTTGCTGGTAGAAGCTCGGGTAGGTAATTTTGACAACCTTTAAAGGGTTAGCTTTATGTTAATAAATAAAAACTTAACCTTTTGTCGCTTATCTTGTGTTGTTATCCTTTTTAATATGTTATTTTCCAACTGTTATAATGTTCAATTTGTTTATACTTATCAAGCCTTGAAAAATTAGAAAAGATATCCAAAAAGTTTAGGATATGAATAAGGATCACATATCCCATAACCGATAAGTTTTAAAAAGTGACATAAAAAAAAATATAAGTTCAGTTGTCAAGTATAAGGGTTATTTAAAAGAATAATGAATAAAATCAAAAGAGTTAAGGATCATACCTGAGAATCCAAGTTAGAATCCTAACCATAATAAGGATAACTATAAGATAAACCTTAGAGTGAAATAAGGATCAAGGATCCTTAGCTGCCTATCTTCAAGGACCTGAAATAGAGCATAACTTGGGACTAAGCCAATATAAGAAAAGAGTTAGCAACTGGGGACAAGCCCAAGGATAACTGGGGACAAGCCCAAGGATAACTGGGGACAAGCCCAAGGATAACTGGGGACAAGCCCAAGGATCGTATGTAAACTGGAGTATGGCCCTAACTGGCGACTATCCAAACTTAGTGACATGAAAATGCCAAAACCTTAGCTAACGTGAAAACGTTAGAAACCTTAGCTAACGTGAAAACGTTAGAAACCTTATGAACGGATGTATGGTACGTCTACCATTATACGTAGGATCCTAAGCATAGCCAGAACAATGGAATTATCAGCCCCTAGAACGAGTACTGGTCCCAAAGCCTTGAACTACACCAGGATCATCGTGCGCTACAGGCGGAATCTGGGGACAAGCCCAAATAACTGGGGTTAAACCCAAAGACGGATTGCTTCTGTGGATAACCAACGTTGTGCTAAAGATACCTGAACTTTCAAAACTTGAACTATCGTGAGAAATGGATAAAGGATACGTGATCCTTATCCTAATATGAGAAAATAAAGAAATGAATTAGTTCAAGATTAGGATATTACCTGAATAAGGATCATCGATACTTTGAGGATCCTTTAAGGATATACCTATCGTGAGGATCACCTATACCGTAAGGATCCTGCTTACATGAAATATTTCTTCAAGTGGACAGCATTCCAAGCTCTTGGTAGCAAATCACCTTCCATTGTTAGCAATCTATATGCCCCCTTTCCTGCTTCAGCTTCAATCAAATAAGGGCCTTCCCATTTTGGAGCCAATTTTCCATCCGCAGGACTGGTGGTATTCTGAAATGCTTTCCTTAACACCATATCTCCAACTTGAAACCTCCTGATCCTGACATTTTTGTTGTAAGCACCAGCCATTCTTTGTTGATAACTGGCCATCCTTATCCTAGCCATATCCCTGATTTCTTCAATAGTATCCAGGTCTTGAGCCAAGTTTTCATCATTTTCCTCAGGATCACGGGTACTTGTTCTAGCAGTAGGAACCACCATTTCTGTTGGGATCACTGATTCTGCTCCAAACACCAAAGAGAATGGTGTTTGACCAGTAGCATTCTTGGGGGTTGTCCTATCAGCCCAAAGCACATAGGGTAGTTCTTCTTCCCATTTCCCTTTCTTGGATCCAAGCTTTTTCTTCAAATTGTTGATGATGATCTTGTTGGATGATTCCGCTTGGCCATTAGCTTGTGGGTGGACTGGTGTTGAAGTTATCATCTTAATCCCCCAGCTGTCACAAAAGTTAGTGGTTCTGCCCCCAATAAATTGGGAACCATTATCACATATAATCTCAGAAGGAATACCAAATCTAGTTATAATATTTCTTTTAATGAAGGATATAACTTCCTTTTCTCTAACTTGGGCAAAAGCTTCAGCCTCTATCCACTTGGAGAAGTAATCAGTCATAGCTAGCATGAATACTTTTCCACCAGGTGCCTTAGGGAGCTTGCCAACTATATCCATACCCCATCTCATAAATGGCCAAGAGGAGGATATAGGATGCAATAATTCGGCTGGTTGATGAAGGATATTGCTGTGTCTCTGGCAAGGATCACATCTTCTGGCATACTCCACAGCATCTTTCTTCATGGTTGGCCAGTAGTATCCTGTCCTCAGGATCCTTGAGAATAAAGCCCTGCCCCCAGTGTGGTTTCCACAATCTCCTTAATGGAAGTCTTTTAAAACTTCCTGAACTTCAGGATCCTCAATGCATCTCAAGTATGGTCCTGCAAGAGATCGTCTATACAACATATTATTCATAATTGTGAATTGAGATACCTTAGATTTGAAAGCCCTAGGGTTTTCTCCTGTAGGAATCTCTCCATGTTGTAAGTATCTCATAATTGGTGAGATCCATGATTTTGATCCTGAATAGGATTGAGTATCCTCACTAGGAATAACTGCAGGATCATTTCCTATCTCCATAGTCTGGTGATCCTCGATAGCCGGGGTCAGGATATGGATAATAGGAATCTTGATATCCTCTGGGATCTTCAAAGATGATCCTGATTCCCATATGCTTAGCGATTTGCAAACCAGCAATTAAGGCTTCATATTCAGCCTCATTGTTAGTGGTTTGGAACTCACAAGCTATAGAATGGGGTATTATGTCCCCCTGTGGCGATTTTAGTAGTATTCCAAGCCCTGTGCCTTTGACATTTGAGGATCCATCAGTATAAAGTATCCAAGGATCCTTGGTCTCTTCTAGCTGCTGGACTTCTAGCTCAGCTTCTTCTTGTAAATCACTACTGAAATCGGCCACAAAGTCAGCTAATGCTTGGGATTTGATGGCTGTCCTAGGCTCATATCTTATATCATATGCACTCAATTTCACTGCCCACTTAGCCATCCTTCCTGACATCTCTGGTTTCCTGAGAACATTCTTAATCGGAAAATTAGTTTTAACAATGATAACATGAGTTTCAAAATAATGTCTTAACTTAGTAGATGCCATTATTAATGCAAGAATAAGTTTTTCAAGGTGTGAATACCTGGATTCGGCATCAAGTAAACTTTTACTTACATAATAGACGGGATGTTGTGTACCTTCATGATCCTTAACAAGGACCGCACTTACTGCTTTTGAGGATACTGCAAGATACAAGGATAACACATCGCCTTTTTCTAGCTTCATCAAGGATGGGGCTGTGGATAAGTAATCTTTGAGGGCTCTCAAAGCATTCTCGTGCTTCTCGGTCCACTCAAATTTCTTGTTCTTCCTTAGGATATCATAGAATTCTTTGCACTTCTCCGAGGATTTGGATATAAATCTGTTCAAAGCTGCTATCCTGCCTGTTAGCCTTTGAACATCCTTGGCATTGGCCGGGGATTTGATGTTCACTATTGCTTTGATTTGTTCCGGGCTAGCTTCAATGCCTCTCTTAGTCACCATGTATCCTAAGAATTTACCTGCTTTAACACCAAAATGACATTTTGAAGGATTAAGCTTCATATTATATTTGTCAAGGATATCAAATGCTTCCTCCAAATCCTTTAGGTGATCCTCAGCTCTTATGGATTTTACCACCATATCATCTATGTAAACCTCCATATTTTGTCCGATCTGATCCTTGAACATCATATTCACCAGCCTTTGGTACGTTGCACCTGCATTTCTCAATCCGAACGGCATAGCAATATAGCAATATATACCAGTTGGAGTCATGAAGGCTGTATCCTCTTGGTCGGATGGTTCCATTTGGATTTGTTGAAATCCGGATGAAGCATCCATAAAAGTTAACAGTTCATGACCCGCAGTTGCATCCACCATGGAGTCAATGTGGGGTAAAGGGAAAGGATCCTTGGGACATGCCTTATTTAAATCGGTAAAATCGACACATACCCTCCACTTTCCGTTTTTCTTTTGAACAACAACCACATTGGCCAACCATCTTGGATACTTGACCTCTCTAATCATACCTGCCCGGAGCATTTTTTCTACCTCTTCCTGGATAATGGCATTCCTTTCTGGTGCAAACTTCCTTCTTCTTTGATGGATTGGTTTGAAGGATCTATCGATGCCGAGTTTATGGGTGATAACATCTTTGGATATACCAGTCATATCTTCGTGTTTCCATGCAAAGGTAGTCTTTCTCCTTTTGAGGAAGGATACGAGGTCTTCTTTCATTTCGCCAAGGATCCCTGACCCGATATAGATTTTGGATTCAGGATTATCGGGATCCATGAGGATTTCTACCACATCCTGCTCTCTGGCCTCCAAGACATTCCTTGGAGGATACCTTGATTGCTATTGCTCCCTTGACTTCGAGGCTGGTTTCATCGATGAAGTATAGCAATTCTTAGCCTTCTGCTGATCACTATCGATCTTTACTATTCCCCAAGGACTAGGGAGCTTCACACATTGATGGTAAGTAGACGGGACTGCTTTCATATCGTGTATCCAGGGCCTGCCAAGGATAACATTACAACAAGATAAACAGTCAATAACACAAAATTTTTGATAAGAGTGTAAGCCTTCAATATATATTGGGAGTTTAATGTCCCCCAGGGTGTTCTTAGTTTCGCCACTAAATCCCACGAGCACGGAAGATCTTGGTATGATCTCTGATTCAGGGATGCCCATCTTCTTCAGAACATCAAGCTGGATAATGTTCACTGAACTTCCTCCGTCTATAAGGATCCTGCGGACAAAATGGTTAGATATGAAAAGAGTAATAACTAAACCATCGTGATGAGGATCCTGGATATCAACACGATCCTTTTCATCAAAGGTTATGACTTTTCCTTCGGAGACACTTGATGTTCGAACTGGTCTTTCTCCATTATCCATTTTAGTTTCCTTTGCATGCCTTTTAGCTGCTGAGAAGGATGTGCCACAAATGTCGGATCCTCCAGAAATAAAGTTTATCACTTGTGCATCTGCTGGAGGAGCTGGAGCCTTCTTGGGGATCCTTTCAGGATCCTGAGTCCTTGACTTTTTTCTTCCCAACAACTCTTTTAGATGCCCTTTGCTCAACAAGTATCCAATTTCCTTCCTTAACGCAATGCATTCTTCTGTGAGGTGCCCAAAATCTTCATGATATGCACACCACTTTGATTTATCCTTAGTTGCAGCCGGCCTATCATTCTTTCTTGGCCATCTAGCTTTATCACCTAGGTTCTGCATGGCAAGGATTAGTTCATTGCTATCAACACTAAAGCAATATTCAGAAATTGGAGGATAATCCTCATCATCCTCTTCTTGGTCAATAGAATGAACGTTCTGATTGTCAGATCTGTTGTAGGATCTGAACTTGTTATTCCTGAATGAGGATCCTTGCTTATCTTGCTTTGAGGATCCTGTCAACCTGTCCTGGATCCTCTTATCATCCTCTAGCCGGATGAACCTGAGGGCCCGGGTTCTTACCTCATCTAGGTTCCTGCACGGTGTCATAACAAGATCATCATAAAATAAGGAATCCCTAAGTAATCCCATTTTGAAGGCCTCAACAGCCGTGGCTATATCTAAGTTGGGAATGTCTAAGGATTCTTTACTAAATTTGGTAATGTAATCCCTTAATGATTCATTATGACCCTGGGTTATCCTATATAAATCACTAGTTAATCGCTCAAATTTTCTACTACAAGAAAACTGATTATTAAACAAGTTAACTAGGTTAGCAAATGAGGTAATAGAATAGGGAGGAAGACTTAGCAGCCATTTGAGAGCTGATCCAGTAAGAGTGGATCCGAATCCTTTGCACAAGCATGCTTCCTTTAACCTTTCTGGGATTGGATTGATCTCCATCCTCTCCCTATATTGTGCTATGTGTTCTTCAGGATCCGTCGAACCATCATACAGTTTCATTGTAGGCACATGGAATCTCTTGGGTATCTCAGCATCACAGATTGGTGGTGCAAAACGAGATATCTTGTGGCTTCCATCTGCAATCTCGGGGATAGGTTTGACCACTCCCGGAACACTTGATATCATATCCTTTAGCTTTTGCAATTCTCTGGCCATGGCATGATTGATACCTGGATCCTGCATAAGACCATGGTTAGTAGTATGAGAATTATTAAAAGTGTTACTTCCCATTGGATTCAAGTTAGGAAGAATGGATGTTAATCCATATTGCTGAGACTCTGGAATGATTGAGGGACCAGTAGAGGCATTGGTCTGCATTGGAATAAAATCTCCTTGATGGACATCTGCACTTCCTGTTTGCAAACTCCTCAAGGATCCTGGCATCTGGAAGGATCCCTGAAACTGGGACGATCCTGGAACAAAGGAGGATCCTTGAACCTGGGATGATCCTGGAAAGAAGGAGGATCCTTGAACCTGGGATGATCCTGGAACGAAGGAGGATCCTTGAACCTGGGATGATCCTGGAACGAAGGAGGATCCTTGAACCTGGGATGATCCTGGAACGAAGGAGGATCCTTGAACCTGGGATGATCCTGGAACAAAGGAAGATCCTTGAACCTGGGATGATCCTGGAACAAAGGAAGATCCTTGATGCTGCTGCATTCCTGAATATCCTCCTGTACTCGTGAGGGATCCCATAAGCTGAGGATAGGATCCCGCTGGCTGGAAGTATGAACCTAATGCCTGGGTCACAGCTGTTGTTCCGTAGTGCACTCCTTTTGGTCCACCCACATATTGAATGTCTGGAGCCACTGATGGCTGAGAAGTAATCACCGGAGTATCAAAATTCAAAGACCTGGGCATCAGTGGGGAACGATCCTCTGCCATTTTCTTCTGTTTCTTAATTTCGTCAATTTCCCGGAGGATCCTTTCGTTGGTCTTATCCTGCTCTTGTGCACGATCCCTCATCTGTAAAATCAAGGCATAGAGATCAGTAGTAGTAGGATTAGTTGAAACAGAAGAAGTAGGTGGTTTTGAGAAAATGGGAGTCGGTTTCTTCGCAGCATTCTCAGTGTTCTTCTGGGATCCAGAAGGTGGTGGAGGCAAAGGAGGGACGCCTTGTGAAGAAGTGAATGAAGGCATCAAGTTTGAAGTATTCTTCGCCGAGGAAGCCATTTGCTTGGTTGTAGTGAACCGGAATGAGCACAGAAATGCGAATTCTTCTAAGGCAAAGCACCAATTGCCCCACGGTGGGCGCCAAACTGTTTTGGTCAAAAAATCTGATGAGGATATTGCAACCAAACTCTTTGTTTAGGGGAATGATGCTTTAAATATGTAACAGCAATGATTATCACTTCAATGTAGAATGCACAAACAACACAAGGATTTATACGGGGAAAAAGCCCTTGATCAAGAGTTGATCTCCGGCACAAAAAACCCCGGGTGATGGAAACTACCGATCACCAAGCTAAAATAAATGATTAAATGTTTACAACTTCGGATAGTAACGAGCTAGGTACAAGGATCACTACGGTGAAATGTGTAAAAAGTGTTTGAAATTGCTAAGTGTTTGAACGAGAGCTTGTATGAGCGCTTGTACGAGTGTGTGTAACTGAAAAATGGCTAAGTGTGTTCTACTAGCTCGCTACTCCCTTTTTAAAATAGAAATAACCACCTAAACTAACTATCCGACTTTCGTGCCAAGCCTCCACGTTCTCCATAACGTCTACTTTCGGTCAGGCACGTGCAGAATAGTTCAGGAATATTCTCCAGGAATGTCGCCTAGACTTGGTCAAGCTCAATATACCTGCGAGATAGTACAAAACATAAGTAAACAATCGTCAGTACGAGGATCCTTGAAGTGATCCATGATCCTGATCCTAAAGCCCTTCTGAGGATCACCACCTGTCACAGAAGTAAGGATCACTAGTTAGGATAACGAATAAGGATCACTAATTGTTAGAAAATCCTCCCCTAACAAGTATAAGGTAAGGATCAAGGATCCTTGGCTGTTTAACTTCAAAAACCCTGAAACAGAACATAACTTGGGACTAAGCCAAATATAAGAGAAGAGTTAGTGACTGGGGATAAGCCCAAAGGATAACTGGGGACAAGACCAAAGGATAACTGGGGACAATCCCAAAAGATCTTGTGTAAACTGGAGTATGGCCCTTACTGGCGACTATCCAAACTTAGTGACATGAAAATGCTAAAACCTTAGCTAACGTGAAAACGTTAGAAAACTTAGGAACGGATGTATGGTACGTCTACCATTATACGTAGGATCCCGGATACAGCCAGTACAATGAAATTGTCAGCCCCTAAAGCGAGTACTGGTCCCATTGCCATGAACTATACCAGGATCATCGTGCGCTACTGGCGATACTGGGGACAGGCCCAAGGAACTGGGGACTAGCCCAAATAACTGGGGTCAAGCCCAAATAACTGGGGTCAAGCCCAAATAACTGGATACCTCTGTGGATACTCAACCTTTGTTAAGGATACCTAAACCTTCTGCAAAACTCAGAATCAAGTGAAGGGAGGATAAAGGATCCAGGATCCTTATCCTTGTGTATAAGATAATTAAAGAATGAAATAGTTTGAGATTAGATCATTACCAAGTTGAGGATCCTCTGTCCTGCAAGGATCCTTCAAGGATACTTGTTAGCTAAGGATCATGAATCCTTATTACATGAAGTATTTCTTCATGTGGACAGCATTCCAAGCTCTTGGTAGCAAATCACCTTCTATTGTTAGCAACCGATATGCCCCCTTTCCTGCTTCAGCTTCAATCAAATAGGGGCCTTCCCACTTTGGTGCCAGCTTTCCATCAGCAGGATTGGTGGTATTCTGAAATGCTTTCCTTAATACCATATCACCAACTTGGAATTTCCTGATCCTGACATTTCAGGTTTCCTGAGAACATTCTTAATTGGAAAATTATTCTTAACAATAATGGCATGAGTTTCAAAATAATGTCTTAGTTTAGTAGATGCCATAATTAGTGCAAGGATAAGTTTTTCTAAATGTGAATACCTGGATTTAGCATCAAGCAAACTCTTACTTACATAATAGACAGGATGTTGTGTACCTTCGTGATCCTTAACAAGGACCGCACTTACTGCTTTAGAGGATACCGCCAAATATAAGGATAATATATCCCCTTTTTCTGGTTTCATCAAGGTTGGGGCTGAGGACAGGTAATCCTTAAGGGCTTTGAGAGCATTTTCATGCTTTTTAGTCCATTCAAATTTCTTGTTCTTCCTCAAAATATCGTAGAATTCCTTGCATTTTTCTAAGGATTTGGATATGAACCTGTTCAAGGCTGCGATCCTGCCTGTCAATCTTTGCACATCCTTAGCATTGGCAGGAGATTTGATATTCACAATAGCCTTAATTTGCTCTGGACTTGCTTCAATGCCTCTTTTTGTCACCATATAGCCTAGGAATTTACCTGCTTTAACACCAAAGTGACACTTTGAAGGATTTAGTTTCATATTAAATTTATCAAGGATATCGAATGCTTCCTCCAAGTCTCTAAGGTGATCCTCAGCTTTCTTGGACTTAACCACCATGTCATCTATATAGACTTCCATAGTGTGTCCAATTTGTTCCTTGAACATCATATTGACTAGCCTTTGATAAGTAGCACCTGCATTCCTTAGTCCAAATGGCATAGCAATATAACAATATATACCAGTTGGGGTCATAAAGGCTGTATCCTCTTGATCAGATGGTTCCATCTGAATTTGTTGAAATTCAGATGAAGCATCCATAAAAGTCAACAACTCATGACCCGCAGTAGCATCCACCATGGAGTCAATGTGGGGTAATGGGAAAGGATCCTTGGGACATGCCTTGTTTAGTAAAATCGACACATACCCTCCACTTTCCATTTTTCTTTTGAACAACAACCACATTGGCTAACCACCTTGGATACTTAACCTCTCTTATCATACCTGCCCGAAGTAATTTATCTACCTCTTCCTGGATAATAACATTCCTTTCAGGTGCAAACTTCCTCCTCTTCTAATGTATAGGCTAGAATGACCTGTCAATGCCAAGTTTATGAGTAATTATATCTTTAGATATACCTGTCATATCCTCATGCTTCCAGGCAAAGGTAGTTTTCCTCCTCTTAAGGAAGGATACTAGATCCTGTTCAATGTTATTGAGGATCCCTGATCCTATGAAGACTATGGATTCAGGATCATGAGGATCCATAAGGATTTCTTTCACATCCTGTTCTCTTGCCTCCAAGACATTTCTTGAAGGATGCTTTAATTGCTATTGCTCCCTTGGTCTCGAGGCTGGCTTCATTGATGATGTGTAGCAATTCTTAGCTTCTTGCTGGTCACTCTCAATTTTCACCACCCCCATGGACTAGGAAGCTTCACGCACTGATGATAGGTAGATGGGACTGCCTTCATGTCATGTATCCATGGCCTGCCAAGGATAACATTACAACAGGATAAGCAATCTATGACACAAAAATTTTATAAGAATGAAGTCTTTCAATATAGATGCGGAGTTTGATGTCCCCCAATGTATTCTTGGTCTCTCCGCTGAATCCCACAAGAACTGAGGATCTTGGGACAATGTCTGATTCAGGAATGTTCATCTTCTTGAGGACATCAAGCTGAATGATGTTCACTGAGCTTCCTCCATCTATCAGGATCCTGCGAACAAAGTGGTTAGAAATAAACAGAGTAATAACAAGACCATCATGATGAGGATCCTGAATATCAACTCGATCATCCTCATCAAAAGTTATAATTTTATCCTCGGTAACAGTGGAGGTCCAGATGGGTCTATCTCCATTATCCATCTTGGTTTCCTTGGCATGTCTCTTGGCTGCTGAAAAGGAAGTACCACAAATGTCTGATCCGCCGGATATGAAGTTTATAACTTGTGCATCTGCTGGAGGAGCAGGAGTCTTTTCTGGGATCCTTTCAGGATCCTGGGTTCTTGACTTCTTTCTTCCCAAAAGCTCCTTCAAGTGCCCCTTGCTTAACAAGTAACCAATTTCTTTTCTTAGTGCAATACACTCTCCAGTGAGATGCCCAAAATCCTCATGATATGCACACCACTTGGATTTATCCTTTGTTGCGGCTGGTTTATCACTTTTCCTTGGCCATCTTGCTTTCTCACCTAGATTCTGCATTGCAAGAATTAGTTCATTGTTATCAACAGAAAAACAGTATTTAGAAATTGGGGGATAATCCTCATCATCCTCTTCTTGTTCTACTGCATGCACATTCTGGTTATCAGACTTGTTGTCGGTCTTAAACTTGTTATTCTTGAAGTAGGATCCTTGCTTTTCCTGTTTCGAGGATCCTGCCAATCTCTCCTGGATCCTTTTATCATCCTCTAGTCGGATGAATCTAAGGGCCCTGGTTCTCACTTCATCAAGATTCCTGTATGGGGTCATAACAAGATCATCATAGAATAATGAATCCCTAAGTAAACCCATTTTAAAGGCTTCTACAGCCGTAGCTATATCTAGGTTAGGGATATCTAAGGATTCTTTGCTAAATTTGGTGATATAATCCCTAAGTGATTCATTTTGACCTTGTGTTACCCTATATAGATCATTAGTTAATCGTTCAAATTTTCTACTACATGAGAATTGATTATTAAACAGATTAACTAGATTAGCAAATGAAGTAATAGAGTAAGGGGGAAGACTTAGCAGCCATTTAAGAGCTGATCCTGTCAGTGTGGATCCGAAACCCTTGCATAGACATGCTTCTTTTAACCTCTCTAGGATGGGGTTGATCTCCATCCTCTCTCTATATTGAGCTACATGTTCCTCTGGATCCTCGAGCCATCATACAGCTTCATAGTTGGAATCTGGAACCTTTTGGGTATCTCAGCATCACAAATAGGTGGTGCAAAACGAGATATCCTATGGCTCTCATCTGCAATTTCAGGAATGGGCTTAACCACTCCTGGAACGCTGGATATCATATCCTTAAGCTTCTGTAACTCCCTAGCCATAGCTTGGTTGATACATGTGTCCTGCATAGAACCATGGTTAGTGTTATAAGAATTATTGAGAGTGTTACCTCCCGAAGGATTCAGGTTAGGAATTGTAGATGTGAATCCATATTGACGGGATTCTGGTATGATTGAAGGACCAGAAGAAGCAATGGTCTGCATTGGAATGAAGTCTCCTTGATGAACATCTATGCTTGGGGGTTGTACACTTCTCAAGAATCCTTGATCCTGAAAGATGTTGGATCCTTGAACCTGAGAGGATCCTTGAACCTGAGAGGATCCTTGAACCATGGAGGATCCTTGGACCCAGGAAGATCCTTGGACCCCAAAGGATCCTTGAACCTGAGAGGATCCTTGAACCTGAGAGGATCCATGAACAGTGTGCATTCCCAAATATCCTCCTGAGCTGACGAAGGATACCTGATGCTGAAAAGAGGATCCCGAAGGCTGAAAACCAGATCCTTGAGGCTGGAAGTGAGACCCAAAAGCCTGACTCATAGTTGTTGTTCCATAACGCCTTTCCAATGGTCCACTTTGGTACTGAATGTCTGGAGCTGCAGATTGCAAGGCGGTTACGGCTGGAGTGTCAAAATCCAATGACCTTGGTACCAGAGGAGAGCGATCCTCCCCTGATCTCTTCTGTTTCTTGATGTCACCGATCTCCCAGAGAATCCTTTCGTTGGTTTTGTCCTGCTCCTGTATGTGATCCTTCTTCTGCAAAATCAAAGTAAAAATATCACTAGTAGTAGGATTAGAAGAAATAGAAGAAGTTGGTGGTTTTGGGAAAATGGGGCTCTGTCTCTTTGCAACATTTTCAGCATTCTTCTGGGATCCAGAAGGTGGTGGAGGCAAAGGAGGAACGCCCTGTGATGAACTCATTGCCGGCATTGAACTTGAAGTGTTCTTTGTTGAGGAAGCCATCCGCTTGGTTATAACGAACCGAAATGATCACAAGGACAAGAATTTCTTAGGAATGAAGCACCAATTGCCCCACGGTGGGCGCCAAACTGTTTTGGTCAAAAATCAAACAAAGACAATGCAACCAAATCTTTTGTTGTGAAGTGTGATGCTTGAATCAATGAACAATATTAAGGATCACTCAGAAATATAATGAACAAGTGACACAAGGATTTATACGAGGAAAAAGCCCTTGATCAAGAGTTGATCTCTGGCACAAAAAACCTCAGGTGATGGAAACTACCGATCACCAACTAAGCTTAAATAAAAGATGTATACAACTCGGGATGAAAACAAGCTTGTTACAAGGATCACTAGTGTGTAATGTGTAATAAAGTGTATGAAATCGCCAAGTATTTCTTGAGAGCTGACTGAGAGTGGTTACAAGTGTGTGTAGTTGCTAAATTTGCTAAGTGTTTTCTATCAAGCTTGTTATCCCCATTTTAAATTGGAAAATAACTAGTATAACTAACTATCTGCAATATGTGCACTCTCCCCACGATCTCCATAACGTTCACAATGGTCAAGCACGTGTGGAATATTAAGGGAATATACTCCAGGAATTTCGGTGAGACTTGGTCCATGCTCTCGTTCCTGCAAAACAAGTTTACGTACAAGGAAGACAATTGTTAGTAGTAGGATAACAACAGTGATCCTGAATCCTGATCCTACGACACCTGCTGAGGATCCTTAATTCAAACAGAATTGAGGATCCATGATCCTGGTAGCACTTGAGGACCCGTGATCCTTAGGATTTAGAAAATCCTCCCCTAACAGGAAGGATTCAGTTTCATATTGTATCTATCAAGGATATCAAATGCTTCTTCCAAATCCTTAAGGTGATCCTCAGCTCTTTTGGACTTAACCACCATGTCGTCTATGTAGACTTCCATTGTGTGTCCAATTTGTTCTTTAAACATCATATTCACTAGCCTTCGATATGTAGCACCTGCATTTCTTAGTCCAAAGGGCATAGCAATATAACAATAGATACTAGTGGGAGTCATAAAAGTTGTATCCTCTTAATCAGATGGTTCCATCTGAATTTGTTGAAATCCAGATGAAGCATCCATAAAAGTTAACAACTCATGACCCGCTGTAGCATCCACCATGGAGTCAATGTGGGGTAAAGGGAAAGGATCATTGGGACATGCTTTGTTTAAATCAGTAAAGTCAACGCCTACCCTCCACTTTCCATTCTTTTTCTGAACAACTACCACATTGGCTAACCATCTTGGATACGTTACCTCTCTAATCATACCTGCCTTGAGCAATTTGTCTACCTCTTCTTGGATAATGGCATTTCTTTCAGGTGCAAACTTCCTCCTTTTCTGATGTATTGGCTTGAAGGACCTGTCAATACCAAGTTTGTGAGTAATAACATCCTTAGAAATATCTGGCATATCTTCATGTTTCCAAGCAAAGGTAGTTTTTCTTCTTTTCAAGAAGGATATTAAATCCTGCTCGATACTGTTAAGGATCCCGGATCCTATAAAAATCTTGGATTCAGGATCCTCTGAGTTCAGCAAAATATCATTGACATCTTGCTCTCTTGCCTCCAGGACATCTCTTGGAGGGTACTTTTATTGCTATGCCTCCCTAGGTCTTGAGGTTGGTTTCATTGAAGAAGTGTAACAATTTTTGGCCTCTTGCTGATCACTTTCTATCTTTACCACACCCCATGGAGTAGGGAGTTTCACACACTGATGATATGTTGAGGGGACTGCTTTCATATCGTGTATCCATGGCCTGCCAAGTATAACATTACAGCAAGATAAGCAATCAATGACACAAAATTTTTGAACAAAATTTACTCCCTCTATATAAATAGGAAGTTTGATGTCCCCCAATGTGTTCTTTGTCTCTCCACTGAATCCCACAAGGACATATGATCTTGGCACAATATCGGATTCAGGGATGTTTATTCTTTTGAGGACATCTAATTGGATGATGTTCACTGAGCTTCCCCCATCAATGAGAATCCTTCGAACAAAATTGTTAGAGATAGATAATGTATTAACTAGACCATCATGATGAGGATCCTGTATACATAGATAATGTATTAACTAGACCATCATGATGAGGATCCTGTATATATCCACACGGTCATCCTCATGAAAGGATATGACTTTTTCCTAGGTAAGGATGGAAGTTCGAACAGGTCTGTCCCCATTCTCCATTTTTATCTCCTTTGCATGCCTCTTAACTGCCGAGAATGAAGTGCCACAGATATCAGATCCACCGGAGATGAAATGGATAATTTGAGCATCGGCTGGTGGAGGAGGAGCCTTTTCAGGAACTTTCTCAGGATCCTGGATCCTTGATTTCTTCCTTTCGAACAACTCCTTCAGGTATCCTTTGCTCAAAAGGTAACCTATCTCCTTCCTTAGTGCTATGCATTCATCTGTGAGATGACCAAAGTCTTCATGATAAGCACACCACTTTGATTTGTCCTTGGTAGCAGCTGGCTTGTCACTCTTCCTTGGCCATCTAGCTTTATCACCTAACTTTTGCATAGCAAGGATTAGTTCACTATTATCAGCAGTAAAACAATATTCAGAGATAGGAGGATAATACTCATCGTCTTCCTCTTGTTCCATAGCATGCACATTCTGATTATCAGACTTGTTGTATGACTTGGATTTGTTATTCCTGAAATAGGATCCTTGTTTGTCTTGCTTTGAGGATCCTGATAGTCTCTCCTGGATCCTTTTGTCATCCTCTAAACGGATGAACCTAAAGGCCCTGTTCCTTACCTCATCTAGGTTCCTGCAAGGTGTCATAACAAGATCATCGTAGAATTGTGAATCCTTAAGTAAACCCATTTTAAAAGCTTCAACATCTATAGCAATATCTAAGTTAGGAATTTCTAAGGATTCTCTACTAAATTTAGTTATGTAATCCTTTAGTGATTCATTATGACCTTGGGTGACTCTATATAAATCACTAGTTAACCGTTCAAATCTCCTACTACATGAAAATTGACTATTGAACAAGTTAACCAAATTAGAAAATGAAGTAATTGAATAAGGAGGAAGACTTAGCAGCCATTTCAGAGCTGATCCAGTCAATGTGGATCCGAAACCCTTTCAGGAATGGGATTGATCTCCATTCTCTCCCTGTATTGTGCTACGTGCTCTTCTGGATCGGTTGTACCATCATAGAGCTTCATATTTGGTGTTTGAAATCTCTTTGGTGTCTCTGTATTACATATAGGTGTTGCAAAGCAAGACACCTTGTGACTCCCATCTGGAATCTCAGGAATGGGTTTAACCACTCCTTGGACTGTGGATATCATATCCTTGAGTTTTTGCAACTCTCTTGCCATAGCTTGGTTGATCCCTGGTTCCAGCACAAAACCATGGTTAGTATTGTAAGATGTATTGAAAGTGTTATCTCCTAACTGGTTCGAGGTTGAGATTCCATATGTGAATCCAAATTGATGTGGTTCTGGTATAATCGTGGGACCAGATGAAGCAATAGTCTGCATGGGAATGAAGTCTCCCACATGAATCTCAGAACTTCTAGGTTGTTGACTCCCTAAGGATCCTTGATCCTGGAAGATATTGATCCAGGTGAAGGTCTTGGAGGATATTCTATGGATCATTGAACTTGCGATGAGGATCCTTGATGCTGAGGGTAGGACCCTTGAACTAACAGCGTCCCCATGTATCCTCCCGAACTGGAGAAGGATCCTTGATGATGGAAAGAGGATCCTTAAGGCTAAAGGGAGGATCCTAAAGGCTGGAAGTAGGATCCTGGAGCCTGTGTCATAACAGATGATCCATACTGCGTGCTTGATGATCCTCCATGATACAGGACATCTGAGGCCTTAGAATGCTGAATGGTTGTTGGTGGAGTAGTGAAATCCAATGATCTTGGTATCAATGGAGAGTGATCCTCCGCTGATTTCTTCAATTTCTTGATTTCATCGATTTCACGAAGGATACTGCTGTTGGTTTCGTCCTGCAGTTGCATGTAATTTTTCATCGATTGCCCCACATTGGGCGCCAAACTGTTTTGGTCAAAAATCACACAAGGATAACGTAACCAAATCTGATTTTTGTGAGGTTGGATGCTTGATTAAATAAGCAAATGTAAGAACAATAATTGAATGAAAATGGCAACGAACACAAGGATTTATACGAGGAAAAAGCCCTTGATCAATTAATGATCTCCTGCATAAAAAACCTCGGATAGTGAAAACTATCACTATCAACTATATTGATAAAAAAAGGTTACAACTTTGGATGATAACAAGCTCAATATAACGATTTCTAGCGTGAGTGTGTGTGTATTCGCCAATATGTTTCGGAGAGTTCGAATATGAGCAGTTGTGTTACTAAAAATAGCTTGTTATCCCCTTAAAAAATAGAAAAATATCTTGATAACTAACTAATCCTCAAATTATGCAAGCCATCCACGATCACTAATGTGTGCAAAATGCAACATATAAATTACATCATATGTGGCATAAAACTAACCCTTTTTTTAGTACTAATGTTGGAAAAAGTGTGTTTTTGTCTTCCTTTTGTATTTCCAGGATTAAATGAGCTCAAATGAATAAAAGAAGCAAAAATGCAGCCAAATCTAACAATAATACAAGAAAAGGAATAAACGTGGCATGCCCAACCCCTCGACAGCATCTCCCTAAGCAAAAACAAGAGAACAGAAGGCTGAACACGCCCCGTGCTCAGTGAGCACGTGGGCGTGCCCACGTGTCTGCAGAAAAGACAAAGTTGTAGAAGCTTCTATCACCCACCACGGGGGCATGACCAGCGGACACGGGGCCGTGGTCAACGCAAAGATTCGCAGAATCTAGGCAAATCTTGATAGTACAGATACGCTTCTGCACACGGGGTCGTGCCCAGCGGACACGGGGGCGTGGTCAACTAATGCAGACAAACTGTAATTAATGAAGAAAGGGAAGATGGGTGGGCACGGGGCCGTGTCCGGGATTCTGCGCAGGCTATAAATAGGGGTGCTTGGCTCACTTGTAAACCATCCCTTGGCAAACCACCTCTCTCACACTACACCCACCCTCCACCACCATCACAACCCACATCCACCACCATCATCCATCATCCATCATAGAGTGTGTATAGTAGTCTCGGGATCCAAGATTGATCGTAAGAGTTATTGACAATCAAAGGCCATGTTTGCCTAAGTCTCTTACATCACTTGGTGAAGACAAGCATTTAGTGTAATACTTTTTATTTTTAATCTTTTCGCACTTTTTATTTGGTTATGTATTAATGACTTTAATAACTAGTTTTTTATGTTGAAGGTGAATCTTCCTTATCGTTTGTCCGTGGTGTCTTGGCGTTATTTTACTGTCTATATAAAATAAAAGATTTACATCATTCATATCTCCACGGTCTATATGGAGATATGTTGGCTACCTGGTCGGGAGTTAACGGAACGGTTTTGTAATAGTCTTGCCTTGTTCAGTGTATAGATCCTGCAAGGACCTGGGTCAATTTTAGTAGGACCTCCTTCAATACCCACTGGTATTGGATGGCGGGGGTCCGAACTCATTGATCCCCTCATATGTAAACTACTATTAAAACTTTAATCCGGCTACTTAGGATTGTATTCCTGCTGACTCAAACTACTTAGCCGAGGGTAACGTCACCTTCAAAAGTGGGGCCTACCATAATATGCATTAATAACTTAATTAATTATCTTTCAATAATCCAACCCTTTAGGATTGTATCCTTGCTGACTCAAACTACTGGGTTGAGGGTAACGTCACCTTGAAAAGAGGGGCCTACTACTATAACTAAGATAATCTCTTAAAAAGTGCAAAAGTGCGGAAATAATCAAAGGTTACACTAAAGGCGAGTCGGATCCAAGTGATTCATCTTGTCTATCTGTTTTTATTTTTATTTTTCAGCATTTTTAGTTTTTATTTTCTAGTTTAAACCTTTTTCTAAACTTTTGATTTGATTAGACGTTGAGGATAAACCAGTATTAAAAGCTCTTGTGTCCTCGGATGACCTCGGTATCTTACCAACACTATACTACGCTCACGAGGGGTGCACTTGCCCATATGTGTGTTTAGTGTTAGTAAATATCGTGTTTTATAAATTTAAAACTTGGCTAAAGTGTTAAAAAGGGCTTAAAATATACATAAAAAAATATACGATACTCACGCACATCAAGTTTTTGGCACCGTTTCCGGGGACACAAGGATTTTAAGAAAGTTAGGAATCAACGGCCTAATCGTTTTTTTTATTTTTCTATTTGTTTAGGATTTTTCTTAGATTTTCAGCTTCTGCAGAACTCAGCACGGGGCGTGCCCGCTGAACACGCCCTCGTGCCCAATTTTTGGTACTGGCAATCCTGTTTTAAGTTAGACAGTAGCTGAACACGGGGCCGTGCCCACTCAACACGCCCCATGCCCAAGTATCAGTTACTGAAAACAGAACCCTAAGATCCCGGCGGTTGGTAATTTCTGACACAAACATGAGTGATACTGATTTTTTTTACTATCGGCCCTCTTATGGTACGTGGTGTCAAATATGTGGAGGCCCTCATAAAGATTTAGAATGCTATTTTCTAAATTACAAGCCCCACTATATAGACTCATTGTTTTCCTGTAGCCTTAAGAGGGGCGAAAGTTAAAATAATCCTTATCTCTCCCTCGAATGCTCTCAATCAACCCTTCTAGGAGAAATGCTTCTCGACGAATTATTTCAAATGGAAGACCTAATTCTTAATTGGGTAAAGGAACTTGAAATGGATATTATTAATTCATCTCAAGAAGATACCCAAGAAGAATTGTTGAGAATGCATTGGAATAAAGACAACTTCGTTGCTCCCGATATCACCCCTAGCTCTGACGAAGACTTGAGCGATAGTCGTCCCTGTGCCGATTGTGCCGTGAAGGACTCCCCATCGACTTCGTTCGATGCACACATAGACCTGAGCGATTCGGCATACACCTTCTTTAACGAGAGCCCGGGAAAGGGTTGGACTTGTCCACCTACATTTAGCATAGGAATCACCCTCACCGACAACCTCTTGCGTTCTTGTCTAAATCTAGAGCAATTAAGGTATCTCAGGCACTTCGGGGTTGTTCCGTCCAGTAAGGAACCACCCGATCAGGATAAACTACTTAGAAATATACAAAACTTCATAAACAGCCTCTAGACACGGGGCCGTGTCCAGGTCAGCACGCCCCCGTGTCCACTAAAAGATTCCTTTCTAACTTTTTGTCAGAATACGGAAAAAATGTGTCAGGATCTAGTCTGCACACCGTGTCATGTCCAGCCGACACGGGGCCATGTGCAGCTTGCTGTCGTTTTCTATAAATGCAGCCAAGAATCCTGCACATTTGGACCACTCCAAAAGACAGAGATTTGCTAGATCTTCACACATACCCCCTAGGTATATTCTAAAAGAAGGTTCCAACAACCATCTTGTCTTTTCCACTTTTGTATATTACCTTCTTCTTCATTTTCACCTCAAAGCACCTACATTAAAGCTTGAAATCCACATGGTTCCAAGCTTAATTGTAATGTTTGTTAGGTTTTTATTCAAGGAATCTTGTTAAAAATAAGCTCTACAACGTTGTTTTAAGTTATTTCGGCTTAAAAATGCTTTAACAAACGAAAAAATAATTTAAAACTCCAAGATTCCTTGTTTCGAAAATCTGCAGACCGGTGAACACGGGGCCGTGCTCAATGAGCACGGGGCCGTGTCCAAGGTTACTGTTTCATTAAAATGAACTCTTTTCAGTTTATTTTCGTAGAATGTCAAGCCAAAACAGTGGAACTTCATCAGCACATTCCCGAAACAGTCGAAGAGAACGTAGATCTTCAATCGAAGCAACTCTCGTACTCTATGTTATGGCTTTACGTGAAGCTCTCGATGAGATGACATCAGTAGAGGAGATCCTGATTGACCGTATAAATTATCTTACGGTGGGGTTGGAAAACAGTTTTCAAGAAAACAACCTCTTGCACCAGAGGTTGAACATTCTTGTGACACCTCCCATGGAACCAATTCTCCCCCAAGAGGATTGGAACCTAGCACTTGGAATCAATAATCCCATTGGATGGGATGACATCCCCGTGGAACCCCCTCTCGACAACTTGCAAGAAGTCCCGGTGGAAGTTACGCCTCCACAAACTAATGCCAATGAGCTCGCCTTTCTTCTCCCTAGGGAGATAGAAGAATGGCTTGCCGACGTGTGAGGGACCCATATCCGGAGGAAGAAGTTCTTCGAGCCACATCTAACCGAGAGAATTATCTTTTCGGAAATTTTGCTAATAAAATAAACTTTAGGCTAGAACTTCTTGGTTTAGACTTCTTGTGTTTTCTGACCTATTTATCTAGAATTTTAATTCATTAGGAATATTATGTAACTTTCTCTATAGAATGAATGATGGTTTTATAAATTATTTGGTGTTTGGATGATGTTGTAATGGGTAAAACACGCTCGGGGTGGTGAAGGATACTAAGGGAAACTTGAACCAGCACCCCATGCACAAAAACAGAGCCTCCCGCAAATTTTTCTTCATTACAGCAAGTTCAGCACGGGCCGTGCCCAGCCAACACGGCCCCGTGCTGAACCATCTGCAGAAATCGCCCAGTTCAGGTAACTGGACACGGGCCATGTTCGCTGAACACGCCCCCGTTCCCAGGCTTCTGTTTCTTTTTAATGATTTCTGTTACTGGCAACCTGAACACGGGGCCATGCCCGGACACCACGGGCCCGTGTCCAGATGCCCAGTAACATAAAAATTTGTTTTTAAACACACTTTTACACATTCAATCAACCTAAAAACTTATTTTTGGGACACATTGAGGACAATGTGTAATTTAAGTGGGGGGGGGGGGGGACGCTAAAACCTTGAATTTTGCAAGTCCTAATTACAAGCCTTACACAAAACTCTATTGGAACCGCTAAACACCCCAAATTTTTTTCAAAATCTTTTCATTTTTTTTACTTGTCTTGGTTTAATTTGGGAATTTCAAGTTCTAAAAAGGTTATATTTTTACAAATTTACAACCGATAGCGTCGTGATAAAAAGAACCAACATATGAAAATTATGAAACGGCATGACAAACCTAGTTAAAATTTGATTATATATACTTGATCACATAAAAACCCATTCCAACAAAAAGTGAGTTTTAAGCCTTTATTGAGCATATAAATATACATCTTTAAACTAAATGCTCATTTTTCGTTTCTTGTGTGAATAGCCGCTTAGTTCTTACGACTCTAGAACTTGCCACGATGATACATTCCCGGTCCTTACCAACTTAAACCCAAGTAAGTAAATGATGGAGGCATTAGGACTAACCCTTTTTCTTTCAACACTATTATTTTTCTTTTTTTTTTTTTACCACCTACCCAAAATCCCCCTAGTTAACCCCTTTGAGCCTAAACCTTTTCATTTCTTAACCCAAAACAAACACCCTTTTTACCCACCAAAACCCTTTTTCATTTTAAACCCTTTATTTTAGTAACAAAGCTCGGTTTTCTTGTGACTTCCTTGTCAAAAAAAAAATCATAAAGAAGAAAAGAAAAATGAAGTTAGCAATAAACAAACAAAGCTCATCAAAAAGAAGGCTTGTTTGAATAATGCTTCATTGAAACAAAAAGTCACAAAAACAAAATGTTTTACGAAAACCGACGCTTTTTACGCCTTTCGCCCTTTTCTACTAACCACTAACCCAACCACCTACCTTTAACCCAAGCCTAACCCTTCCCCCAAAAGTCCTCTTGATATTTACAAAGGTGTATAGTTAAAAAGGAGGAGGATTGATTGCTTGGCAAGCATATGGTAGAAGTAAGTTCCATGCCGCTCTCGAGTGTTTCACAAAAATACATCTTCGGCCTAGTGTTGAGTGATTCCCCGTGAGGTATGTGAACTTGTATATAAACGGAATTTTAAAGAGGCATGTTATGCCCTAATAAGTAATTTATCTTGTGTAGTGTTCTAAATAAATAATGACGAATAGGATTGTAAATAAAATAAAAATAAAACATAATAAAGAATCTTGGAATCCCGACACTCTATGACAAGCCCAAAAACCTTCTCTTCTACCCATTCCATTTGGGAGTGTAAGCCACATTATAAAGAGTTTTGCTTTAGGACAAGCAAAGATTCAAGTGTGGGGGTATTTGATGTGTGCAAAATGCAACATATAAATTACATCAAACGTGGCATAAAACTAACCCTTTTTTTTAGTACTAATGTTGGAAAAAGTGTGTTTTTGTCTTCCTTTTGTATTTTCAGGATTAAATGAGCTCAAATGAACAATAGAAGCAAAAATGCAGTCAAATCTAACAATAATACAAGAAAAGGAATCAACATGGCATGCCCAACCCCTCAACAGCATCTCCCCAAGCAAAAACAAGAGAACAGAAGGCTGAACATGCCCCATGCTCAGTGAGCACGGGGGCGTGCCCAAGTGTCTGCAGAAAAGACAAAGCTGTAGAAACTTCTGTCACCCACCACGGGGGCGTGCCCAGCGGACACGGGGCCGTGGTCAACGTAAAGATTCGCAGAATCTAGGCAAATCTTGATAGTACAGATACGCTTCTGCACACGGGGGCGTGGTCAACTAATGCAAACAAACTGTAATTAATGAAGAAAGAAAAGATGGGTGGACACGGGGCCGTGTCCGGGCTTCTGTGCAGGCTATAAATAGGGGTGCTTGGCTCACTTGCAAACCATCCCTTCGCAAACCACCTCTCTCACACTACCCCCACCCTCCACCACCATCACAACCCACATCCACCACCATCATCCATCATCCATCATAGAGTGTGTGTAGTAGTCTCGGGATCCAAGATTGATCGTAAGAGTTCTTGACAATCAAAGGCCATGTTTGCCTAAGTCTCTTACATCACTTGGTGAAGACATGCATTTAGTGTAATACTTTTTATTTTTAATCTTTTCGCACTTTTTATTTGGTTATGTATTAATGACTTTAATAACTAGTTTCTTATGTTGAAGGTGAATCTTCCTTATCGTTTGTCTGTGGTGTCTTGGCGTTATTTTACTGTCTATATAAAATAAAAGATTTACACCATTCATATCTCCACGGTCTATATGGAGATATGTTGGCTACCCGGTCAGGGGTTAAGGGAACGGTTTTGTAATAGTCTTGCCTTGTTCAGTGTATAGATCCTGCAAGGACCTGGGTCAATTTTAGTAGGACCTCCTTCAATACCCACTGGTATTGGATGGCGGGGGTCCGAACTCATTGATCCCCTCATATGTAACTACTATTAAAACTTTAATCCGGCTACTTAGGATTGTATCCCTGCTGACTCAAACTACTTAGCCGAGGGTAACGTCACCTTCAAAAGAGGGGCCTACCATAATATGCATTAATAACTTAATTAATTATCTTTCAATAATCCAACCCTTTAGGATTGTATCCTTGCTGACTCAAACTACTGGGTTGAGGGTAACGTCACCTTCAAAAGAGGGGCCTACTACTATAACTAAGATAATCTCTTAAAAAGTGCAAAAGTGAGGAAATAATCAAAGGTTACACTAAAGGCGAGTCAGATCCAAGTGATTCATCTTGTCTATCTGTTTTTTTTCAGCATTTTTAGTTTTTATTTTCTAGTTTAAACCTTTTTCTAAACTTTTGATTTGATTAGACGTTGAGGATAAACCGGTATTAAAAGCTCTTGTGTCCTTGGACGACCTCAGTATCTTATCAACACTATACTTCACTCACGATGGGTGTACTTGCCCATATGTGTGTTTAGTGTTAGTAAATATCGTGTTTTATAAATTTAAAACTTGGCTAAAGTGTTAAAAAGGGCTTAAAATATACATAAAAACTATACGACACTCACGCACATCAATCACCATAACTGTCATCAGCCTCATGTACGTGCATAATTAGAAGCATATTCCTCCAAGATTCCCTCCATGACTCAGTCCACAGGTCCCTGCAATCGTAAATTGAAAATACAAGAGACAATTGTTAAAACATAAATAATAGTAAGGATCCTGGATTCTCAGACTCCCTGCATTATCCGTTAAGGATCCGTGATCTATGCCCAGTCTTAGGATAAATGATCCTTAATATAAAATTCATGCCCTAACAATAAGTATTTAAGCAAAACGGGTTAAGAATACATAAGAAACCCATGGTTTGGACTTTGAATAATAGGAAACTAATACAAGATGAGGTTCATGATAATTTATACGCAACAAACTAGTTTTTGTTTGATAAAATCATGAACGGGTCAAAATTGGTAATTGATTATAAAGCCGAGGGCTTGAAAATTTAGAAAATTGTTGATTCAGATGTTGGATTTCAACTCCATGTGATGGAGAATCGAATGACGATCACGTAGGAAGAAACGTGACTCGAAACGGATCAAAAACGAGAAAGTTATGTCTGTTTTCACAAATTTTCATTTGGCTGGAAAAATGCAGGTTTTAGAATGAAACTTGCTGGAAAAGTGTGACCCTCGTGGCACGCGAGGGAGTATCTGGAACTGGGCGCGCCACGCGACGCACGTTGCGGCCCGCGACATAACTTGTTGAGTCTCTCGCGGCACGCGAGAGACACAAAACAGCCAAATTTCTTGTTTGTTGTTGTATTGTTGCTGGAACTTGTTTAAACATGTTTTAAACTAGTATAATTAACTCATTTCATGTTTATATGAAATGTAGGTAAAAATTTATTTACCGGAGGACGATCAAGCTCACTAAGGAACCGAACACAATCAAGAAATTCAAGCTTCCGCATAATGATTCTTCAGCACGTTTTAATCGGTGAATTTCATACCAAATGTTGAAATGTTATTTCTTAAAATGTTTTAACAAATTTGTATTTTCAAGTGTATGTTTAATCATAAATACACTATAATTATTGAAATTTATATGAAAATCGTATAAATTTGGTAAGGATCTTACACTTATGGGCTTCTTCTAAAATTTAATCTCATAGGTTTCCTTGAATAGGTATCCAGGTCCTGTTCTTATGGAATCTCCAAATTCCATCTGTTCCTTTTTCTAATTCCTTAATCATTCCTTTTAAATCTTCATCATCATCCTTGATTGTTGTTTCTTGTATTTTTCTAATTTTCTCATTTAAATCAATCTGCAGATTTAATCTGAGAGAGCGTACTCGTTTTGGCTTTTCGTGATACTTTCGACTTAAAGCATCAGCGACTACATTAGCTTTTCCTGAATGATACTGGATATCACAATCGTAATCACTAAGAATTTCCATCCAACGTCTCTGTCTCATATTTAATTCATTTTGCCCAAAAACATATCTTAAACTCTTATGATCTGTGAAGACAACAAACTTACTACCATAAAGATAGTGTCTCCAAATCTTAAGGGCAAAAATTATGGCTCCCAACTCTAGATCATGGATCTTATAATTCTCTTCATGTTTCTTAAGTTGTCTAGAAGCATAAGCTATAACCTTTTGACGTTGCATCAGTACACATCCGTATCCTAACTTAGATGCATCACAATAGACTATCAAGTCCTCAGTTCCTTCTAGTAACGCGAGTATGGGTGCATTGGTTAACCTTTGCTTTAAAATCCTAAACGCTTCCTCTTGTTTTGATCCCCATTCAAACTTAACTGATTTGCAGGTCAGTTTGGTTAATGGAATGGCTATTCTAGAAAAAATATTGAATAAAACGTCTCTAATATCCTGCCAATCAAAGAAAACTTCTTACTTATGTTGGTGACTCAGGGACCTTCCATTTAGTAATCGCCTCAATTTTTGTGAGATCCACGTGGATTCCTTCATGATTAACTAGATGTCCAAGGAATTGCACTTCTTGTAACCAAAATTCACATTCTGCTAATTTAGCATAAAGCTTTTCTTTTCTCAATAATGTCAGAAGTGTATGTAGATGCTGTAACACCTCGAAAATTCACGTCCTATGATGTGTTGACACGTATCATAAGCTTGAACGTGAGAAAGTATACTTTAGAGGGACTGAAGTTGACAAACATAGAAAGTATGTGAAAATAAGGGTTCAAAATGTCAACAATGGATAAATATACTTTACAATAACCCTACATGATGTTTATACCCTTAGATGGATAAATCATGGATCATACGAAGCTAAAAGTGAGAGATTACAAACGACAGGGGTTAAATGTGTCAACATGTTTAAGTTATGCCACTGAGTGACCTTTTGACAACCCCGAAGCTTTGTAACGATTAATTATACTCACTAGAATACACGATATAAATTTCATAAAGTTTCGTTATCGTATGAACAAGTTGTGATCAAATTCGTTTACAAGGGTTAAAAGCGTTAACGTTGAAAGTTTGGACTTTTCGGGTGACAATAAAGTTAACCGGGGGCTAAACAAAATAGGTAAATGCCTTGGAGCCCTTATATGTCAAATTAGAGGGTCCAAATTGCAAAATAAAGGTTACTTGACCTTTCGGAAGGGCCAAGAGACACTTATGCAAAAATTGGAAACATTTTGGAGGCTGATTAGAGCCTTGCGCATCGTAGGCATACAACCCCAACGATGCGTAAGCATGTGCCCAGCGACCAGAATGTTGCTGTTTGCTGTTTAAGCGCGTGTAACTGCCTTTAAACGATTTTCCTCATAATTCTTGGCCCCTAAACACCCCCTAAACATCTAGGGACACTTGTTAAGATGTTGTGGTCACTCATAGACTTGGGTGTCAAGAATTTGTGGTGATCTAAACACTATATAAAGCCAATAAGTTGCAACACATTCTTCACACTTCACTTGTGCAATTATGGAGCTTTTGGGAGCTTAAGAGCAGACACAAGACCTTCCTAATCAAGCTTAGGACTTCAGTAAGTTTTCTAATCTTTCCTTAGTTTAAGTTTTAGCTTAGTTTAGCTTAAAAGTCAACCGTCGTAATTAAAGGTTGACTTAACGATTAATCACTAATGGTCCAGTGATTAGTCGAATCAAAGGTAGTTATAAGTTGGTAATTATGTGGGCTTTAAACCCTTAAAAGGGCATCCACTGATTCCCATCCTAACTAGGTCATTTGTCGAGTCAAAGATGATTAGAAAAAGTCAACAGAAATGTAATCTTTCGTTTAACGCATAATTAACAATGTAAAAGGCGTGTAACCTATTTTATCATTCATATAACTTGATAATAAGCATAAGAACTTGTCTAAGCTTGTTTGATTCGACAACTTTCCGTTTTGAACCGATTCGGAACCGAAAGTCGCAAAGCTTTGACTTTTGCTTTGACTTCAGTTCTGACCCGTTTTAGTATGATTTGGAAATACCTTAGAGCTTCCTTAGTACCAGGCTACATGTTAGCATAACCCTCTGTGGTTGGTTCATTGATTGACCCATTCGTTTACGCGTTTCCGTTAATTGCTCATATGTTGACCATTATGCCCTTTTCACCTTAAGACGTGATTTTTGAAAAAGTAAAAGAGTAGGAACCTTAATTACTGATATATAGACTTGTATGCAAAGTTTGACATCAGTTTGAGGTGTAGAATAAGAGTTATGCTCGTTAGCGTAAAACTAAAGCTTTATGTTAATTTAACGGCGTATTTAGCGTATAGCCTACTTAAACATACTTTTTGATACCAAATCTTTTACCCACTGATGTAATATATTATTTTGGGATTTTTAAAGATTTTTAATAAATTTTAGGATGAGCATAACTTATAGTCGTAGGCTTAATCCAGTAATTGTCGGTTTTGCCCTTACGGGCCATAAAATGAGTTTTACATATCTAAACGACTCCAAACCTTTTGCTACTGATCACATATGATAAATAAATTATTTTAAGCCTTCTGGGAATATAAAAATATCAGATTTAAGTATCAAACCCGGAAATGGCCTTTAATAGCCTTTTTAAGCGTTTTTAACGCATATTATGTACTAGAAGTATTTTAAACATACAAGGGTTGATACCTACTGATATTTGAGGCAAATTATAATATTTTAACAGTAAGCAAAGGTTGTTAAACTCAGACTCCAGTTTTGAGCTTTTCGGCTTATGTGAAATTACCAAAATACCCCTACGGGGCATAGTTTGGTTATAATTGATAAATTTCACATATGTACTTTACCCTACTGTTATAACTCATTAATTTGAGTATGTCTACTGATTTCATCAGACCTGTAACTCAGTTAAACACTTAAACCCTTTTTCAACCTTTAAAATGACCAAACTACCCCTACGGGGCCTAGTTTGTGTTTAAACACGTTTCGGGCATAATGAAAGACATCTTACTGATGTCACAACATATTTGAGGCATAATTAACTTAGGAAACCTGTATATAGCTCTCATGAATACACGTCACGCTTATTACGCGTACGGTTCGGCTTATGTAACAAGTTTGCATAAATTAGCCGAAACGGGTCAAACGTTATCGTTTTTATCTCAGAAATCCGGAGTGTGTTTAGTTTACCCATATTATACAAGTCTCCAAACTTGTCGGGTCTAAATCACATCCTATTCCGGTCTTCGCTTAATCATGCGTTTTGAACCTTAAACCTTTCCTTAAAACTAACCGGTCTAAGTTACGACTTAAATAAGACCCGTTAGGAATTTAATAGGTTAATAAAACCTTCGTTCCAGATTGAGAGCCCCAGTAGAAGTACTTGTGCTTGCTGATTAGAATATACGGCTGAGTATAAATTGCATTGCTAGCTCAGGTAAATACTCTTAACTTATTTTCCCTTATACGGGCTTGGGATACGGTATTATAAAAATACCGCTTGGTCGGGTGTAGAAACCTTTTAATCGGAGATGATTAAATTGCATAATCCCGTTTTAATCTGTATTGATTGATAACAAATAACATTGGGGGTTAATGACCGTGTCCTGGATATCCTTGGCTCATTTTAAAAAGTGAATGGCCACGACGTAAGCACAAGGTGTAGACATAACACCTCCTGTTGCATATGTATAACGTATACTCACTCGTAAGGGTGTCTTCTTGTGAGATCATATTTGTGGTGTGTCGATTAATCTTGTCCGGCTTGTATTGTATAATCACCGGCCCTAAATGTTGGACAACCATGTAAATCGGATACAAGATTTTTATTAATAAAATTGTCCTAAGTTATAAAAGATTAATTTTGCCTCTGTGCATTTTAATCAATGTGTCAAGATATTTTGTGCCGTTTGCACTCGAATCACTTTTCAAACTCTTTTTCCAAAATGAGTCGGTTAATTGTATTTACCAGTGTAAACTGGCGTATTTTCCAAAAAGGTTAAGTGACAGGTACTGAACAAAATTGGCTGGAAGCTCAGGGCGTTAATAAGGAATCTTGAAAGTTCTAGATGCCTGAAGTCTGTTGAACAGTTTCTTTTATTTGATCCGCCTGTGGATCCTTTACCTTCCGTTGTAATACTTTGACATTACTTATATTCGGAATGTAATATATTTATCTTTTGCTTCCGCTGTGCATTTATATATTGTGTTGTTTGACTATGATGTTGCCAACCACGTCACGATACTCCCCTACCGGGCCCACTGTTGACACGTGGAAATCGGGGTGTGACAGGTTGGTATCAGAGCCAACATTGAGTTTATTAGACACTAGCTTTTTGTGTTTAATCTCAATGACACAATTGCACATTCCTAAATCTTCTGAGTCTAGACTTAACATAGGAATACTTTCAATCCTAATCTGGAAATTTTTACTTCCAAATTTTTATATATATTGGATACGTCACCTTCGAGGACACATTATCTTTCAGTCCCTTCGAGGACATATTATCTTTCAGTCCCTTCGAGGACACATTATCCCTTCAAAGACCCGCTTAGGGCAACTCTGTACTTTTATTTTCATATAATGGATTGATTAAATTAAGTTTTCATTCTAAACATGAAATATAAAATGAATGGAAAAATAACATCCCTTAGAAGGGAAGTGCCTACGGGCTATAATTAACGTCCTCTGAGACTAAAGACGGTGGTAGCCTACAACTCTCTGTCAAGGTAAAGTAATGAACTTTGATTCACACCTAAATGCCTCGATCCCAGACGATCATGGCTTATAAATTAAACTTGTCCACCTGACTAAGCCTTTTGTGCTATTACTAAATGCCTCAATCCCAGACGATCACGGCTTATAAATTAAACTTGTCCACGTGACTAAGCCTTTTGTGCTGTTACTAAATGCCTCGATCCCAGACGATCATGGCTTATAAATTAAACTTGTCCACGTGACTAAGCCTTTCGTGCTATTACTAAATGCCTCGATCCCAGACGATCATGGCTTATAAATTAAACTTGTCCACGTGACTAAGCCTTTTGTGCTATTACTAACTTATAAATTTGCCTCGATCCCAAACGATCATAGCTTATAAATTAAACTTGTCTACGCGACTAGGCCATTTGTGCTATTATTAACTTATAAATTAGGATTTATGATAAAAATCCTGAATAAAATAAATATCCTTCCTTCCCTGCCAGTAGGCATTTTAAAAAGAATCTTAAAGGTGAAATCTAGCCTACGCGGCCAAGATGGTGAAACCTACCCAAGGGATTCAGATCCTAGTTAACACCTAAGAACGTGTTAGCACTCCTGACAAATGTGATTCGATAAAATCACAACAGTCATCCTTATATTGGATTCTTCTAATTTTCTTATCTAGCCTAGTGATTTAGAAATCATGGCTTGTGTCATCCTATAAGATGATCATATTATAAACATCCGATAGTGATGAAGTGCCTGCGGGCTAAACTTGTTGTCCGATAAGACAACGACAGTGGTGATCTTTGACCTTCTGTGTAAAAAAAAAAAAATTGTTGGACCAGGTCCAAGCTTAATAGTCAGTAGGATCCATATGATCTCGACTAATAGCATCTGAAAAGATGATCATATTATAACCATCCCTCAGAAGGGAAATGCCCACGGGCTATATCTATTGTCCTAAAAGACAAAAGACAGTTGAAGTCTACAACTCCCTGTCAAGAGAAGGTAATGAACGTGATTCAAACCTTAATGCCTCGATTCTTTGAAATCATGGCTTACAAAATTTAGAATTGTCCTTGTGACTAGGCCTTATGCGCCACTTTAATATCCTTAATGTTTTATAACTAGGATAAATTATAATGGAAAATACTAATTAAATATAACTAACAAGTTAACCAATATGGTTTATATTACCATGGTTGATAAATCGTCAAAGATGATGATTCCATAATAATCTCTGAATAAATCATTGTTAATATTTATGTAGCAATCAAGCTACATGGCTGTATTAGATGAAGTTAACAGTCACTTGAAGGAGAGCAATGATACTACCAGAATTAATGTAACTGGAGCAGAACTACAGGCAATAATAGATTATGCTGTTACTCGAGCACTTGATCGACAGTATGATGAGTCAAATGATACCCACTCTAAGACTCTATCTGCGGCTCGTTGTAAGCCCCCTCTTGAAACACATGATTTAAGGGAGGACGATGTTCATGACTTGTCAAATCAAAGGAGTATTCCGTCTAGACAAGTTGTGTTTCATCAAGAGGCACCAGTTAAGACCTGTTCATATAAATATTTTGTCTCCTGCAAGCCCAGAGACTTTACAGGAGAAGAAGGGGCCATCGATTGCATGACATGGCTCGATGAGATGGACGCTGTTGTTGACATTAGCGGTTGTGCGGAGCAAGATGTTGTGAAATTTGTTTCACAATCATTTAAAGGAGAAGCGTTGGCATGGTGGAGATCATTGCTCCAAGCCACGGGGAAAGTTCTACTCTACAACTTATCTTGGGGTCAATTTGTTGCATTAGTCAAGGAAAACTATAGCCCTCAGCATGAAGTAGAAAAGATAGAATCGGACTTCTTGACTTTGGTCATGGAAAATTTGAATTATCAGGCATATGTGACAAGTTTCAACACTATGTCCCGCCTAGTTCCTTATCTAGTCACCCCTGAACCTAAACGCATAGCGCGTTTCATTGGAGGCCTAGCACCAGAGATAAAAGGGAATGTTAAAGCATCTAGGCCAACCACATATAGGTCCGCGGTGGACTTATCCTTATCTCTCACCTTAGACGCAATCAGAATTAAGTCTGTTAAGGCTTCTGGCGAGAGAAGAAGAGAAAGAGAGGAGGAAAACTCTCATCAAACTAACAAGAAGAAGAAGGGAAGCTCGGAGCGCGGGAAGGATTCTGAGTTTAGGAAGAACTCGAGTCAGTCTGATAACAGACCCAAATGCAGTAACTGCAAAAAGCAACATTTTGGAAAATGTACAATAGACCCACGTGCTAAATTGTGTGGAATTTGCAAGACCAAGGGTCACAAAACCTTAGATTGCAAGGGGTTAAAGAACGCCACATGCTACAATTGTAACGAGGAAGGGCACATCAAAACCAACTGCCCAAAGCTTATAAAGAAGCCTGGAGAGGCCAGGAAAACAAACGCATGAGTCTTCCGGATGAACGCCAGGAGATGGTGCAGAAGGATAACTATATAGCAGGTACTTTTCCTTATCAAGCAGTTTATGCAGAAATTTATTTGATGCTGACACATGCGATTCAATAATGAACGATCACTGTTGAGAACTGTTGTCTCCGTCTTAGTAGGACTTCGGTCATTTTATACGAAGTAGAAATTGGCTGATGATACTTTAGAAAATGCTCCAACAAACCTTAGATGGATATTTTATATCTAATAGGAATCACTCTTTTCTGATATTCCTATGACAAGCTTTCAAGCTACCTAAATTCTTAAATATAATAAAGACAGATGTGACGTTTGATCCTCTGTCAGAAAAGTGATGGACTAGGTCCAAATCTTTAATGCCATTGATGGTCTTTTGCGACCTAGGCTAAGTAATATTAATATACTTTAAATAATGTTCATTAAGAATGTTAGTGCTATAATAGCCTGTATAGGTTATTGACGCCATGGTTAGTATATATTAAGGCCATCAAAATGGAAAATAGAAGTTGTTGGATTTCAACTAAGAAATTGTTTTATTGGTGTTAGGAACCAATAGAAAGTATGGCAAACTCGGATAAGACAACAGTCGATCGCGCCATTGATGGCACGATGCATGCCAAGGATGCTGAAATTGTGAACCTTAGAATTTCCAAAGATGTTCTTCAAACTATGATAGACGCAGCTGTTGGAAAAGCTATGAAGAAGGCTGTGAAAAAGTTCAAGGAGCCTCATGCTGCTCGGTCCAAATTTCATCTAGGACCACATTTCCTTACTCTTAAGAAGGATCTCGTTCATTCCTCTGATGTAAAGGATGAACTAAAAAGGAAAAGGAAGGTAGATAATTCCCAGGGTTCTAAGAAAAAGAACAAACAAAAGTCCGACCAGAAACCAGTATGTGAGACCTGCAAGAAGCGCCATTATGGGAAATGCAGGTTCGAACCAAAATCCAAATCGCTGCCCAGGGCTTGTGGGATCTGCAAGGCTAAGGGACATAAAACGTTGGACTGTAAGGACATGATGAATGCAGTCTGCTTCGGCTGTAATGAGAAGGGCCACATCAAGACTACATGCCCTAAATTTGTCAAAGGAAATGCGGCTGAGGAAGTAAAGCCTAAAATTGAAAGCGCCTAAAATGTCTAAGCTAGTCCATAAATAATGACATCAGGTACATTCCTTGGCATTTTATCAGTAATTTAAATGCTAAGAGTTTTATTTTGGTTCGGATACCAGTAAATCCTTCATAAACTATAAGTATAACAAGTTTTTTAAAACTTTTCATAAGGACTATATATATATTAAGTGTAAGGTAAAACTTACATGTAGAAAATTACCAGAACTATTTTTCTGTTCCTGTAAGAAATCGGTAAGTCGCAAAAATGGTGGAACCGGCCGTCCCCGGAATCGAACCTGGGTCTAGGCCACACCCTTTCGTGCGCCTAGCCAACCGAGCTAGGTGCCTAGTTTGTGAAATTTCCATTCTGATTAAATATAAGCACATATAGTTGATATCTCTTTAATCTCTATCGATTTCGAATACCAAATGGTATGATAACAACATCACGTGAGGATTGGTGAATCTTAATAAATTCCATAGATTGCTTCCATGCCTGATCAGTATGGAGGTTTAATGCATGGAACCACAAAGATATCCCAATGATCATATGGTATAAAAGTCAACTAATGGTATTCATAGAAGATATCCAAAATGAAATTGTCCAAGTAAATATTCCCGATTTAAGGAATTCGTGGACTAATAACATAAATGTGTCACTTATTCGACACAAGCAACGATGAGTGAACTGGAGCCTGAGATATGAAAATCTCTGCAACCTCCTTGTACTTTGATTATCTTCTCCTAAGTTTACCCTGATTACCTCCCTAGAGGCAAGTAGAGTTAAGATTAACATCCCGCTTTGGGTTAGAGTGTTGTAAGAACTCCATGTTGATTATGGAATAACCAAAAACCTGATTAAGTAAATTTTAAGATAGGAGATTCATATAGCCTAACTCGATATTTTCAGAGTATGATAGTTGTTAGATAAGAAAGACGGTTCATTTTGCTTATGCACTCATTACCGCAACCCTATTAAGACCACGATTAAAAATCGCCATCAACTACCCAGGATCGTCGAATTGTTCGACTAGCCGTAAGGATTAGCTACTCCTTAAGATTTGTTAAACGGTGGTTGGAATAACCATCTCAAGAGAAGCTTTTCTATAATAGTTGATATAGAAGTATCAAGGCTGCTCCTTTAGAGACCTTGTATAAATGAAATGTTAAACATCTATTGTTAGGACAATAGATTGGTAAGTCCAATATTCAGGATCTGAAAGTTGCATTGGAAACAACAAATAAGATCATACAAATTCCTAATCATCTGTAAGTTGCCATTATTAGGCAGAGAATACTTCCTTTATTTCGGTAAATCTCGGGCCGAGATTTCTTTTAAGGGGGTGAGGATGTAACACCTCGAAAATTCACGTCCTATGATGTGTTGACACGTGTCATAAGCTTGAACGTGAGAAAGTATACTTTAGAGGGACTGAAGTTGACAAACATAGAAAGTATGTGAAAATAAGGGTTCAAAATGTCAACAATGGATAAATATACTTTACAATAACCCTACATGATGTTTATACCCTTAGATGGATAAATCATGGATCATACGAAGCTAAAAGTGAGAGATTACAAACGACAGGGGTTAAATGTGTCAACATGTTTAAGTTATGCCACTGAGTGACCTTTTGACAACCCCGAAGCTTTGTAACGATTAATTATACTCACTAGAATACACGATATAAATTTCATAAAGTTTCGTTATCGTATGAACAAGTTGTGATCAAATTCGTTTACAAGGGTTAAAAGCGTTAACGTTGAAAGTTTGGACTTTTCGGGTGACAATAAAGTTAACCGGGGGCTAAACAAAATAGGTAAATGCCTTGGAGCCCTTATATGTCAAATTAGAGGGTCCAAATTGCAAAATAAAGGTTACTTGACCTTTCGGAAGGGCCAAGAGACACTTATGCAAAAATTGGAAACATTTTGGAGGCTGATTAGAGCCTTGCGCATCGTAGGCATACAACCCCAACGATGCGTAAGCATGTGCCCAGCGACCAGAATGTTGCTGTTTGCTGTTTAAGCGCGTGTAACTGCCTTTAAACGATTTTCCTCATAATTCTTGGCCCCTAAACACCCCCTAAACATCTAGGGACACTTGTTAAGATGTTGTGGTCACTCATAGACTTGGGTGTCAAGAATTTGTGGTGATCTAAACACTATATAAAGCCAATAAGTTGCAACACATTCTTCACACTTCACTTGTGCAATTATGGAGCTTTTGGGAGCTTAAGAGCAGACACAAGACCTTCCTAATCAAGCTTAGGACTTCAGTAAGTTTTCTAATCTTTCCTTAGTTTAAGTTTTAGCTTAGTTTAGCTTAAAAGTCAACCGTCGTAATTAAAGGTTGACTTAACGATTAATCACTAATGGTCCAGTGATTAGTCGAATCAAAGGTAGTTATAAGTTGGTAATTATGTGGGCTTTAAACCCTTAAAAGGGCATCCACTGATTCCCATCCTAACTAGGTCATTTGTCGAGTCAAAGATGATTAGAAAAAGTCAACAGAAATGTAATCTTTCGTTTAACGCATAATTAACAATGTAAAAGGCGTGTAACCTATTTTATCATTCATATAACTTGATAATAAGCATAAGAACTTGTCTAAGCTTGTTTGATTCGACAACTTTCCGTTTTGAACCGATTCGGAACCGAAAGTCGCAAAGCTTTGACTTTTGCTTTGACTTCAGTTCTGACCCGTTTTAGTATGATTTGGAAATACCTTAGAGCTTACTTAGGACCAGGCTACATGTTAGCATAACCCTCTGTGGTTGGTTCATTGATTGACCCATTCGTTTACGCGTTTCCGTTAATTGCTCATATGTTGACCATTATGCCCTTTTCACCTTAAGACGTGATTTTTGAAAAAGTAAAAGAGTAGGAACCTTAATTACTGATATATAGACTTGTATGCAAAGTTTGACATCAGTTTGAGGTGTAGAATAAGAGTTATGCTCGTTAGCGTAAAACTAAAGCTTTATGTTAATTTAACGGCGTATTTAGCGTATAGCCTACTTAAACATACTTTTTGATACCAAATCTTTTACCCACTGATGTAATATATTATTTTGGGATTTTTAAAGATTTTTAATAAATTTTAGGCTGAGCATAACTTATAGTCGTAGGCTTAATCCAGTAATTGTCGGTTTTGCCCTTACGGGCCATAAAATGAGTTTTACATATCTAAACGACTCCAAACCTTTTGCTACTGATCACATATGATAAATAAATTATTTTAAGCCTTCTGGGAATATAAAAATATCAGATTTAAGTATCAAACCCGGAAATGGCCTTTAATAGCCTTTTTAAGCGTTTTTAACGCATATTATGTACTAGAAGTATTTTAAACATACAAGGGTTGATACCTACTGATATTTGAGGCAAATTATAATATTTTAACAGTAAGCAAAGGTTGTTAAACTCAGACTCCAGTTTTGAGCTTTTCGGCTTATGTGAAATTACCAAAATACCCCTACGGGGCATAGTTTGGTTATAATTGATAAATTTCACATATGTACTTTACCCTACTGTTATAACTCATTAATTTGAGTATGTCTACTGATTTCATCAGACCTGTAACTCAGTTAAACACTTAAACCCTTTTTCAACCTTTAAAATGACCAAACTACCCCTACGGGGCCTAGTTTGTGTTTAAACACGTTTCGGGCATAATGAAAGACATCTTACTGATGTCACAACATATTTGAGGCATAATTAACTTAGGAAACCTGTATATAGCTCTCATGAATACACGTCACGCTTATTACGCGTACGGTTCGGCTTATGTAACAAGTTTGCATAAATTAGCCGAAACGGGTCAAACGTTATCGTTTTTATCTCAGAAATCCGGAGTGTGTTTAGTTTACCCATATTATACAAGTCTCCAAACTTGTCGGGTCTAAATCACATCCTATTCCGGTCTTCGCTTAATCATGCGTTTTGAACCTTAAACCTTTCCTTAAAACTAACCGGTCTAAGTTACGACTTAAATAAGACCCGTTAGGAATTTAATAGGTTAATAAAACCTTCGTTCCAGATTGAGAGCCCCAGTAGAAGTACTTGTGCTTGCTGATTAGAATATACGGCTGAGTATAAATTGCATTGCTAGCTCAGGTAAATACTCTTAACTTATTTTCCCTTATACGGGCTTGGGATACGGTATTATAAAAATACCGCTTGGTCGGGTGTAGAAACCTTTTAATCGGAGATGATTAAATTGCATAATCCCGTTTTAATCTGTATTGATTGATAACAAATAACATTGGGGGTTAATGACCGTGTCCTGGATATCCTTGGCTCATTTTAAAAAGTGAATGGCCACGACGTAAGCACAAGGTGTAGACATAACACCTCCTGTTGCATATGTATAACGTATACTCACTCGTAAGGGTGTCTTCTTGTGAGATCATATTTGTGGTGTGTCGATTAATCTTGTCCGGCTTGTATTGTATAATCACCGGCCCTAAATGTTGGACAACCATGTAAATCGGATACAAGATTTTTATTAATAAAATTGTCCTAAGTTATAAAAGATTAATTTTGCCTCTGTGCATTTTAATCAATGTGTCAAGATATTTTGTGCCGTTTGCACTCGAATCACTTTTCAAACTCTTTTTCCAAAATGAGTCGGTTAATTGTATTTACCAGTGTAAACTGGCGTATTTTCCAAAAAGGTTAAGTGACAGGTACTGAACAAAATTGGCTGGAAGCTCAGGGCGTTAATAAGGAATCTTGAAAGTTCTAGATGCCTGAAGTCTGTTGAACAGTTTCTTTTATTTGATCCGCCTGTGGATCCTTTACCTTCCGTTGTAATACTTTGAAATTACTTATATTCTGAATGTAATATATTTATCTTTTGCTTCCGCTGTGCATTTATATATTGTGTTGTTTGACTATGACGTTGCCAACCACGTCACGATACTCCCCTACCAGGCCCACTGTTGACACGTGGAAATCGGGGTGTGACAGATGCTCTGCATGATCCTCTTTACTCTTAGAGTAGATTAGAATATCATCTATAACGACAATTATGAATTTATCCAAGTATGGCTTACATATCCTATTCATCATGTCCATAAATGCGGCTGGGGCATTGGTTAAACCAAATGGCATGACTGTAAATTCATAATGATCGTACCTTGTTCTGAAAGCAGTTTTAGGAGTGTCCTCTTCCTGTATTTTCAATTGATGATATCCTAAACGTAAATCGATCTTAGAAAAGAATTGAGCTCCTTGAAGTTGATCGAACAAGTCATCGATTCTCGGTAATGGGTACCGATTTTTAATCGTAACCTTGTTCAATTCCCGGTAATCAATGCACATACGCATTGAACCGTCTTTCTTCTTGACAAACAACACCGGTGCTCCCTGTGGTGATGAGCTAGGTTGTATAAAACCTTTTTCAAGTAATTCGTCCAACTGTTTCTTTAGTTCCTGCATCTCTGTTGGTGCTAGTCGATATGGTGCTTTGACGATCGGTGTCGTTCCTGGTATTAGGTGAATTCTAAATTCAAACTCTCTATCTAGCGGTAATCTAGGTAACTCTTCTAGAAAAACATCTGAGAATTTAGATACTACAAGAATATCTTTTAATTCTTTTCCTTTAGTGTTAATGATTACCGAAATCATATACACTATTCCTCCTTTTTTGACATAGCTTGCAGTTTTCATCAAAGAGATGAATTTTGTTGATCTGGTTGGCTTGTCTCCTTTAATTGGGATCTTTTCACCATTTGGTGTACTTAATTGCACAGACTTTTGATCACATACAATACTAGCATGATTGGCTACCAACCAATCCATTCCTAATACGACATCGAATCTGGCTAGTTTCATTGGAAAGAGATTAGCAATAAACTTATGGTTGAGAATTTATATTCTTGCTCCCTGCAAGATTTTACTTATCTAAATGGATTCTCCATTTGCTGTCTCCACCAGACAGTCTTGTTGAAGTTTAGTTAATGGTTGGTTGAGAAGTTTGTAGAACGAAGTATTGATAAAACTTTGGTTTGCACCAGAGTCAAATAATACTTTAGCAAAAACATAATTAACTAAAAAACGTACCGGCAATCACATCCGGAATTATCTTGGCTTCTTCAGCTGTCAGAATGAATGCTCTGGCATTCTTTTTGGGTTCTTCAGTTGCCTTGGCTTTGCTGGTTGTCGCTAGAGCTAGTTTCGGACTGTTCGGTTTGATATGACCAGCTTCCCCACAATTGTAGTAGATTCTGGCACTAGCTTTCCTCCTACAATCTTCTTCCTTATGCCCTGGGTACTTGCAAAAGTTGAAGGACACAGCACACTTTCCTGAGTGCTTCTTTATACAAAACTTGCAGTAGGGTGCAGAGGAAGAACCTGTACCTTTTCCACGGTAGAAATTACCAGAACGAAATTCTTGGGTAATCCTTTGAGCTAAGTTCTTTCTCTGGTTTTTGTCACACCCCGACCACGTAAAACAACAAATCGTGGCGGAAACGTCGGGGAGTGTTGTAACAGAATTATTGTTTCACAACCATGGATACAAAAGAGTTTCGTTTTATTTATTCATTAAGTAATTTACATTGTTTTAGCATGACACAAACAAGTTATATATCGACTATCATTGTTATTATGTCACTAAGGTCTCGTCCAGATCCTATGTGACTCATGCATCCTAGCAATCAACATCAAGCAACATCACCTGAAACATATGTAAAAACAAAATCAGCAAGGAAATGCTGGCGAGCACATAGGTTTTGTGTGAGTGTCAGATTCATGGCTCGTTTATTTGTTTAAATAACTCATACCACCTCGTTAATTGATATTAGAAAACCTTGTTTTGTAAACCATTTGTATTGTAAAATGAATAACCAAGTCAAAACGGATTGGGTATAGTTTATAAAACCTCGATGCCATGAATCTTAACTTAAAACATTTGTTTAAGTAACCAAATTGTAAATCGTTCTCGTAATAAAACTCGTATGGTTTATATCGTTTAGTAAACTTCGTTTGTGTGACATCGTTTCAAATCGTTCAAAATCGTTCAATCGTTCAATCGTTTAATATCGTTCTCATTCAAACCGTTCTCGTTTTATTTGTGAAAACTACTTTTGGTCGTCTCGCTTATAACATTCAAACCTTCACAACTCGTCCATCGTTCAACTCGTATTAACAAACCACCAAAGGGTAAGTTAACAATCAACAGGTTCAGTCGTTAACCACATAACCCACAATTAATAAATGTCGTTCGTTATGTAACTACAACCAACAAGTTCGTTCACATTATCGAAATCGTTATTAGTTTAGTATAAACCATCTTAATCGTTTTTGAAGCCATCGTTAAAATATCGAAATCGTTTTGATACATATGAATCACCCCAAAATAATTGAAAACGGTAAAATAGGGGAACTATGTACTCACATAGTTACCACAAAACATGTAAAAGAGGGATCTATGTACTCACCTTTGGGTGCGTTTTTATATGTTAACACAATCCCTCAAATTGTTTATTCGTCCTAAATTAAATAAGAATGATTTAATAATCAAAAACCCACAAAATACATAAGTTTCTCCGATACTTAGAATTTTCACAGAACTTTGAGATTTTTCTCGAAAAGTTATTATTTTTTATTATATTGGTGTATTTGTATATATATACTCAAGCGTAATACACATAATCTTGTCAGCACTAGCACATCATTTGTATATTTTAAAAACATTGTGTGACAACTGTGTTCTGTAATCATCGTATAATGTAAAACAATGTTGATTATCAATAAAACAATGTGCTTTGGTGTTATTATGTGTGTAATTGTGTTTATTAATTTTACGATTTGATTCGATTCCGATTTTGAGCTTTAAATCACTTTCTGGAAGGTTATACGCAAACTGGTGCATAAACGCAATCAGTTTAATGCGACATACACTCCGAAACTGTGACATAAGCTAAACATACCCTAAATATCCTTTACATAACTTAGAAATAAGTTTCGAAGGATTCGGTATGGCAAAAACATGTTTATTAGAACTAAAGAACTATTTACGACAAAACTGCGAAACGAACGTTGGCGACCGCCCGGATAATATTTAAATCACAAAAATATTCTGTTATGATTAAAATTTTATTTTTATTTAGGTTCGTTTTGAAAAATAAATTAAAACGCTTAAAAACGTTATTTTCCAAGTTTAAAGCGCGTACCGCATGTTACTGCGTAACACAGTGCTTCTACTGCAAAACGCAGACAACACAGCCAGTCTCGGCAACTGAAATTTATTTCAGTAATATTTTGGCGAGTTTATTTTTATAGAATAATAAAAATAATTTAGAACGCCATAAACCGGGATTTAAACGCTAAATAAAATACCCGGTACCCAGTTAAACACCTGTTTTTTATCTAATTTACCATCAAATATTACATTTAACCCCCCCCCCCCCCCATATATAATTCACGGTTACTAAGGGGGTGGCCCCCACCAAAATCTTGCCAAAATCATATGTGATTCATCTTGATTTTCTTAGATTTATTTGGATCTTGTTTTGACACTTGTATTTGCATGCTTCATTCCATATCTCCATATATCTTCCTATATCTTTCTAAGTATCACTCCATATCCTTCATAGATCACACAAATCCCTCACACTCTCTCTCTCTCTCCCAAACCGTCCACACCTCTCTCTCTCTCTCTCTCCATCTTCAAACCTTCAATCTTGTTCTAGTGAATCAAGCTCCATTTCTAGCAAACTTCAAGTTGGTGTGAAGATCCAAGGGTGTTTCCAAGGTGCATTCAAGTGATTTCAAGCTTCCTACCATCAAAATCTCATCCCACAGCCTACTTGAATCTTGAAGGTATAACATTTATGTTTAAATCATACTTTTGATTCTTGGTTGTTCTTGATGATTTGAAGTTTCTCTTGAATCTTGGAATTTTCACAAACTTGAAATCTAAAATGAAATGGGTCTTGTTACAAATAAAAATGGTGATATATATATATATGTGTGTATGACCGTACATATATATACATGTGTGTATGAGTTTCGAGCTTTATTTTTTATAAGTACATGTTTGGGTTGTTGCATGTTCTTGAATGATAGTTAAAATGCAAGTGTTTAATGATTTGTGTATGATATGTAAAATGACCAAGTACATCAGCAAATAAACCTGAATATATCACATATTTGATGCATTTAGATTAACATAAAATGATGATGTTATGATAGTATGCTTTAGGCACTTGTACATGAAGATACATGTTGATGTAAAGCTCAAGAAATGGTAAAAAAGGGTTGTATGATAAACATGTTTTAGATCAGGTTACAAACACTAAAAATAACATTATTTGGTATATTATAAGGACATAAAACTTTGACATAGGTTTAATAGCTTTGCATGTTGTACATATAGCTTAAAAAGTGGTAAAATATGTGAAATTTGCATGATTTATGTGCTTTACTTAAGACCTGCACTATCATGAGTATAACCATTATTTTATTCAGTAAATAACATGGGTTATGTTAAAATTTCAAGTCGTTTCGATTTGGGATGGTTCGGGTAACGTTTGATGCAAAACTATGCGGTAAAACGGTTAAAAATCGCCTTTTCGGAGGATTTTTATTAAACTGTTTTAAATCAGTAACCAAACTGATATTTTTGATATAAAAATAAGTATTTTAACTTATATTAAGTTTACTTGGTGTTTTGTTAGTCATACGTGACTTCCGACGCCCAAAAATGCTACCGAATCACTAAAATAAGTGTTTTTCGACATAACTAGAATGGGTAAATTTTATGTGTTACAATGTGCTATGTGTTTTTCAATATGTGTATGATGATGTGCTAGTGCTGACAAGATTATGTGTATTACGCTTGAGTATATATATACAAATACACCAAAATAATCAAAAATAATAACTTTTCGAGAAAACTCAAAGTTATGTGAAAATTCTAAGTATCAGTGAAACTTCGGTATTTTGTGAGTTTTGATTATTAAATCATTCTTATTTAATTTAGGACGAATAAACAATTTGAGGGATTGTGTTAACATATAAAAACGCACCCAAAGGTGAGTACATAGATCCCCTCTTTTACTGTTTTCGATTATTTTGGGGTGATTCATATGTATCAAAACGATTTCGATGTTTTAACGATGGTTTCAAAAGGAGTAAGATGGTTTATACTAAACTAATAACGATTTCGATAATTTGAACGAGCTTGTTGGTTGTAGTTACATAACGAATGACATTCATTAATTTTGGCCGAACCGACCAGTATTAGGTTATGGTACCATAGGATTCGACAAATCCCGTTATCAGACTGCACCCATGGTTATGTGTGGGTTAAGTGGGTAACGACTGAACCCGATGATTGTTAACTTACCCTTTGGTGGTTTGTTAATACGAGAACGATTTGAACGATGAACGAGTCACGAAGGTTTGAATGTTATTAGCGAGACGACCAAAAGTAGTTTTTCACAATTAAAACGAGAACGATTTGGAACGAGAACGATATTAAACGATTGTACGATTTTGAGCGATTGAATGATTATGAACGATTTAAACGAATGAACAATGATCTATAACGAAAACGAGTTAAACGATGTCACACAACGATGTTTACGAATCTATATAAACCAAACGAGTTTTATTACGAGAACGATTTATGATTTGGTTTACATAAACAAATGTTTTAGGTTAAGATTCATGGCATCGAGGTTTATAAATTATAACCAATCTGTTTTGACTTGGTTATTCATTTTACAATACAAATATTTTACAAAACAAGGTTTCAAATATCGATTAACGAAGTTGTACGAGAGATTTCAACGAGCCATGAATCTGACACTCACACAAAAACTATGTGCTCGCCAGCATTTTTTTTTGCTGACTTTGTTTTTACATATGTTTCAGGTGATGTTGCTTAATGTTGATTGTGAATAGGATGCATGCTCACTTAGGACTCGACGAGGCCTTAGTGATTTAATAACGATGATAGACTATGTTTGACTTGCTTGTCTAACTTTAAGACAATGTTTAATATTTAATAAAACAAAACTCTTCGTATCCATGGTTTGAAACAATAATTCTGTTACAACACTCCCTGACGTTTCCGCCATGATTTGTTGTTTTATGTGGTCGGGGTGTGACAGAAGAAGTTGGTATCAGAGCCAATGGTTATAGGGAATTAGGGAATTAGGTTATTAGTAATGTTTTGACCTAGACTATAACTTTCTAGGACCCCAACGCAAGTTAAATTTGCGTTTAGATTTTAAAAGCAAAACCATCACCTACCCTTAGGTGATAATTCTGAGTTTTCAAAATCTCTTCAAAGTTTGGGTCTAAGTAATGTGAACACATGCAAACTGGAAGAGTGAATTCCTGTACCCTGAGTTTTCTGTCTAAGGCTAGAGTGTTCGTACAAATCCACATAATCGGACCAGTCACTCTTACCTGGGAACTCTTGGGGTGAGTGTTCACTTATAGGCGAGCATGTCTTCGCGATACATTATTATGATTCATTACTTTGATTAGTCACTGCGTGTTGTTTGTTTGTTCGAGGTAACGAACAAATAATCGTCTTCCTTATGTTTCGTCGATATTTTCAATACCTCTTTTGTTTTTCCTAATTGTCCACCTCACTCGTTTCTCATATTTCCTTGTTAGACAATGCCTCCTCGACGTGATGCACAATCTTTTACTGCTGAAGAAGTCGCAGCCCTTGTCTCTCAGCAAATGGCTGCTGTGCTTCCAGGCGTTGTGACCCAAATCCACGAGCTATACAACAACAATATTAATAACAATGCACAATGTAATTTCAAGAGTTTCAATTCTGCTAAGCCGCTAAAGTTTTATGGGTCGCAAGGAGCAACTGCGCTCCTCCAATGGATAGAAAGTATCGAGAACACATTCAGACATGTGCAATGTCCGAATGGGCGTAAGGTTGAATTTGCATCAAGTGTGTTTGAGAAGCGTGCTCTTACGTGGTGGAACGGAGTGATGCGCGATAGGGGTGCCGAAGTGGCATTGGCACAAACATGGGAAGATCTTTGAGCTCTCATGATGAGAGATTTTTATCCCCGTCACGAAATTTGAGCTTTGGAACGAGAGTTTGACGATCTAAAATAAGACGTGGGAGAACACCGTGCGTACACGGATCGATTTGAGGAGCTCAGTCTTTTGTGTCCTACTATGGTTACCCCGTTGGAGAAAGCGATAGAGAGGTATATCGATGGGTTACCCGATTCCATACAGGATATTGTGACTGGCGTCAATCCTACTACTGTTCGTCAAGCGATCGAGTTATCTGCTACCCTGACTGAGTCGCAAGTCAGGAAGGGAAAACTTACCTGCAAGAGTGATAAGACGAAATCGACTGAATCTGTCAAGGAAAAGGGCAAGGGTAATAAAGGTAAGTCGTCGAAGAAGTCGAGAAAGCGAAAGGGTGCTCAGAACTTTGCAGTTACTGCTCAGAACCCTCAGAACCCACCAGCTCAACCGCCTGCGAAGAAAGCGTATGCTGGTACCGCACCTCATTGTGCTCGCTGCAACGGTCATCATGTTGCACAACAAGCTTGAAGGCAATGCACAACGTGTGGTAAGCTTGGGCATCTGGCCAACGTCTGTCGTTTGGGCCAGAATCAGATTGTTCAGAATCAAGCTCCAGTTCAGGGGAATGCTGCTAGATTCCCACAGGGTTCATGTTTCAATTGTGGAGAGTTTGGTCACTTCCACAACAACTGCCCGAGGCTAGTAAATGCAAACGCGAATGCTAATGCGAACCCGAATGCAAATGTCAACGCAAATGTGAATCCCGCTCGTGGGCGAGCATACAATCTGAATGCTAACGAAGCAAGGGCTGACAACGAGGTGGTTAATGGTACGTTTCTTGTTAACAATCGACCTGCATCTATTCTTTTTTTATTCTGGAGCCGATAAAAGTTTTGTTTCATTATCTTTTGAACCTTTGCTTGCGATACCTAGAACTAAACTGAGGAAACCCTTATCTGTCGAAGTTGCTACTGGTAAACCTCTTGTTCTTGATTCTGTTATTCGTGATTGTCAGTTAAACCTTGATAACCATCTTTTTCCCATTGACCTCACGCCGATGCAACTTGGGAGTTTTGATATTATCGTGGGGATGGATTGGTTAACCAAACATCATGCTGAGGTGGTTTGTTTTGATAAGATTGTTCGTATTCCTCTTCCGTCTGGCGATGTTCTGGAAGTTCGTGGCGAGAAGCCATCTGGTGGATTGAAGCTTATGTCGTGTACAAAGGCCCAAAGATATTTGATAAAAGGTTATGTTGCTTTCCTGGCACATGTCACCGAGGAGAAATACAAGAGCAAGAGTATTCATTATATTCCGATTGTTCGGGATTATCCAGAGGTGTTTCCCGATGAACTGTCTGGTTTGCCTCCAGTTCGTCAAGTCGAGTTTCATATTGACCTTGTACCCAATGCCAACCCGATTGCGAAAGCACCTTATCGTCTTGCACCGTCGGAGATGCAAGAGTTATCAAACAGCTTCAAGAGTTGTCTGATAAAGGATTCATCCGTCCGAGCTTTTCACCTTGGGGAGCTCCTGTCCTCTTTGTGAAGAAGAAAGATGGATCTTTTCGAATGTGTATCGATTATCGTGAGCTTAATAAGCTTATCATCAAGAATCGATATCCCCTACCTAGAATTGATGATCTCTTTGACCAGCTGCAAGGTGCTTCATACTTTTCCAAGATCGATCTACGTTCTGGGTATCATCAACTTCGTGTTCTCGAAGAAGATATTCCCAAAACTGCATTTCGTACGAGATATGGGCACTACGAGTTCGCTGTCATGCCTTTTGGTTTGACAAATGCCCCAGCTATCTTCATGGACTTAATGAATAGGGTTTGTAAACCTTATTTAGATAAGTTCGTCATTGTGTTCATTGATGATATTCTCATTTATTCAAAATCTCGAGCCGATCACGAGCAACACCTTCGTTTGACCTTGGAACTTCTGAAGAAGGAACAACTTTTCGCTAAATTCTCCAAGTGTGAATTTTGGCTTAGAGAAGTTCAGTTTTTGGGTCATATAGTCAATAAGCAGGGTATTCATGTAGATCCATCCAAGATAACTGCTATTAAAGATTGGAGTACACAGATGACACCTACAGAGATTCGATCATTTCTTGGTCTTGCTGGTTATTATCGTCGATTCATTTCTAATTTCTCAAAGATCGCGGTTCCACTCACTGCTTTGACTCAGAAAAATAGGCCTTTTGAGTGGGGGCCTAAGCAAGAAGAAGCGTTCCAAACACTGAAACGGAAGATCTGTGATGCTCCTGTTTTATCTCTACCTGAGGGAAGCGATGATTTTGTTGTCTATTGTGACGCATCGAATCTAGGACTTGGTTGCGTTCTTATGCAACGAGGTAAAGTCATAGCTTATGCGTCTAGACAGCTGAAAATTCACGAGAAGAACTATATGACTCATGATCTTGAATTAGGAGCTGTGGTTTTCGCACTTAAAATCTGGAGACACTACCTCTATGGAATGAAGTGTGTGGCTTTCACAGACCACAAAAGTCTCCAGCATATTCTCAATCAGAAGGAGCTGAACATGAGGCAACAACGTTGGGTTGAACTCTTAAACGATTATGATTACGAGATCCGCTACCCTCCTGGTAAGGCGAATGTCGTAGCCAATGCGCTTAGTCGAAAGGAACGAGTCAAGCTTCATTCTGTTCGAACTCTATCTGATATTCAATCTCGTGTCCTTCAAGCTCAACGATCTTGTGTGATCAAAGACTTATTGAAATATGAGCTACCGCTTCAACTCGAACTTAAACTCGAAACGAAGGACGATGGGTTGCTATATTTCAAGGATCGTTTGTGGATCCCGAAACAAGACGATCTTCGCACCTTGGTAATGGATGAATCTCACAAGTCTCGATATTCTATCCATCCTGGTGCTGATAAAATGTACAAGGATCTTCGTACTCAGTTCTGGTGGCCTGGTATGAAGAAGGATGTTGCCTTGTATGTATCGAAATGCCTAACTTGTCTCAAAGTCAAGGCTGAACATCAACAACCTTCTGGTTTGCTTGTACAACCAGAGATACCGGTTTGGAAGTGGGAGAACATTGCAATGGATCTCATCACTAAGTTACCGCGTGCGTCTAAAGGTCACGATGCTATTTGGGTTATTATTGATCGATTAACGAAATCAGCTCATTTTATTCCGACTCGCGAGGATCTATCTGCTGATAAACTTGCGAAGATTTATGTTGATGAGATTGTATCACGACATGGTATTCCTTTGGATATCATTTCCGATCGTGATGCTCGGTTTTCATCTCATTTTTGGAAGACCATGCAATCTGCTTTGGGAACCCAGCTAAATCTAAGCACTGCTTATCATCCCCAAACAGATGGACAATCTGAGAGGACGATTCAAACTTTGGAGGATATGCTTAGAGCATGCGTGATAGACTTTGGTGGTAATTGGGATTCTCATCTTCCACTGATCTAGTTCTCTTACAACAACAATTATCATGCTAGTATTAATATGGCACCATTCGAAGCTCTCTACGGTCAAAAATGTCGTTCACCTGTATGTTGGAATGAGATCGGTGAAGCTCAGCTTACTGGACTTGAGCTCATTCTGGAAACAACAGACAAAATCAAGAAAATCCGCGATAATCTTGTGACAGCTCGATGCCGTCAAAAGAGTTATGCGGATATGCGACGCAAGCCCTTAGAATTTCAAATCGAAGACCGTGTCCTACTAAAGGTGTCACCTTGGAAAGGAGAGGTGAGATTTGGAAAGAAAGGAAAACTTGCACCACGATATGTTGGACCATTTAAGATTGTTGAAAGAATTGGAAAGGTTGCCTATCGACTAGAGCTACCTCCAGAGCTTGGAAATATTCATCCGACTTTTCACGTGTCCAATTTGCGAAAGTGTTTAGCTGATGCTGATCTTCACATTCCTCTCGACGAGATTCAAATCGATGAAAAAATGCACTTTGTCGAGAAACCTGTGGAGATAGTGGACCATACATTCAAACAGTTGAAGAACAAACGGATTCGATTGGTCAAAGTTCGCTAGAAATCCAAACGTGGCCCCGAATTTACTTGGGAACGTGAGGACCAGATGAAGATGAAATATCCGTATTTGTTTTCACAAGTTTCCTCTAAGTAAAAAAATTTTGGGACGAAATTTCCTAAAGTAGGGGAGACTGTGACAACTGTGTTCTGCAATCATCGTATAATGTAAAACAATGTTAATTATCAATAAAACAATGTGCTTTGGTGCTATTATGTGTGTAATTGTGTTTATTAATTTAACGATTTGATTCGATTCCGATTTCGAGCTTTAAATCACTTTCTGGAAGGTTATACGCAAACTGGTGCATAAACGCAATCAGTTTAATGCGACGTAGACTCCGGAACTGTGACGTAAGCCAAAAATACCCTAAATATCCTTTACATAACTTAGAAATAAGTTTCAAAGGATTCGGTATGGCAAAAACATGTTTATTCGAACTAAAGAACTATTTACGACAAAACTGCGAAACGAACGTTGGCGACTGCCCGGATAATATTTAAATCCCAAAAATATTCTGTTATGATTAAAATTTTATTTTTAATCAGGTTCGTGTCGAAAAATAAATTAAAACGCTTAAAAACGTTATTTTTCAAGTTTAAAGCGCGTACTGCATGTTACTGCGTAACACAGTGCTTCTACTGCAAAACGCAGACAACACAGCCAGTCTCGGCAACTGAAATTTATTTCAGTAATATTTTGGCGAGTTTATTTTTATAGAATAATAAAAATAATTTAGAACGCCATAAACCGGGATTTAAACGCTAAATAAAATACCCGGTGCCCAGTTAAACACCTGTTTTTATCTAATTTACCATCAAATATTACATTTAACCCCCCCCCATATATAATTCACGGTTACTAAGGGGGTGGCCCACCCCAAAATCTTGCCAAAATCATATGTGATTCATCTTGATTTTCTTAGATTTATTTGGATCTTGTTTTGATACTTGTATTTGCATGCTTCATTCCATATCTCCATATATCTTCCTATATCTTTCTAAGTATCACTCCATATCCTTCATAGATCACACAAATCCCTCACACACTCTCTCTCCCAAACCGTCCACACCTCTCTCTCTCTCCATCTTCAAACCTTCAATCTTGTTCTAGTGAATCAATCTCCATTTCTAGCAAACTTCAAGAAATGGTAAAAAAAGGGTTGTATGATAAAAATGTTTTAGATCAGGTTACAAACACTAAAAATAACATTATTTGGTATATTATAAGGACATAAAACTTTGACATAGGTTTGATAGCTTTGCATGTTGTACATATAGCTTAAAAAGTGGTAAAATATGTGAAATTTGCATGATTTATGTGCTTTACTTAAGACCTGCACTATCATGAGTGTAACCATTATTTTATTCAATAAATAACATGGGTTATGTTAAAATTTCAAGTCGTTTCGATTTGGGATGGTTCGGGTAACGTTTGATGCAAAACTATGCGGTAAAACGGTTAAAAATCGCCTTTTCGGAGGATTTTTATTAAACTGTTTTAGATCAGTAACCAAACTGATATTTTTGATATAAAAACAAGTATTTTAACTTATATTAAGTTTACTTGGTGTTTGGTTAGTCATACGTGACTTCCGACGCCCAAAAATGCTACCGAATCACTAAAATAAGTGTTTTTCGACATAACTAGAATGGGTAAATTTTATGTGTTACAATGTGCTATATGTTTTGCAACAGGTATTTAACTGGCTACCGGGTATTTTATCTAGCGTTTAAATCCCGGTTTATGGCGTTCTAAATTATTTTTATTATTCTATAAAAATAAACTCGCCAAAATATTACTGAAATAAATTTCAGTTGCCGAGACTGGCTGCGTTATCTGCGTTTTGCAGTAGAAGCACTGTGTTACGCAGTAATACGTGGTACGCGCTTAAACGTGAAAAATAATGTTTTTAAGCGTTTTAGTTTATTTTTCAACACGAACCTGATTAAAAATAAAATTTTAATCATAACAGAATATTTTTGGGGTTTAAATACTATCCGGGCGGTCAACAACGTTCGTTTCGCAGTTTTGTCGCAATCAGTTCTTTAGTTCAAATAAACATGTTTTTGCCATACCGAATCCTTCGAAACTTATTTCTAAGTTATGTAAAGGGTATTTAGGGTATGTTTGGCTTAGGTCACAGTTCCAGAGTGTACATCGCGTTAAACTGATTGTGTTTACGCACCAGTTTGCGTATAACCTTCCAGAAAGCGATTAAAGCTTGAAATCGGAATCGAATCAAATTGTAAAATCATCAAACATAATTACACATATAATAACATCAAAGCACATTGTTTTATTGATAATCAACATTGTTTTACATTATACGATGATTACAGAACACAGTTGTTACTGTCTCCCCTACTTTAGGAAATTTCGTCCCGAAATTTTATTTAGAGGAAACTTGTGAAAACAAATGTGGATATTTCGTCTTCATCTGGTCCTCACGTTCCCAAGTAAACTCGGGGCCACGTTTGGATTCCCAGCGAACTTTGACCAATCGAATCCGTTTGTTCTTTATTTGTTTGAATGTACGTTCCATTATCTCCACTGGTTTCTCGACAAAGTGCATCGTTTCATTGATTTGAATCTCGTCGAGAAGAATGTGAAGATCAGCATCAGCTAAAAACTTTCACAAATTGGACACGTGAAAAGTCGGATGAATATTTCCAAGCTCTGGAGGTAGCTCTAGTCGATAGGCAACCTTTCCAATTCTTTCAACAATCTTAAATGGTCCAACATATCGGGGTGCAAGTTTTCCTTTCTTTCCAAATCTCACCACTCCCTTCCAAGGTGACACCTTGAGTAGGAAACGGTCTCCGATTTGAAATTCTATGGGCTTGCGTCGCATATCCGCATAACTCTTTTGACGGCTTCGAGCTGTCACAAGATTATCGCGGATTTTCTCGATTTTGTCTGTTGTTTCCAGAATGAGCTCAGGTCCAGTAAGCTGAGCTTCACCGATCTCATTCCAACAGACAGGTGAACGACATTTTCGACCATAGAGAGCTTTGAATGGTGCCATATTAATACTAGCATGATAACTGTTGTTGTAAGAGAACTCGATCAGTGGAAGATGAGAATCCCAATTACCCCCAAAGTCTATCACGCATGCCCTAAGCATATCCTCCAAAGTTTGAATCATTCTCTCAGATTGCCCATCTGTTTGGGGATGATAAGCAGTGGTTAGATTCAGTTGGGTTCCCAACGCAGATTGCATGGTCTTCCAAAAAAGAGATGAGAACCGAGCTTCACGATCGGAAATGATATCCAAAGGAACACCACGCCGTGATACAATCTCATCAACATAAATATTTGCAAGTTTATCAGCAGATAGATCCTCGCGAATCGGAATAAAATGAGCTGATTTCGTTAATCGATCGATAACAACCCAAATAGCATCGTGACCTTTAGACGTACGCAGTAACTTAGCGATGAGATCCATTGCAATGTTCTCCCACTTCCAAACCAGTATCTCTGGTTATACAAGCAAACCAGAAGGTTGTTGATGTTCAGCCTTGACTTTGAGACAAGTTAGGCATTTCGATACATACAAGGCAACATCCTTCTTCATACCAGGCCACCAGAACTGAGTACGAAGATCCTTGTACATTTTATCAGCACCAGGATGGATAGAATATCGAGACTTGTGAGATTCGTCCATTACCAAGGTGCGAAGATCGTCTTGTTTCGGAATCCACAAACGGTCCTTGAAATATAGCAACCCATCGTCCTTCGTTTCGAGTTTAAGTTCGAGTTGAAGCGATAGCTCATATTTCAATAAGTCTTTAATCACACAAGATCGTTGAGCTTGAAGGGCACGAGATTGAATATCAGATAGAGTTCGAATAGAATGAAGCTTGACTCGTTCCTTTCGACTAAGCGCATCGGCTACGACATTCGCCTTACCAGGATGGTAGCGGATCTCGCGATTGTAATCGTTTAAGAGTTCAACCCAACGTCGTTGCCTCATGTTTAGCTCCTTCTGATTGAGAATATGTTGGAGACTTTTGTGGTCTGTGAAAACCACACACTTCATTCCATAGAGGTAGTGTCTCCAGATTTTAAGTGCGAAAACCACAGCTCCTAATTCAAGATCGTGAGTCGTATAGTTCTTCTCGTGAATTTTCAGCTGTCTAGACGCATAAGCTATGACTTTACCTCGTTGCATAAGAACGCAACCAAGTCCTAGATTCGACGCGTCACAATAGACAACAAAATCATTGTTTCCCTCAGGTAGAGATAAAACAGGAGCATCACAGAGCTTCCGTTTCAGCGTTTGGAACGCTTCTTCTTGCTTAGGTTCCCACTCAAAAGGCTTATTTTTCTGAGTCAAAGCAGTGAGTGGAACCGTGATCTTTGAGAAATTAGAAATGAATCGACGATAATAACCAGCAAGACCAAGAAATGATCGAATCTCTGTAGGTGTCGTCGGTGTATTCCAATCCTTAATAGCAGCTATCTTGGATGGATCTACATGAATACCCTGCTCGTTGACTATATGACCCAAAAACTGAACTTCCCTAAGCCAAAATTCACACTTGGAGAATTTAGAAAAAAGTTGTTCCTTCTTCAGAAGTTCCAAGGTCAAACGAAGGTGTTGCTCGTGGTCGGCTAGAGACTTTGAATAAATGAGAATATCGTCGATGAACACAATGATGAACTTATCTAAATAAGGTTTACAAACCCTATTCATTAAGTCCATGAAGATAGTTGGGGCATTTGTCAAACCAAAAGGCATGACAGTGAACTTGTAGTGCCCATATCTCGTACGGAATGCAGTTTTGGCAATATCTTCTTCGAGTACACAAAGTTGATGATACCCAGATCACAGATTGATCTTGGAAAAGCATGAAGCACCTTGCAGCTGGTCGAAGAGATCATCAATTCTAGGTAGGGGATATCGATTCTTCATGGTAAGCTTATTAAGCTCACGATAATCGATACACATTCGAAAAGATCCATCTTTCTTTTTCACAAAGAGGTCAGGAGCTTCCCAAGGCGAAAAGCTCGGACGGATGAATCCTTTATCAGACAACTCTTGAAGCTGTTTTGATAACTCTTGCATCTCCGACGGTGCAAGATGATAAGGTGCTTTCGCAATCGGGTTGGCATTGGGTACAAGGTCAATATGAAACTCAACTTGACAAACTGGAGGCAAACCAGGCAGTTCAACGGGAAACACCTCTGGATAATCCCGAACAATCGGAATATCCTGAATACTCTTGCTCTTGCCTTTCTCCTCGGTGACATGTGCCAGGAAAGCAACATATCCTTTTCGCAAATAACTTTGGGCTTTTGTACACGACATAAGCTTCAAACCACCAGATGGCTTCTCGCCCCAAAACTTCTAGAACATCGCCAGACGGAAGAGGAATACGAACAATCTTATCAAAACAAACCACCTCAGCATGATGTTTGGTTAACCAATCCATCCCCATGATAATATCGAATCTCCCAAGTTGCATCGGCGTGAGGTCAATGGGAAAAAGATGGTTATCAAGGTTTAACTGACAATCACGAACAACAGAATCGAGAACAAGAGGTTTACCAGTAGCAACTTCGACAGATAAGGGTTTCCTCAGTTTAGTTCTAGGTATCGCAAGCAAAGGTTCAAAAGATAATGAAACAAAACTTCTATCGGCACCAGAATCAAAAAGAATAGATGCAGGTCGATTGTTAACAAGAAACGTACCATTGACAATGAGGTTGTCAGCTCGAGCCTCGTTTGCATTCAGATTGAACGCTCGTCCACAAGCGGGATTCGCATTCGCGTTGACATTCACGTTCGGATTCGCATTTGCATTCGCCAACCTCGGACAGTTGTTGCGGAAGTGACCAAACTCTCCACAATTGAAACATGAACCCGGTGAGAATCTAGCAGCATTCCCCTGAACTGGAGCTTGATTCTGAACAATCTGATTCTGACCCGAATGACAGATGTTGGCCAGATGCCCAATCTTACCACACGTTGTGCATTTCTTACAAGCTTGTTGTGCAACATGATGACCGTTGCAGCGAGCACAATGAGGTGTGGTACCAGCATACGCTTTCTTTGCAGGCGGTTGAGCTGGTGGGTTCTGAGCAGTAACTGCAAAGTTCTGAGCACCCTTTCGCTTTCTCGACTTCTTCGACGACTCACTTTTCTTACCCTTACCCTTTTCCTTGACAGATTCGGTCGACTTCTTCTTATCACCCTTGCAGGTAAGTTTACCCTTCCTGACTTGCGACTCAGTCAGGGTAGCAGATAACTCGATCACGTGACGAACAGTAGTAGGATTAACGCCAGTCACAATATCCTGTATAGAATCGGGTAAACCATCGATATACCTCTCTATCGCTTTCTCCAACGGGGTAACCATAGTAGGACACAAAAGACTGAGTTCCTCAAATTGATCCGTATACGCATGGTGTTCTCCCCCATCTTGTTTTAGATCGTCAAACTCTCGTTCCAAAGCTCGAATTTCATGACGGGGACAAAACTCTTTCATCATGAGAGCTCGAAGCTCTTCCCATGTTTGTGCCAATGCTACTTCGGCACCCCTATCGCGCATCACTCCGTTCCACCATGTAAGAGCACGCTTCTCAAACACACTTGATGCAAATTCAACCTTACGCCCATCCGGACATTGCACATGTCTGAATGTGCTCTCGATACTTTCGAACCATTGAAGGAGCACAGTTGCTCCTTGCGACCCAGAAAACTTTAGCGGCTTAGCAGAATTGAAATTCTTGAAATTACATTGTGCATTGTTATTATTATTGTTGTTGTATAGCTCGTGGATTTAGGTCACAACGCCTGGAAGCACAGCAGCCCTTTGCTGAGAGACAAGGGCTGCGACTTCTTCAGCAGTAAAATATTGTGCATCACGTCGAGGAAGCATTGTCTAACAAGGAAATATGAGAAACGAGTGAGGTCGATAGTTAGGAAAAACAAAAGAGGTATTGAAAATATCGACGAAACATAAGGAAGGCGATCATTTGTTCGTTACCTCGAACAAACAAACGACACGCAGTGACTAATCAAAGTAATGAATCAAAATAATGTATCGCGAAGACATGCTAGCCTATAAGTGAACACTTACCCCAAGAGTTCCCATGTAAGAGTGACTGGTCCTATTATGTGGATTTGTTAGAACACTCTAGCCTTAGACAGAAAACTCAGGGTACAGGCATTCACTCTTCCAGTTTGCACGTGTTCACATTATTTAGACCCAAACTTTGACGAGATTTTGAAAACTCCGAAGGCACTAAGCCAAAAATGAGTCAAACTGGAAGGGTTCAAAACCTTATAACAGAGGGTTCAAAACCTAGTAATCAATTATCCTAGAATGGATGATTAATTTTCGAAGCAGATTCGGATTTTGTGTTCTCGTTGTGGTTATCACCTAAGGGTAGGTGACGGTTTTGTTCTTAAAAATCTAAACGCAAATCAACTTGCGTTGGGGTCCTAGAAAGTTATAGTCTAGGTCAAAACATTACTAATAACCTAATTCTCTATAACCATTGGCTCTGATACCAACTCTTCTGTCACACCCCGACCACGTAAAACAACAAATCGTGGCAGAAACGTCGGGGAGTGTTGTAATAGAATTATTGTTTCACAGCCATGGATACAAAAGAGTTTCGTTTTATTTATTCGTTAAGTAATTTACATTGTTTTAGCATGACACAAACAAGTTATATATCGACTATCATTGTTATTATGTCACTAAGGTCTCGTCCAGATCCTATGTGACTCATGCATCCTAGCAATCAACATCAAGCAACATCACCTGAAACATATGTAAAAACAAAGTCAGCTAGGAAATGCTGGCGAGCACATAGGTTTTGTGTGAGTGTCAGATTCATGGCTCGTTTATTTGTTTAAATAACTCGTACCACCTCGTTAATTGATATTAGAAAACCTTGTTTTGTAAACCATTTGTATTGTAAAATGAATAACTAAGTCAAAACAGATTGGTTACAGTTTATAAAACATCGATTCCATGAATCTTAACTTAAAACATTTGTTTAAGTAACCAAATCGTAAATCGTTCTTGTAACAACTCTCATTAAAAGTCTTATTTATTTAAATTAATTGTCCAATAGGAAACCCTAATTGAGAAACCCAAGTGATTCTGAACAAACCCTAACATTTTCAGAACAATCGGAATCAGGATCAGGGCCCCTAAAACTCAGGGGGGTAGACCCTAATTGGTATTATCTTGACAGTTTGTTGTCGAAATTGAAATTTCACGTAAAACCAACTCAGCTGAGCTACTGGGACACGAGGCTACCCTATGGTAATAGGGTACCCCTCGCGCCACGCGAAAGTCACAAGGAGACCTGTCGCGCCACGCGACAGGGACCATTTTTCAGCTATAAATACTTCAAATTATTTTCAAAAAGTTATAATTACAGGGACTAAGTCGTGGATATCTTGAATCACTGGCTAGTGGGGTATTGTGCACATTACTAATTTTCCCCCAGTTAGGTTCATTGACCTACTAGGGATAATCATCACTATTTAGGTTCATTGACCTAATAGTGGTATGACCATCGTCACCATTGTGACATGTCACCATTGTGACACGACGCCAGATAAAAATAAGATGGAAGCCATTGTAATCGCTCTTATGCTGTAATTAATAACTATGCATCATTTTATGTAAATAGAATGATTCACTCAGTATTTCCCGCTGACAAAACCTTTTTCAAACATGTTTCAGGTGATCTGTTATGATCCAGGAAAAAGTGCCGTGAAGCACTACAAGCTTAAGAAAGTGGCTCAGGATAAAATAAAGAAACATGTTTTGTAAAATAAAAGATTTCTTCGTGAAATCAAATGATTGTAAATTACTGGGGTTTTATCCCAAGTTGTGAAATAAAATAATCGGGAAATATTGCAGTTTTAAAAAGATCCTGAAAATAAACTTCCGCTGTTAAACTCAATTAATTAAATACCACGGGATTTCTGTCCCGCGGCTCCTGAAACGGGTCAAACCGGGTCCGGGGCCGTGACAGAAAAAGGTGGTATCAGAGCCACTGATCGAGCCACTGATTTAAGCCAATTAAGTATTTAGAAAATACTTAATTTTATTAATTACTATTTTGTGATTATGTGTTTTATTATCTGACTAATTGTATACAGTATGGGCAGATCTTTATATGCTAGCCAATATAGCAATTAATACGAATCCTTAAATAATTTAACCCAAGTTTTGCACCTTTATTATTTACAGTCCAGAAACCTGATTCAGTAAATAAATAAATTTACAAATAAAACCTAGTATGTTTTAATTTTCAGTTGTTTTGTAGTTACACAGTCTGGAATAATATTTAAAGGTTTTCTATAAAAATTTTGTTACAATTAGTAATGGTGTGTATTTTGTATAACAGCATGAGTGACTTGTCTGACGCCCTTCAGAATTTAAATCTCTATCCAGTAAGAATAGAGGTTTCCAGAGATTTCAATAGGTATATACCAGACATAGAAGAACCTACAGAATTCAACGCTTTACCTCTTGAGAAACCCAAGCCTAAGAAAATGGAAATTGGGGAAAGCTCTAGGCAAATTGAGGGGTTACCATCTCAGGAAGAGTTAGATTTATATTGGCAAGCTATAATACTATTAAGCCTGTTAATGAAAATGTTTTTATTCACTCTCTTGAAACACAACTACCAATGAACTTAGAACCAGCTATTCCAAACCCTTCAATCCACTCGCAAATAGACGAATGGTTGACTAATGAAATACAGTTACAAAACAATCCCTATAAGCTTTTTCCTCAGTTCGATCCAAAACCTTTACCAAATCCACCAATGAGTAACGAGAATATGGCTGAACTCCGCCACTTTAGCGAAGAACTAATGGATGCTGGGAATAGGATCCAAGAGATTGGGGGACAGATCTCCTGGAAATACGATAAGAGGGAACGCCGTTACTAGAATATCATCTAACAAAAGATAGGGGATTTATGGAACTGTGGTTGTGTAATAGTAATAGTAAAAATCAGTCTGTAAAATAACTACAAATAAAACTTTGTAAGATAATAGTATGTATTGATGCATACTATAAAATATAAAAATGGGAATCGAGAAAATGATAGTTCTGGCTATATGTGTATTGTGAAATTTGTATGATGATTTTGTGTATAATTGTTATTTATTTGATACTAATAAATTATATATATTAATTATCAGATGGAAAACGCTAATAATGAACCAGTTAATGAGGTTAATCAATATGAGCAACAACCGGGGGATCAATATATGACTAGGCAGGATACAGAAAATATCGTTGCTCAAGGGATAGCAAACGCTATTCCAGCAATCGTTGCTGCTGTTAAAAATCCAATTGAACCACAACAAATCGTTCCAAGCAAACGTATTTCTAAAGATAACTTCAGTAATAGCATAAACGGAGACAATAATCATACTAATCATGAGAATGAACCACGGCAAGCTCCTCCCCCTAAGACAATGAAAGCTGCAACGCCTGGTTGCACTTACAAAGAATTTCTTGCTTGTAAACCCACTGAGTTTGCAGGCAATCAGGTTAGAGAAAACCGAGGCAGTAATTGCCATAAGTAAATGTGCTCAGGATGATCAGGTCATGTACGCGTCAAACCTTTTCAAAGAAGGGGCGCTAGAATGGTGGAATACGGTGTTACAAGCAAAAGGAAGAAGGATGGCGTATGCTATGAACTGGGAAGAATTTAAGAGCTTTGTAGAAAGAAAATTATGTCCCGAGTATGAAAAGGAACAAATGACAAATAAGTTTCTAACCCACCGGATGGTAGATGTAGATTGTCGAGGGTATACTTCGACATTCTTCGAGTATGCTCGAGTGGTACCAACTCTGGCTTCGCCAGAGCCGGTACTTATTTCTCGTTATATTTGGGGATTGATTGCCGAAATCCGTAATATCGTCAAGGCTGCGAAACCTCGCACGATTGATGATGCGGTGGATTTAGCCAATACTCTGACTGACGAACTAGTACGGACAAGAGAAGAAAATAGAAGGAAGTAGCCCAAAAGATTACCCAAGGATTCCGTTCAGATAACCATAACAATTTCAAGAGAAGAGGGAATGGGCAATCTTCCACTAGTCCATTTTGCAATTCTTGCAAAAGGAAGTATTTTGGAAGATGCAAAGGATATTGCAATTTTTGCAAAATTCCAGGGCATCAAGAAGAAGACTGCAGGAGGAAGAAATTTTCAGTCTGCTACAACTGTGGAGAAGCTGGACATCTTAGGCCAGATTGTCCAAAACTGAACAAACCATCTGACAATAAAGCCAAACCTGCAGAAGGAGCAAAAAGGAATGTAAGAGCCTTCCAACTGACTGCTCAGGAAGCAGAACTCATTCCAGATGTGATAGCTGGTACGTTCTTAGTTCACAACGTATATGCAAAAGTATTATTTGACTCTGTTGCAAACCAAAGTTTTATAAATACTTTATTCTGTCAAGCTCTTAAGTTACCTTTAACCAACATTAGGCAGATTTTTACAGTCGAAACCGCAGATGGGAATTCAGTTAAAATAGGTCAGGTTTTGCAAAAAGTAGAAATAGAACTTTCAGGTCATAAATTTACTGCAAATCTGTTACCTATGAAATTAGCTGAATTTGATGTTGTGTTAGGAATGGATTGGTTAATAGCCAACCATGCTCAAATCATTTGTGATAAAAATTCAATAGAAATTCAGGCACCTACTGGAAAAGTAATCATGATTACAGGAGATAAACCGCGTAAACCCATGAAGTTCATATCAGTAATGAAAGTTGCTAGTTATGAACGAAAGCAAGGAATAGTATATATGATTTCAGTAATCATTAATACTAAGAATAAAGAACTTAAGGAAATTCATGTAGTCTCGGAATACCCAGATGTATTCCCAGAAAAGTTACCAGGGTTACCATCAGATAGGGAAGTAGAATTTAGGATTCATCTAATTCCTGGAACTACACCGATAGCCAAGGCACCTTATCGGTTAGCTCCTACCGAAATGTTAGAACTGAAAAAGCAATTAGATGAATTACTAAGTAAAGGATTCATACAACCTAGCTCATCCCCTTGGGGAGCGCCAGTGTTGTTTGTAAAGAAGAAGGATGGTTCGATGAGAATATGTATTGATTATAGGGAATTGAATAAGGTTACAATTAAGAATCAATACCCATTACCTAAAATTAATGATCTATTCGATCAATTCCAGGGAGATAGATATTTTTCAAAGATCGACTTACGTTCCGAATATCATCAATTGAAAGTACAAGAGGAAGATATACCTAAAACTGCTTTCAGGACTAGGTATGGTCATTACGAGTTTACAATCATGCCCTTCGGATTAACGAATACACCTGCAGCATTCATGGACATGATGAATAGGATCTGTAAACCATATTTGGATAAATTTGTAATTGTCTTCATCGACGATATACTTATTTATTCCAAAAGTCAGGAAGAACATTATCAGCACTTGCATGCACTCTTAACTTTGTTAAGAAAAGAGAAGTTTTACGCCAAATTCTCGAAGTGTGAATTTTGGATGCCAGAAGTGCAATTTCTAAGTCATATGGTGAATCATGAAGGTATTCACGTAAATCCTGCTAAGATAGCAGCAATTATCAAATGGAAGGTTCCGCAATCCGCAATGGAAATTAGGAGTTTTGTAGGTTTAGCCGGATACTATAAACGGTTTATTAAGGAATTTTTCAAGATAGCTATACCATTAACTAAGCTAACCTGTAAAACAGTTAAGTTTGAATGGGGACCTAAACAAGAAGAAGCCTTTAGGATCTTAAAGCATAAATTAACAAATGCCCCAATCCTAACCTTACCAGAAGGAACAGAAGATTTTAAAGTATACGGTGATGCTTCAAAGCTAGGATTTGAATGTGTGTTAATGCAACGCAAAAAGGTAATTGCGTATGCATCAAGGCAATTGAAAACGAACGAAGAAAACTATACCACTCATGACTTAGAATTAGGAGCCATAATTTTTGCCCTTAAGATTTGGAGACATTATCTGTATGGAAGTAAGTTTACTGTCTATACAGATCATAAGAATTTAAGATATATATTTGGGCAAAAAGAATTAAACACGAGGCAAAGGAGATGAATGAAAATCCTAAAGTGACTATGAGTGTGATATTCAGTATCACGAAGGAAAGGCTGAAGACGGCTAGAGATCGCCAGAAGAGTTATACAGATAATAGACAAAAGCCGTTGGAGTTTCAAGTTGAAGACAAAATGCTATTGAAAGTATCTCCTTGGAAAGGAGTTGTTAGATTCGGTAAGAAAGGAAAGCTAAGTCCAAGGTACGTAGGACCATTTCCAGTAATCCAACGTATAAGACCTGTTGCTTATCATTTACAACTACCGGAAGAATTGGCTGGAGTACATGATGTATTTCATGTATCCAATCACAAGAAATACCTATCAGACGAATCACTGGTAGTACCTCTTCGAGAAATAAAGGTAAACGAAAAATTAAAATTTGTTGAGAAACCTCTTCAAATTGAAGATAGAAAAATCAAGTTTCTCAAACACAAGAGACTAAAACTGGTCAAAATTAAGTGGGATTCAAAGAGAGGCCCAAAATATACTTGGGAGCTGGAATCTGAGATGAAGCGAAAGTATCCCTACTTATTCCAGTAAATCTCGAGGACGAGATTTTTATTAAGGTGGGGAGAATGTAACAACTCTCATTAAAAGTCTTATTTATTTAAATTAATTGTCCAATAGGAAACCCTAATTGAGAAACCCAAGTGATTCTGAACAAACCCTAACATTTTCAGAACAATCGGAATCAGGATCAGGGCCCCTAAAACTCAGGGGGTAGACCCTAATTGGTACTATCTTGACAGTTTGTTGTCGAAATTGAAATTTCACGTAAAACCAACTCAGCTGAGCTACTGGGACACGAGGCTACCCTATGGTAATAGGGTACCCCTCGCACCACGCGAAAGGCACAAGGAGACCTGTCGCGCCACGCGACAGGGACCATTTTTCAGCTATAAATAGTCGGCTGTGGGACTTGATTCCTGGCTTCAGTTCGACGTAAAAATTCAAATTATACGTTGAGTTATAGTATAAACAGTCCCATAACACACACAATTCACGAAGTGCTGCCGCAAAACAGGGTAATAACTCGATCGCTGCTACGATTCAATGTCCGATCGATTAAACTATCCAATGGATGTTTAAGTGCTGCCCACATTAGGGTTATGCTTTGTCATTCGTCGTTAATTCGATGGATGTTTAAGTATCGCACTTTGTCATTCGTTGTGAGGGTTTGATCTCGTGAGTTATCGTAAATGCTGTATTGATTACTAACCCAGAATTGTGTGCCTGTTATTAATTTAGGTTAAAAGGCTAATCAGTAGACTAGGCTCTGCTCAAATTAAATCTGCAATGTGAGTCATTCTCTTTTTCAACTATTTTACAATACTTCAAATTATTTTCAAAAGTTATAATTACAGGGACTAGTCGTGGATATCTTGAATCACTGGCTAGTGGGGTATTGTGCACATTACTAATTTTCCCCCAGTTAGGTTCATTGACCTACTAGGGATAATCATCACTATTTAGGTTCATTGACCTAATAGTGGTATGACCATCGTCACCATTGTGACATGTCACCATTGTGACATATCACGATTGTGACACGACGCCAGATAAAAATAAGATGGAAGCCATTGTAATCGCTCTTATGCTGTAATTAATAACTATGCATCATTTTATGTAAATAGAATGATTCACTCAGTATTTCCCGCTGACAAAACCTTTTTCAAACATGTTTCAGGTGATCTGTTATGATCCAGGAAAAAGTGCCGTGAAGCACTACAAGCTTAAGAAAGTGGCTCAGGATAAAATAAAGAAACATGTTTTGTAAAATAAAAGATTTCTTCATGAAATCAAATGATTGTAAATTACTGGGGTTTTATCCCAAGTTGTGAAATAAAATAATCGGGAAATATTGCAGTTTTAAAAAGATCCTGAAAATAAACTTCCGCTGTTAAACTCAATTAATTAAATACCACGGGATTTCTGTCCCGCGGCTCCTGAAACGGGTCAAACCGGGTCCGGGGCCATGACAGAAAAAGGTGGTATCAGAGCCACTGATCGAGCCACTAATTTAAGCCAATTAAGTATTTAGAAAATACTTAATTTTATTAATTACTATTTTGTGATTATGTGTTTTATTATCTGACTAATTGTATAGAGTATGGGCAGATCTTTATATGCTAGCCAATATAGCAATTAATACGAATCCTTAAATAATTTAACCCATGTTTTGCACCTTTATTATTTACAGTCCAGAAACCTGATTCAGTAAATAAATAAATTTACAAATAAAACCTAGTATGTTTTAATTTTCAGTTGTTTTGTAGTTACACAGTCTGGAATAATATTTAAAGGTTTTCTATAAAAATTTTGTTATAATTAGTAATGGTGTGTATTTTGTATAACAGCATGAGTGACTTGTCTGACACCCTTCAGAATTTAAATCTCTATCCAGTAAGAATAGAGGTTTCCAGAGATTTCAATAGGTATATACCAGACATAGAAGAACCTGTAGAATTCGACGCTTTACCTCTCGAGAAACCCAAGCCTAAGAAAATGGAAATTGGGGAAAGCTCTAGGGAAATTGAGGGGTTACCATCTCAGGAAGAGTTAGATTTTATATTGGCAAGCTATAATACTATTAAGCCTGTTAATGAAAATGTTTTTATTCACTCTCTTGAAACACAACTACCAATGAACTTAGAACCAGCTATTCCAAACCCTTCAATCCACTCGCAAATAGACGAATGGTTGACTAATGAAATACAGTTACAAAACAATCCCTATAAGCTTTTTCCTCAGTTCGATCCAGAACCTTTACCAAATCCACTAATGAGTAACGAGAATATGGCTGAACTCCGCCACTTTAGCGAAGAACTAATGGATGCTGGGAATAGGATCCAAGAGATTGGGGGACAGATCTCCTGGAAATACGATAAGAGGGAACGCCGTTACTAGAATATCATCTAACAAAAGATAGGGGATTTATGGAACTGTGGTTGTGTAATAGTAATAGTAAAAATCAGTCTGTAAATAACTACAAATAAAACTTTGTAAGATAATAGTTTGTATTGATGCATACTATAAAATATAAAAATGGGAATCGAGAAAATGATAGTTCTGGCTATATGTGTATTGTGAAATTTGTATGATGATTTTGTGTATAATTGTTATTTATTTGATACTAATAAATTATATATATTAATTATCAGATGGAAAACGCTAATAATGAACCAGTTAATGAGGTTAATCAATCTGAGCAACAACCGGGGGATCAATATATGACTAGGCAGGATATAGAAAATGTCGTTGCTCAAGGGATAGCAAACGCTATTCCAGCAATAGTTGCTCAAGGGATAGCCAACGCTATTCCAGCAATCGTTGCTGCTGTTAAAAATCCAATTGAACCACAACAAATCGTTCCAAGCAAACGTATTTCTGAAGATAACTTCAGTAATAGCATAAACGGAGACAATAATCATACTAATCATGAGAATGAACCACGGCAAGCTCCTCCCCCTAAGAAAATGAAAGCTGCAACGCCTGGTTGCACTTACAAAGAATTTCTTGCTTGTAAACCCACTGAGTTTGCAGGCAATCAGGTTAGAGAAAACCGAGGCAGTAATTGCCATAAGTAAATGTGCTCAGGATGATCAGGTCATGTACGCGTCAAACCTTTTCAAAGAAGGGGCGCTAGAATGGTGGAATACGGTGTTACAAGCAAAAGGAAGAAGGATGGCGTATGCTATGAACTGGGAAGAATTTAAGAGCTTTGTAGAAAGAAAATTATGTCCCGAGTTTGAAAAGGAACAAATGACAAATAAGTTTCTAACCCACCGGATGGTAGATGTAGATTGTCGAGGGTATACTTCGACATTCTTCGAGTATGCTCGAGTGGTACCAACTCTGGCTTCGCCAGAGCCGGTACTTATTTCTCGTTATATTTGCGGATTGATTGCCGAAATCCGTAATATCGTCAAGGCTGCGAAACCTCGCACGATTGATGATGCGGTGGATTTAGCCAATACTCTGACTGACGAACTAGTACGGACAAGAGAAGAAAATAGAAGGAAGGAAGTAGCCCAAAAGATTACCCAAGGATTCCGTTCAGATAACCATAACAATTTCAATAGAAGAGGGAATGGGCAATCTTCCACTAGTCCATTTTGCAATTCTTGCAAAAGGAAGCATTTTGGAAGATGCAAAGGATATTGCAATTTTTGCAAAATTCCGGGGTATCAAGAAGAAGACTGCAGGAGGAAGAAATTTTCAGTCTGCTACAACTATGGAGAAGCTGGACATCTTAGGCCAGATTGTCCAAAACTGAACAAACCATCTGACAATAAAGCCAAACCTGCAGAAGGAGCAAAAAGGAATGTAAGAGCCTTCCAACTGACTGCTCAGGAAGCAGAACTCATTCCAGATGTGATAGCTGGTACGTTCTTAGTTCACAACGTATATGCAAAAGTATTATTTGACTCTGTTGCAAACCAAAGTTTTATAAATACTTTATTCTGTCAAGCTCTTAAGTTACCTTTAACCAACATTAGGCAGATTTTTACAGTCGAAACCGCAGATGGGAATTCAGTTAAAATAGGTCAGGTTTTGCAAAAAGTAGAAATAGAACTTTCAGGTCATAAATTTACTGCAAATCTGTTACCTATGAAATTAGCTGAATTTGATGTTGTGTTAGGAATGGATTGGTTAATAGCCAACCATGCTCAAATCATTTGTGATAAAAATTCAATAGAAATTCAGGCACCTACTGGAAAAGTAATCATGATTACAGGAGATAAACCGCGTAAACCCATGAAGTTCATATCAGTAATGAAAGTTGCTAGTTATGAACGAAAGCAAGGAATAGTATATATGATTTCAGTAATCATTAATACTAAGAATAAAGAACTTAAGGAAATTCATGTAGTCTCAGAATACCCAGATGTATTCCCAGAAAAGTTACCAGGGTTACCATCAGATAGGGAAGTAGAATTTAGGATTCATCTAATTCCTGGAACTACACCGATAGCCAAGGCACCTTATCGGTTAGCTCCTACCGAAATGTTAGAATTGAAAAAGCAATTAGATGAATTACTAAGTAAAGGATTCATACAACCTAGCTCATCCCCTTGGGGAGCGCCAGTGTTGTTTGTAAAGAAGAAGGATGGTTCGATGAGAATATGTATTGATTATAGGGAATTGAATAAGGTTACAATTAAGAATCAATACCCATTACCTAAAATTAATGATCTATTCGATCAATTCCAGGGAGATAGATATTTTTCAAAGATCGACTTACGTTCCGGATATCATCAATTGAAAGTACAAGAGGAAGATATACCTAAAACTGCTTTCAGGACTAGGTATGGTCATTACGAGTTTACAATCATGCCCTTCGGATTAACGAATACACCTGCAGCATTCATGGACATGATGAATAGGATCTGTAAACCATATTTGGATAAATTTGTAATTGTCTTCATCGACGATATACTTATTTATTCCAAAAGTCAGGAAGAACATTATCAGCACTTGCATGCACTCTTAACTTTGTTAAGAAAAGAGAAGTTTTACGCCAAATTCTCGAAGTGTGAATTTTGGATGCCAGAAGTGCAATTTCTAAGTCATATGGTGAATCATGAAGGTATTCACGTAAATCCTGCTAAGATAGTAGCAATTATCAAATGGAAGGTTCCGCAATCCGCAATGGAAATTAGGAGTTTTGTAGGTTTAGCCGGATACTATAAACGGTTTATTAAGGAATTTTTCAAGATAGCTATACCATTAACTAAGCTAACCTGTAAAACAGTTAAGTTTGAATGGGGACCTAAACAAGAAGAAGTCTTTAGGATCTTAAAGCATAAATTAACAAATGCCCCAATCCTAGCCTTACCAGAAGGAACAGAAGATTTTAAAGTATACGGTGATGCTTCAAAGCTAGGATTTGAATGTGTGTTAATGCAACGCAAAAAGGTAATTGCGTATGCATCAAGACAATTGAAAAAGCACGAAGAAAACTATACCACTCATGACTTAGAATTAGGAGCCATATTTTTTGCCCTTAAGATTTGGAGACATTATCTGTATGGAAGTAAGTTTACTGTCTATACGGATCATAAGAATTTAAGATATATATTTGGGCAAAAAGAATTAAACATGAGGCAAAGGAGATGAATGAAAATCCTAAAGTGACTATGACTGTGATATTCAGTATCACGAAGGAAAGGCTGAAGACGGCTAGAGATCGCCAGAAGAGTTATACAGATAATAGACAAAAGCCGTTGGAGTTTCAAGTTGAAGACAAAATGCTATTGAAAGTATACCCTTGGAAAGGAGTTGTTAGATTCGGTAAGAAAGGAAAGCTAAGTCCAAGGTACGTAGGACCATTTCCAGTAATCCAACGTATAAGACCAGTTGCTTATCATTTACAACTACCAGAAGAATTGGCTGGAGTACATGATGTATTTCATGTATCCAATCACAAGAAATACCTATCAGATGAATCACTGGTAGTACCTCTTCGAGAAATAAAGGTAAACAAAAAATTAAAATTTGTTGAGAAACCTCTTCAAATTGAAGATAGAAAAATCAGGTTTCTCAAACACAAGAGACTAAAACTGGTCAAAATTAAGTGGGATTCAAAGAGAGGCCCAGAATATACTTGGGAGCTGGAATCTGAGATGAAGCGAAAGTATCCCTACTTATTCCAGTAAATCTCGAGGACGAGATTTTTATTAAGGTGGGGAGAATGTAACAACTCTCATTAAAAGTCTTATTTATTTAAATTAATTGTCCAATAGGAAATCCTAATTGAGAAACCCAAGTGATTCTGAACAAACCCTAACATTTTCAGAACAATCGGAATCAGGATCAGGGCCCCTAAAACTCAGGGGGGGTAGACCCTAATTGGTATTATCTTGACAGTTTGTTGTCGAAATTGAAATTTCACGTAAAACCAACTCAGCTGAGCTACTGGGACACGAGGCTACCCTATGGTAATAGGGTACCCCTCGCGCCACGCGAAAGGCACAAGGAGACCTGTCGCGCCACGCGACAGGGACCATTTTTCAGCTATAAATAGCCGGCTGTGGGACTTGATTCCTGGCTTCAGTTCGACGTAAAAATTCAAATTATACGTTGAGTTATAGTATAAACAGTCCCATAACACACACAATTCACGAAGTGCTGCCGCAAAACAGGGTAATAACTCGATCGCTGCTACGATTCAATGTCCGATCGATTAAACTATCCAATGGATGTTTAAGTGCTGCCCACATTAGGGTTATGCTTTGTCATTCGTCGTTAATTCGATGGATGTTTAAGTATCGCACTTTGTCATTCGTTGTGAGGGTTTGATCTCGTGAGTTATCGAAAATGCTGTATTGATTACTAACCCAGAATTGTGTGCCTTTTATTAATTTAGATTAAAAGGCTAATCAGTAGACTAGGCTCTGCTCAAATTAAATCTGCAATGTGAGTCATTCTCTTTTTCAACTATTTTACAATACTTCAAATTATTTTCAAAAGTTATAATTACAGGGACTAAGTCGTGGATATCTTGAATCACTGGCTAGTGGGGTATTGTGCACATTACTAATTTTCTCCCAGTTCGGTTCATTGACCTACTAGGGATAATCATCACTATTTAGGTTCATTGACCTAATAGTGGTATGACCATCGTCACCATTGTGACATGTCACCATTGTGACACGACGCCAGATAAAAATAAGATGGAAGCCATTGTAATCGCTCTTATGCTGTAATTAATAACTATGCATCATTTTATGTAAATAGAATGATTCACTCAGTATTTCCCGCTGACAAAACCTTTTTCAAACATGTTTCAGGTGATCTGTTTTGATCTAGGAAAAAGTGCTGTGAAGCACTACAAGCTTAAGAAAGTGGCTCATGATAAAATAAAGAAACATGTTTTGTAAAATAAAAGATTTCTTCGTGAAATCAAATGATTGTAAATTACTGGGGTTTTATCCCAAGTTGTGAAATAAAATAATCGGGAAATTTTGCAGTTTTAAAAAGATCCTGAAAATAAACTTCCGCTGTTAAACTCAATTAATTAAATACCACGGGATTTCTGTCTCGCGGCTCCTGAAACGGGTCAAACCGGGTCCGGGGCCGTGACAGTTCTCGTAATAAAACTCGTATGGTTTATATCGTTTAGTAAACTTCGTTTGTGTGACTTCGTTTCAAACCGTTCTCGTTCAATCGTTTAATATCGTTCTCGTTCAAACCGTTCTCGTTTTATTTGTGAAAACTACTTTTGGTCGTCTAGCTTATAACATTCAAACCTTCGTAACTCGTCCATCGTTCAACTCGTATTAACAAACCACCAAAGGGTAAGTTAACAATCAACAAGTTCAGTCGTTACCCACATAACCCACACATAACCATGGGTGCAGTCTGATAACGGGATTTGGCAGATCCTATGGTACCATAACCTAATACTGGTCGGTTCGGCCAAAATTAATGAATGTCGTTCGTTATGTAACTACAACCAACAAGTTCGTTCACATTATCGAAATCATTATTAGTTTAGTATAAACCATCTTAATCGTTTTTGAAACCATCGTTAAAATATCGAAATCATTTTGATACATATGAATCACCCCAAAACAATTGAAAACAGTAAAATAGGGGAACTATGTACTCACATAGTTACCACAAAACATGTAAAAAGAAGGGATCTATGTACTCGCCTTTGGGTGCGTTTTTATATGTTAACACAATCACTCAAATTGTTTATTCGTCCTAAATTAAATAAGAATGATTTAATAATCAAAAACCCACAAAATACATAAGTTTCTCCGATACTTAGAATTTTCACATAACTTTGAGATTTTTCTCGAAAAGTTATTATTTTTTATTATATTGGTGTATTTGTATATAATGAGTTCACATATATATTTTAAAAACATTGTGTCTTGAACGATTTTATTGGTGACCCTCATCATGTCATAAGCAATATATCTACGATTTACGCGTCGTAATATATACTCAAATGTAACATAAAATAAATATCGTAATACACATAATCTTGTCAACACTAACACATCATCATACACATATTGTAAAACACATAGCACATTGTAACACATAAAATTTACCCATGAACAACCCATTCTAGTGTACATTGGAAAACACGTATTTTAGCGATTCGGTAACGTTTTTGGGTGCCGGAAGTCACGTATGACTAACCCAACACCAAGTAAACTTAATATAAGTTAAAATACTTATTTTTATATCAAAAATATCAGTTTACTTACTGATCTAAAACATTTTTATAAAAATCCTCCGAAAAGCCGATTTTTAACCGTTTTACCGCATAGTTTTGCATCAAACGTTACCCTAACCATCCCAAATCGAAATGACTTGATATTTTAACATAACCCATGTTATTTACTGAATAAAATAGTGGTTATACTCATGATAGTGCAGGTCTCACATAAAGCACATAAATCATGCAAATTTCACATATTTTACCACTTTTTAAGCTATATGTACAACATGCAAAGCTATCAAACCTATGTCAAAGTTTCATGCCATTATAATATACCAAATAATGTTATTTTTAGTGTTTATAATCTGTTCTAAAACACTTTTGTCATACAATCATTTTTTATCATTTCTTGAGCTTTAAATCAACATGTATTCCCATGTACAAGTGTCTAAAGCACACTATCATAGCATCATCTTTTCATATGAACTTAAATGCATCAAATATGTAATTTGTTCATGTTTACTTGCTGATTTAATTGAACATTTGTCATGTCATACACAAATCATCCAACACTTGCATTTTAACTATCATTCAAGAACAAGCAACAACTTAAACAAGTATTTACCAATGATCAAGCTCAAATCTCATACACACATATATATATATGTATACAGTCATACACACACATATATATCACCATTTGTATTTGTATCAAGACCCATTTCTTTTTAGATTTCAAGTTTGTGAAAAATTCCAAGATTCAAGAGAAACTTCCAATCATCAAGAACAACCAAGAATCAAGAGTATGATTTAAACATAAACTTTATACCTTCAAGATTCAAGTAAGTTTTTGGATGAGATTTTGATGATAGGAGCTTGAAATCACTTGAAAACACCTTGGAAACTCCTTTGAATCTTCACACTAACTTGAAATATGCTTGAAATGGAGTTGGATTCTCAAGAACAAGGTTGAAGGAGATGAAGATGAAGATGGGATGGTGATGGTGTTTACGATTGGGAGGAGAGAGAGGGAGGAGAAGATTTCTTTGATTTTGTTTGGATCTTGAAAGATTTAAGGGAGATATATAGAGATATGTAAGATATGCAAGAGATCTTCAAGCACAACACTTGTCAAGTAGGATAGAGAAGTGGCAATCTCTAATGTAGGCATATGACAACACATCTCCATATGCATACTTACATATATTTAATATGTGTAGGTTAGAAAAACAGGTATTTAACTGGCTACCGGGTATTTTATCTAGCGTTTAAATCCCGGTTTATGGCGTTCTAAATTATTTTTATTATTCTATAAAAATAAACTCGCCAAAATATTACTGAAATAAATTTCAGTTGCCGAGACTGGCTGCGTTGTCTGCGTTTTGCAGTAGAAGCACTGTGTTACGCAATAATACGCGGTACTCGCTTAAACTTGAAAAATAACGTTTTTAAGCATTTTAATTTATTTTTCGACACGAACCTGATTAAAAATAAAATTTTAATCATAATAGAATATTTTTGGGGTTTAAATACTATCCGGGCGGTCACCAACGTTCGTTTCGCAGTTTTGTCGCAATTAGTTCTTTAGTTCAAATAAACATGTTTTTGCCATACCGAATCCTTCGAAACTTATTTCTAAGTTATGTAAAGGGTATTTAGGGTATGTTTGGCTTATGTCACAGTTCCGGAGTGTACGTCGCGTTAAACTGATTGCGTTTACGCACCAGTTTTCCTATAACCTTCCAGAAAGCGATTAAAGCTTGAAATCGGAATCGAATCAAATTGTAAAATCATCAAACACAATTACACATATAATAACATCAAAGCACATTGTTTTATTGATAATCAACATTGTTTTACATTATATGATGATTACAGAACACAGTTGTCACAGTTTTCCTCTTGTGTATGTACCAATTCATCAGTCAGGGTGTTGGCCAGTTCTACTGTTTCTTCTATGGTTTGTGGCCTAGCTGCCTTGACTACGTGTCTGATCTCACTAATTAATCCCCAGATGTAACGGGAGATTAACAATGGCTCAGGTGAGGCTAATGTTGGTACTATCCTAGCATATTCAAAGAATATGGTAGTGTACTCCTTACAGTCTATTCCAGTCATTTTTTGATTTAGAAACTTATTGGTGATTTGTTCCTTTTCATGAGGAGGACATAATTTCCTTTCAACTATCTCCTTAAAGTTGGTCCATTCCATATTATAAACTTTGTCACTTTCTCTAGATTGGAGAATGGTATTCCACCACTCTAAGGCTGCATTCTTAAAAAAAATTAGAAGTAAACATAATCTTATCTTCATCTACGCATTTACTTAATTTTATGACTGCTTCTGTCTTTTCTATCCAGCGCAAGGCTAAAATGGCTCCTTCATTGCCTGAGAATTCTATTGGTTTGCAGGCCAAGAATTCTTTATAAGAACAACCATATGAGATGGTTCTTCTTATTTTTGGAATTGGAGCTTGGATCAAGGGTCAGTGATTTTCGTTCACGCTATGACTTGGTTCAGTAATTTGACGTTTACTTCCAATTGCAGAGTTATTATTTTCTGCTTCTTTATTAGTCTTGTTAATATATGGCATAACATCTATAATTCATTATGCCTCTATATGTTTGATGGCACTTTTATTCACTTGGTTCTCGTTATTACCGTTATTTTGGTTTTCCTGATTTACTTCGTTCAACATGTGAATTATAAACATTTATCAGGTTTTATATCACAGAATAAGATCTATATATATCCAGAAGTGTGAGAAGTGTATTATAACACTATATAACACCATATAAACACCGTATAACACTATGTAACACCATATAACACTATTTAACACTATATAACACTATATTTTGTCTGATAGCATGTCTATGATAGATGTATAGTATTATATATTGTTATATAGTGTTATATAGTGTTACATAGTATTATATGGTGTTATATGGTGTTACATAGTGATATACGGTGTTTATATGGTGTTATATAGTGTTATAATACACTTCTTACACTTCTTACACTTCTGAATTAATGTACACTATCCCTACCCTATATATATATATATATATATATATATATATATTCAAAGTACAAAATTACACACATATATATTATATTATACTAGGTGCTAGTTTGTTCAATACTGCATCTCGCGCTCGTCATACTTCTAGACGAGTTTCTCTCCTATCTGACAGATTCTATTTCCCTCTTCAACTAAATTTTCGCCATACTGGCGGAGCTCTTGCACATATTCGTGGGTTATTGGTGCTGGTATTGGTTTAGGGTAATGTGGTATGGGTACTTCGTAAGGGTCTGAGTTGTTTAATAATTCCTGAAATGACCTGTCGTCATCCCACCACGGGTCACGGTCTAAAGGGATTGGTGTGGGAATTCTAGGAATTTCATTGGAGTCGAATGCTGGTATCAGGAATTGGTTTTCCTGGTTGGGTTCTAACTCCATTTGTTGATCGGGGAATAAGGGTAAAAGTTGTGGTTCAGCTATTTGGTTCAGATTAGGGTCTGCTGCGGTGGTTGCTAACATATGGAAATCTGCTAACTGCCTATTAAGCTCCTCTACCCATAACGGTCTATTAACTTCCAGGGTTTAGGCATTCTTTTCTCTATTGGATCTTGCTATTGCTCTCTGTTGTTGAATTTTCTTCGTTATTTTCCTCCTCTCATGCGCTCCCCTACTAAACCATCCTCTCTTTTTAGGAAGGAATGGTTCCTCAGACTGTGCCTTAAAGATAAAGATTTCTTCCTCAGTATCAGCTGAGTATCCTGGGGGAGTTGGCTGGGATGAGATTCCTTCATCTTTTGGGGAACTAGCTAATTGACGATAAGCGTCGAATGTACCTTGCTCACTCATACTGTAAACTAACAAATTGTCAAATAACACAAAATAAATAATATACATATTTACACATAATCACATAGGTTATTTCCTAACACAATTGGTTAAAATTTAGGTAATAACAGAACACCTAAATGGCTTAACCAGTGGCTATGGCTCTGATACCACCTTCTGTCGTAGCCCCCGACCCCGGTTCCGGGAGCGGGCGACCGCGATACGCACACAGAGCGGGTGGTTTTATTAATTTGGCAGCGGAATTTATACATCAGGACCGTCGTTAGGAAATATTATCAGAGTTTAAAACACTAAACTTTTATAATAAATAAATGGGATAAAACCCAAGTTCCATTTGCAATACATTTATAGGGATAATGTGACATCTGTGCCTCTACGACCATCATATAAATACAAAACCAATGAAATCTTGTGTTTCAAACTTGGTATTTGTATAAATATGTGTATCAGTTGCACATATCAATTCTTGTTCAACTTCGAGCTTTAAATAACTTTCTAGAAAGTTATACGCGAACTGATGCGTAAACGTAATCAGTTTAACACGACAAACACTCCGGAATAGTGACATAGGCTTACCTTAAATAACATTTACATAACTTATAAATAAGTTTTGAAGGGTTTGGTGTGTCGAAAACAAGTTCATTCGATCACAGGGACTATTTGTGACAAACTATGAAAGTATGCCGATTTGTACAGTAACGAACATTCCGGAACATGATCATAAGCTAAACATACTCTAAATATCCTTTACATAGCTTAGAAATAGGATTTGAGGGGTTCGGTATGCGAAAATATGCTTATTTGATCAAGAGGGACTAAAAGCGTCAAAAAGTGCATAAGTTTGCATTTACGCGCATATCTTACGTTCTGAACATATCCGGACATCCAAAAATTTTTGTAATCATTAAAATATTTTATTTTAGTGATTGGAATTCAAAAATACCAGTCGTGTAATTTGGATCGTTTTCGCGTCCGTTCGAGTTTTCGTCGTAATTAACCGAATAACGCAACCGTACGACCAAACGAACCGACATCCGAGATGTTTTCAAGCATATTTCATGTCCCCTATACTTTAACTTCATCATTGAGCCTTGAAATGAGGTTAATGGGGCTTAAACGCGTCAAAAATGCCTTAAATCCAAGTTTTGGACATGCATGGACTAAAACTGACAATTACTGAAACTTCTCTCGCCTGGGGCGAAGACTGAAGCCTCTGTCTTCACATCCAGCGAGAGCTGGAGCTGGCAGAAACATTGAATCTGGCATCAACAGCTGTTTTCTTGCATTTCTAACATGGTTTTGGGATACCATTTTATTGTTTTTGAGTTCCCACAGTATTAGAAACAATGTGCCACAAGTGTATGGTTGAGATCATGCTTTGATTTGCTCAAAAACACTTGTAAAGATCCTAAGAACTCAAGGCTTCCTATAAATACCCACCATGTTCAAGCTTCATTCCTTGCTAAAATTGATTTAATCTGCTCTAAGTTGAAGCTAAGGCTTCATACCTGAGTATTTTAGATCAATTCTTCCTAGCTTGGACCCTTTGTAAGCTTCTTTCATGCTTGTTTATGCTTTTCAAGCATGAAAGTCAAACAGTGTTTGACTTTCTGCTTTGACCATAAATTAGTCAAGTCAAATTTCAATCCAACTTTGCAACGTGAGCGTAATCACGATGGTTATAGTCCCTTGTGACCATACCTACTGATTACCATGTCGATTAGTCGAAGTGACGAGTCAAAGTTTCTGTCAAAATGCGTATTTATGTGTATTTTGCAACGAAGCTATTTTCGGGTATCAAAACACTTTGTTTTGATATCAAACCTGTTTTTTAACTTAGTTAAACATGTTTTAACATGTTTAACTCGTCACTTTTAGTCAAGTGCTTGTTTAGGGTCATAAGTCAAGCGGTCTTAACAACCGCTTAGACTTTCGAACCCGACCCGTTTGGTCGATCATTAGGATCTGACCAAGCACATTTAGTGACCATAGTTGTATAGGGAATAACCTTCCGAGGTTATACCTTATGGTCACTTAGTTTAATTAGCTGTATGATAGGTAGTTTATATGCCTTAGGTAAATGACCAAAATGCCCTTTTCATGCATAATTTGAATTTAAGCATATGTAACCTAACTTTGATCACTTAAACTGATTATGCAACATATTTAAACATTTTAGGGCATATAATACTTTTCATAGGACTAGTTAGGCGCCTCGAACACGCATTCGAGCGAACGACGTGTTAAAGTAGCGTAGACTGCCTTAACGGGTCGCGACGGGTCGTAAGCACTTAGGATAGGTTCCGATTTAGGATGTAGGATTTGTTAAACCATATCACATCAGTTCCAATACTCATTTGGTTTACAAGACCTCATTCTACCCGATCTCCCGATTTAGGTGCCGACTTATTAACATAGTGATCCAATTACTAGGTACTACTTGATTTTCTTGGTTTGCCCGAGCTTTGTTAAGTTCATTAGATCAAGGATACTTTGCAAATCAATGTGAGTACATAGTCCCCTCTTTTACTGTTTTCAAACATTTTGGGGTGATTCATATGTACTAAATGATTTCGTGTTTCCTAAACGAATGATATGGTTTATATTAAACACAACGATTTCAATTATATGAACAAACTTGTTGGGGCGTTGGTCGAAAGACAATTCAATGACATTCATTAACTATTTTAAGCCGACCAGTAGTACGTTATGGTACCATAGGAAAATATGATACCAAAGGATCTGACAAATCCTGTTATCAGACGTTCACCATGGTTATGGGGGTAATGTGGGTAACGACAGAACCTGATATTTGTTAACTTACCCTTTGGTGGTTTGTTAATACGAGTTGAACGAGTAGGATGAGTCACAAAGGTTTGAATGTATTCAATATAACGACCCAAAAAGTTATTTTTCATAATTTAAACATGAACCACTGGAGCTATTGATCTATGTGAACTATTTGAACCACTGGAACTATTGAACTATGTGAACTACTTGAACTATTTGAACCACTGGAGCTATTTGATCTATGTGAACTATTTGAACCACTGGAACTATTTGATCTATGTGAACTATTTGAACGATTGGAACTATTTGAACTATTGAACGATTGGGTTATGGTAAGTGATTAGGTAACAGGGCGGGTGTAATGTGATAAAAGCATGGTGGATATACCGCTGGTACTTCCTATATATAAGTGCTTTTAACACATTACATGTCGTTGCGTTATCTAGATCACTTGGACAATGTTTTCAAAACGAAGTTACACTACAAGGTTTACTTAAAGATATAAACCATACAATGTTTACCCTCAACGACGATTTACTACTTGGGTTACAAAGACAAATGTTTTCAGTTAAGATTCATGGCTACAATGGTTTTGGTTTATACATATATCAACTTGTAAAAGTTGATAGAAACATACTGCAATATCGAACTGTTTTGTTTTCAAGGTATATACTCGACAACTCTCGTAGTTGGATGAGGTATTGCAATATGAACTCAAGGCCATGAATCTGACACACTCACAAAACCTATGTACTCACCGTCATTTTTATGCTGACGTATTTTCACATATGTTTCAGGCACCGTAGTTTGATGATGTTTGATGATCATTATGATGTATGCTCACATAGGGATGGACGAGGCCTTAGTGACTTAATGACAATAAAGGACAATTTGTTCATTTTATGCTTTGGATTTCAAGACAATGTAATAAACTTAATTCAATAAAACGAAACTTCAATCCATGTGTTGTGAAACAATGATTCTGTTACGACACTCCCCGACATTTCCACCGCAGTTTTGTTGTTTTAACGCGGTTGGGGTGTGACAGAAGAGTTGGTATCAGAGCTCATGGTTATAGGGAATTAGGTTATTAGTAATGCTTTGACCTAGACTATAACCTTGCTAGGACCCTAACACAAGTTATCTTGTGTTTAGCCTTAAAACAATACCGTTGCCTATCTCTAGGTGACAACCACAACAAGAACACAAATCACGAATCCGATTTGCAAACCAATCATCTCTTCTTAGATGATTTATTATAAGGTTTTGAATCTTCAAAGTTTCAAAATCTCATCAAAGTTTGGGTCCTATTAATGTGAACACGTGCAATCTGGAAGGGTGGGTGCCTGTATCCCGAGTTTCCTGTCTAAGGCTAGAGTGTTCGTACAAATCCATATAATCGGACCTGTCACTCTTACCTAAGAACTCTTGGGGTGAGTGTCCACTTATAGGCTAAAGCATGTCTTCACGATACATTATAAGGACCTATTTACTTTGTTCAGCGACTGTGCGTCGTTTGTTTGTTCGAGGTAACGAACGAATGATCGCCTTCATCGTTGATATCTTCGATATCTCTTTCGTTTATTCAAATGTCAATCTCACTCGTTTCTCATGTTTTCTTGTTCTTTTTAGAAAATGCCTCCTAGACGCGATCAAACTGAGAATGCTGCCCTCGCAGCCACAATCGTTCAGCAGATGGCTGCTATGATTCCGAACCTCATTACCCAGATAAACCAAGTGAATAACAATAGCAACAATAACAATGCTTCGTGTGATTTCAAAACGTTCAATTCAGCTAAACCACTAAAATTTTCTGGGTCTCAAGGAGCAACTGCACTCCTACAATGGTTCGAGAGTCTAGAAAGCACATTCAGACATGTTCAGTGTCCAAATGAGCGAAAGGTTGAATTCGCGTCTAGTTTTTTTGAGAAACGAGCATTAGCATGGTGGAATGGTGTGATGAGAGATAGGGGTGCCGATGTGGAATTGGCTCAAACTTGGGAAGAGCTTCGACCTCTAATGATGAAGGAATTCTGTCCTCGTCACAAAATCAGCGCACTGGAAAGGGAATTCGACGATCTTAAGCAAGACAGTGGTGAGCATCGAACTTACACGGACCGATATGAGGAACTAAGTCTGTTATGTCCAACCATGGTTACGCCTTTGGATAAGGCAATTGAAAAGTTTATTGATGGCCTCCCTGACTCAGTACAAGACATTGTTACTGGTAGCAACCCTACTACAGTTAGACAGGCCATTGAGCTATGTAAACTTTTTCGAAAAGGAGACAAGAAATCAACCGACGAGACGAACCCAAAAGATAAGCAGACTGAATCCTCCAAGAAGTCAAAGAAGCGCAAGGCTTCTCAGAACTTCGATGTGGTTGCTCAGAACAATCAATCCGTCCCTAACCAACTAGCTCAACCCCCTACTAAGAAGCCATACATCGGAACTGCACCTTTGTGCAACCAATGTAACCTTCATCATCACACTAATGTGCAATGCCGCAAATGCCTAAATTGTGGACTTGCTGGTCATACAGCTAGGGTTTGCCGAGCTGCAACTGCACAAAACCAAGTTGACAACCACCCAGAACAAGCTCGTTTTCCACCAGGATCTTGCTACAACTGTGGCGAGATGGGCCATTTCAGAAACAATTGCCCAAAGCTTGCTAATGCAAATCCAGGTCGTGGATGAGCATTCGACTGACTGGAAGACGATGTGGTTTAGAAACGATCGAACTTTATGTACTATTTTCTTTTGTTATCCAAGTCTATGAAACAGTTATTTTGGTTTTTCAATAAATCTTTATTTGCATTACGATATACAAAAACAAGTATGGTTACACGTATGAACGACATATCCCCTACAATACCGACACCAAGGGACCGTGTTCCTTGCAAAACAAACTACTTTCGTAGTTATTCCATTTTTATGATCGTTCGCAATCTTCAACGAAAATCCTAAGTACTCGTTTCTTCTAAGAAACGAAGTACAAGGTGCAACTTACTACTCTGGACAAATACCCAAAGTACCACTTTAAATCCTTATTTGGATACCCAAGAGTACTTCCGTAAGTCCTTAATTAGTCTTACGCAATATACACATCATATCTTCCCGACTTCACGATATTTTACATAGCATGTGATTTCAAAAGATTACGCATGTTTTCAAAAACCTCATACATGTTTCCAAATAATCTCACATGGTTTTAAAATAATTCATAAAAACGTTTACCTAATATACTTAGTACATGATTTCAAAAACATTACAAAAGGTTTTCAAAGACATGTTTTTTTTAACGATTCCAAGCACAGCTTTCAAAAACAATCTGCCCGTATGTTGTCTTAGTATACGTGGTACGCGATTTTCAAGAACACCCTGCTTTGTATCCTGACTTAGCATGCTTCGCGTAATGATTTCAAGGATCCATTTGCTTCATATGTTGTCTTAGCATATCTAGCACCTTGATTTCATAAACACTATACTTCATATGTGGTCTTAGCATATCTAGTACAAAGTTCCTAAACATTTCCCGCTATACGAATTCCAAATCCTTGTAGGATCTTCTTCATAGTTAAATCCTTGTGGATGTTCAAAGCGCAAAATCAAAGTCCTTAATTGGATTCTTTGAGTGCTTTGATACGAATGTTATGATTCATTGAGAACGAAACCGAATCCTTATAAGATCATCCTATCTTTATAGATAGATTCTTGAGGATGTTTAAAGTAATAGTTGAAGTCCATTGATTGGATTCCTGGTGTACTTCGAATGCACGTATACAAAATCAATGACGAGTTAATAACAACTTCATAACAAACTAATAACGAATTGATAACCAAGTGAACAATTGTGTGACCGTTATGTGCTTACGTGTTATGTGTTGACCTAATCAAAGAAACTCTATGGTAATCTAGTCAAAGTTATCACAAGGTTGTTCGACCGATTCTATCCCCTACACATTATAAAATAAACTATGCGGACTGTGCAAGGAATTACGTAATTATGGATGTATACATAATTATGGAATTCAGTGCACAGAAACCACAGCAAGTTTTGTCATGTGTCAACAATAAACAAGAAACAAAAGTTAACTATATTCATTTCTGTGTCAGATGAAGTACCCACTGAGGAAAAAATGAACTAGATATTCATTTTTCGCTTCTGAAAGAGATATCCACTGGGAAAATGAATAATCTATTCGAGAACCATATTCATTTTCGTTTCTAAAGAAGTACCCATTGAGGAAAATAAACTATCCGTTCATTTTCTCTTTTGAAGAAATATCCACTGAGTAAAATAAATAATCCTGCATTAATTTTGTCATTTTCATTTCTGATGAAGTATCCACTGAGGAACATGAACTATCCGTTCATTTTCGCTTCTGAAAGAAATATCCCCTGAGGAAAATGAATAAATTCATTCCACTTCTGATGAAGTATCCACTGAGGAAAATGAATCATCCATTCATTTTCGCTTCTGAAGAAATATCCATTGGGGAATGAATAACCCTGTATCAATTCTTTCATTTCCACTTCTGACGAAGTATCCACTGAGGAAAATGAATTATCCATTCATTTTTGCTTCTAAAGAAATATCCATCGGGAAAATGAATATTCTTTGCGACAATCCTTCATTTCCACTTCTGACGAAGTATCCACTGAGGAAAATGAATTATCCAATCATTTTTTGCTTCTGAAGAAATATCCACTAGGGAAATGAATAACTTATTCAACAATCCTTCATTTCTACTTCTGCCGAAGTATCCACTGAGGAAAATGAATCATCCATTCTTTTCGCTTCTGAAAAAATAACCACTATGAAATGAACAGCTTATACATTCCTTCATTTCCGTTTCTGATAAAAGTATCCATTGGAGAAAATGAATTATTCATTCATTTCCGTTTTTGAAGAAATATCCATTGGAAATGAATAACCTATTCGTCTTTCGTTTCCACATCTGACAAAGAATCCATTGGAGAAAATGAATCATCCATTCATTTTCGCTTCTGAAGAATATCCACTGGAGAAATGAAGTACAATTCCTTGCAAGATCTTTCTGTTTTATTAGTTAGATTCTTAAAGGATACTCACAGAACTATTGGTTAATTTTGTCTTACCATTTAATCAAATAACCCATTCCCACTTCCCGCATTATCTAAGGAAGTACCCACTAGGGAATGATAAAGTTATGTCTTACATGGAAATCTTTGATGGATTACTCTAAGTAAATGGATAACGCCCTAGATTCCCTGCAAAACGATTGTTTAACACAATTATTCAGACAGACTCCTACGAATAAATTTCGGGACGAAATTTCCTAAAATAGGGGAGACTGTGACATCTGTGCCTCTACGACCATCATATAAATACAAAACTAATGAAATCTTGTGTTTCAAACTTGGTATTTGTATAAATATGTGTATCAGTTGCACATATCAATTCTTGTTCAACTTCGAGCTTTAAATCGCTTTCTAGAAAGTTATACGCGAACTCATGCATAAACGTAATCAGTTTAACATGACAAACACTCCAGAATAGTGACATAGGCTTAACATACCTTAAATAACCTTTACATAACTTAGAAATAAGTTTTGAAGGGTTTGGTGTGTCGAAAACAAGTTTATTCGATCACATGGACTATTTATGACAAACTGCGAAAGTATGCCGATTTGTATAGTAATGAACATTCTGGAACATGATCATAAGCTAAACATACTCTAAATATCCTTTACATAGCTTAGAAATAGGATTTGAGGGGTTCGGTATGCGAAAATATGCTTATTTGATCAAGAGGGACTAAAAGCGTCAAAAAGTGCATAAGTTTGCATTTACGCTCATATCTTACGTTCTGAACATATCCGGACATCCAAAAATTTTTGTAATCATTAAAATATTTTATTTTAGTGATTGGAATTCAAAAATACCACTCGTCGTGTAATTTGGATCGTTTTCGCGTCCGTTCGAGTTTTCGTCGTAATTAACCGAATAACGCAACCGTACGACCAAACGAACCGACATCCAAGATGTTTTCAATCATATTTCATGTCCCCTATACTTTAACTTCATTATTGAGCCTTGAAATGAGGTTAACGGGGCTTAAACGTGTCAAAAATGCCTTAAATCCAAGTTTTGGACATGCAGGGACTAAAACTGACAATTGCTGAAACTTCTCTCGCCTGGGGCGAAGACTGAAGCCTCTGTCTTCGCGGCCCGCGAGAGCTGGAGCTGGCAGAAACATTGAATCTGGCTTCAACAGCTGTTTTCTTGCATTTCTAACATGGTTTTGGGATACCATTTGATTGTTTTTGAGTTCCCATTGTATTAGAAACAATGTGCCACAAGTGTATGGTTGAGATCATGCTTTGATTTGCTCAAAAACACTTGTAAAGATCCTAAGAACTCAAGACTTCCTATAAATACCCTCCATGTTCAAGCTTCATTCCTTGCTCAAATTGATTTAATCTGCTCTAAGTTAAAGCTAAGGCTTCATACCTGAGTATTTTAGATCAATTCTTCCTAGCTTGGACCCTTTGTAAGCTTCTTTCATGCTTGTTTATTCTTTTCAAGCATGAAAGTCAAACAGTGTTTGACTTTCTGCTTTGACCATAAATTGGTCAAGTCAAAGTTCAATCGAACTTTGCAACGTGAGCGTAATTACGATGGTTATAGTCCCTTGTGACCATACCTACTGATTACCACGTCGATTAGTCGAAGTGACGAGTCAAAGTTTCGGTCAAAATGCGTATTTATGCGTATTTTGCAACAAAGCTATTTTAGGGTATCAAAACACTTTGTTTTGATATCAAACATGTTTTCTAACTTAGTTAAACATGTTTTAACATGTTTAACTCGTCACTTTTAGTCTAGTGCTTGTTTAGGGTCATAAGTCAAGCGGTCTTAACAACCGCTTAGACTTTCGAACCCGACCCATTTGGTCGATCGTTAGGATCCGACCAAGCACATTTAGTGACCATAGTTGTATAGGGAATAACCTTCCGAGGTTATACCTTATGGTCACTTAGTTTAATTAGTTGTATGATAGGTAGTTTATATGCCTTAGGTAAATGACCAAAATGCCCTTTTCATGCATAATTTGAATTTAAGCATATGTAACCTAACTTTTGTCACTTAAACTGATTATGCAACATATTTAAACATGTTAGGGCATATAATACTTGTCATAGGACTAGTTAGGCACCTCGAACGCGCATTCGCGCGAACGACGCGTTAAAGTAGCGTAGACGGCCTTAACGGGTCACGACGGGTCGTAAGCACTTAGGATAGGTTCTGATTGAGGATGTAGGATTTGTTAAACCATATCACATGAGTTCCAATACTCATTTGGTTTACAAGACCTCATTCTACCCGATCTCCCGATTTAGGTGCCGACTTATTAACATAGTGATCCGATTACTAGATACTACTTGATTTCCTTGGTTTGCCCAAGCTTTGTTAAGTTCATTAGATCAAGGATACTTTGCAAATCAATGTGAGTACATAGTCCCCTCTTTTACTGTTTTCAAACATTTAGGGGTGATTCACATGTGCTAAACGATTTCGAGTTTCCTAAACGAATGCTATGGTTTATATTAAACACAACGATTTCAATTATATGAACAAACTTGTTGGGGCGTTGGTCGAAAGACAATTGAATGACATTCATTAACTATTTTAAACCGACCAGTAGTACGTTATGGTACCATAGGATAATATGATACCATAGGATCTGACAAATCCCGTTATCAGACGTTCACCATGGTTATGGGGGTAATGCGGGTAACGACAGAACCTGATATTTGTTAACTTACCCTTTGGTGGTTTGTTAATACGAGTTGAACAAGTAGGACGAGTCACAAAGGTTTGAATGTGTAACAACTGTGCTTGTAATCATTATGAACAGTTCTTTTATCAATAAAACAATGTTATTTAATCCCAATGTTTGTTTTGTTATGTTTTACATTTTTCATGTTTTGACTTTTGTTCAATTTCAAACTCTATATCACTTTCTGGAGAGTTATACGCAAACTGGTGCGTAAACGTACTCAGTTTAACGTGACAAATACTCCGGAACATCAACATATACTTAACATACCTTAAATAACCTTTACATAACTTAGAAATAAGTTTTAAAGGCTTTGGTATGGCAAAAACAAGTTAATTCGCTTACAGGGACTAAACTTGACAAACTGCGAAAGTATGCCAATTTGAACTGTAATGAACATTCCGGAACATGACCATAAGTTAAAAACACCTTAAATATCCTTTACATAGCTTAGAAATAGGCTTTGAGGGGTTCGGTGTGCTAAAATAAACTTTTGGCTCATTCAGTGACTAAAAGTGTCAAAAAGTGCACAAGTTTGCATTTTCGCGCATAACTTACGTTCTGAATACATCCAGACATCCAAAAATTTATGTAAGCACTAAAATATTTTATTTTAGTGTTTGGCATGAGAAAAATCCATTCGTCGCGTCATTTGGATCGTTTTTCGCGCTTGTGCGCATTCCGTCGTAATTAAGCGAACACCGCGTTCGTACAACCAAACGAACCAACATCCGGCATATTTTTGAGCATGTTTCATGTCCACAATGTTTAGGCAACATTTTAGGGCCTTAAAGTTGGCTTTACGGGCCTTAGAAGTGTCGAAAATGGCTTAAACACGTGCAGGGACTGAAATTGTAAATTCTGAAACTTGTTGCTGATCAGACGAGGCCAGGCGGCCCGCCTCAGTTTCTGTACATCCCCACGCGGCCCGCGTCCGACTTCCTGACCAGATTAACTGCATTTAACAGCAGATTGCAGCTGGTTGATCCACCACCACACATTCTCAATTGCTTAGTCAGATGATAAGGATCATTTTTAGCTACCATAAGGTTACGACACTTGTACGGATGCGATTAAAGCACGGTTTCCATGAAACGATCTTAACGGTGGACCGAAAACTATATATACCCCATCCCCATTGCTTCAAAACCACTAGAATTTTGATTTGAGAAACTCTAAGTTGAAACCATTGTTTCATACCTGAGATTCTTGAATTGAGATTAGCATTCGGGGACCCTTCGTAAGTATTCTTTCGTTCTTTTCTTTATTTTATTGCTTTTCGAGTCAGAAAGTCAAACTTTGTTTGACTTTCAGCGTTGACCAGCTTATGGTCAATGCGAAGTTCGTTTGAACTTCGCAACGTGATTGTAATCACGATGGTTATAGTCCCTTGGGACTATGCCTACTGATTACCACGTTGTCTAGGGTCGTAGGGTAAGCGATCTAATAAATCGCTTATACCTTCGAACCTGACCCAGTTTGGTCGATCATTAGGATCCGACCAAATACATTAGGTGACCATAGTAGGCAGGGAATAACCTTCCGAGGTTATACCCTATGGTCACATCGTTTGAGTAGTTGTATGATAGGTAGTTTATATGCCTTAGGTAAATTACCAGAATACCCTTTTCATGTATAATTGGTAATTTAGCATATGTAACCTAAACTTTTGTCACATAACTGATTTTGTAACATGTTTAGGCATATAACACTTGTCATAGGACTAGTTAGGCGGTCCGAACGCGTTTCACGCGAACGACGCGTTAAAGTAGCATAAGCTACCTAAACGGGTCGTAATGGGTCGTAAACACTTAGGTTAAGTTTCGTTTTAGTATGTAGGGTTTGTTAAACCATATTACACGAGTTTCCATACTCGTTTGGTTTACAAAACCTCATTCTATCCGATCTTCCGATTTAGGTCCGGTTTATTAACATAGTTACCTACATTAGGTGCCGTTTAATTCCGAGATTTCTAGCATTACTTGGTGTTTATCTTAAGACAGCTGAGCTATATCAAGTGAGTACATAGACCCCTCTTTTACTATTTTCCAAACTGTTTTGGGGTGGAACACATGTGCCTACTTGTTACTTTCATGCTTTCCTGTTTTCACATCATATACCTGCTATGTTCGTTAGTACATTATAGTACATGATTTCATTACATCTTATGCTATGTGTGCCCATTGTGTGCATACTTAGTACATCGTTTTACATTACATTTCATGCTAGGTGTGCCCATTGTGTGCATTACTTAGTACATCGTTTTACATTACATTTCATGCTAGGTGTGCCCATTGTGTGCATTACTTAGTACATCGTTTTACATTACATTTCATGCTAGGTGTGCCCATTGTGTGCATTACTTAGTACATCGTTTTACATTACATTTCATGCTAGGTGTGCCCATTGTGTGCATTACTTAGTACATCGTTTTACATTACATTTCACGCTACGTATGTTCATTTGATTACATACTTAGTGCATCGTTTTCACATGCTTACATTTTTGGTATGACATTTGGTTTGTTTACAATGGAACAATACATTCATTAACACCGATCATGCCGTTCGTTAGTAGGTAGTGGTACCATAGGAATTGACAACTCCCGTTCCGGACATCCTGGGTATGGGGATGAAAGGAATGACCGAATTTGATATACATAACTTAGATAAACCTTTAATTTGTTTAAGGGTTTATCGCCACAGTCTCAAGGCTTGGATGTATGCATTTTAACAATACCGCATAGATGTTTGTATCAGTAAAGCATGCATTTATTACACAAAACATAACTTTGATTTAAACTATGTTTTACTTCAATACCTTGTTTTTGTGCATTTTACATATGGTTTAGTTGATATATTTCGCTTACCATACATGACATTTTGGTTACATATTACATGATCTACATTGAACATAAACATTTTTGACATTTATATACACATTTGGTGGTTTACATTGGACATAGACATTTTGATATTGTTTACACAATAACACTTGACAATTGGTTTGTACATGAACAAGTTACATTGGTGGTTGTTTGGGTAAGTAATTTGAGTAACGAGGCGTGTGTAATATGATACAAACATGGTGGATACGCCGCTGGTACTTCCTATATATAAGTGTTTGTATAATATTACATAGCGCAACGTTATTTAAACCATTTCAGTATAGACATATTACATTTTATACAAATAACATATTTTTTTCACAAGACATTGTTTTACAAAACAGTTTATTGTATACAACTCATTTTACATGGTTATTCATTTAACCTTACATTTATTTATACATATCAACTGATCTTATCGTTTTTCAAATGATTTACAAGACAAAGCAAATTACAAGGTTCATGACTAAACATTTTCTCAAATACAAGTCATGAATCCTATTTTCACAAACCTATGTATCTCACAGGCATTTTTATGCTGACGTACCTATTTTCACATGTGTTTTCAGGAGCTTTTCCGTAGGATGTTGATCATGACACTAGGGCGGACCTGTGCCTTAGAAACATAAAACGAAGATAGACTTTGTTTAATTATGTTATAAACTCTGTATTTCCTGTTTAAGACGATGTAACTCCTATGTTTATAAATAAAATACAACTTCGAATGCCATGGTTATGAAACAATTAATTCTGTTACGACACGCCCCGGCGTTTCCGCCGCGATTTGTTGTTTTACGCGGTCGGGGTGTGACAGAATGTATTCAATATAACGACCCAAAAAGTTAGTTTTCACAATTTAAACACGAACCACTGGAGATATTGATCTCTGTGAACTATTTGAACCACTGGAACTATTGAACTATGTGAACTACTTGAACTATTTAAACCACTGGAGCTATTTGATCTATGTGAACTATTTGAACCACTGGAACTATTTGATCTATGTGAACTATTTGAACTATTTGAACGATTAGAACTATTTGAACTATTGAATGATTGGGTTATGGTAAGTGATTAGGTAACGGGGTGGGTGTAATGTGATAAAGGCATGGTGGATACACTGCTGGTACTTCCTATATATAAGTGCTTTTAACACATTACATGTCGTTGCGTTATCTAGATCACTTGGACAATGTTTTCAAAACGAAGTTACACTACAAGGTTTACTTAAAGATATAAACCATACAATGTTTACCCTCAACGATGATTTACTACTTGGGTTACAATAACAAATGTTTTCAGTTAAGATTCATGGCTACAATGGTTTTAGTTTATACATATATCAACTTGTAAAAGTTGATAGAAACATACTGCAATATCGAACTCTTTTGTTTTCAAGGTACACACTCGACAACTCTTGTAGTTGGACGAGGTATTGCAATATGAACTCAAGGCCATGAATCTGACACACTAACAAAACCTATGTACTCGCCGGCATTTTTATGCTGACGTATTTTCACATATGTTTCAGGTACCGTAGTTTGATGATCTTTGATGATGATTATGATGTATGCTCACATAGGGATGGACGAGGCCTTAGTGACTAAATGACAATAAAGGACAATTTGTTCATGTTGTGCTTTTGATTTCAAGACAATGTAATAAACTTAATTCAATAAAACGGAACTTCAATCCATGTGTTGTGAAACAGTGATTCTTTTACGACACTCCCCGACGTTTCCTCCGCAGTTTTGTTGTTTTAACACGGTCGGGGTGTGACAGATAAACCCTAATTATTAAAGACATAAACTCCTTTTTATTAAGGTAACTTTTATAGCCACTTCTTTAAGCCTTCAGTGCTCTCCAGCTGGCTTCTATTGGCTTCACACTAAGTTACCTGAAACGCGTTTTAAAAAGATTTTATCAGCAAGAAATACTGGCGAGTACATTCCAATTTGTAAAACATCAGTTGTTATTACATTACAGTATTAAGGGTGATTACAATGTTTATATCTACCCAATTACTCGTTCAGTACGTATCACTCGATGGATCTGTGACTATGGTCATATCACACATTGGATACCTGTGCCCAATTGTGAAGGTTATCAAGTACTGTATACAAACCCCATAATACTGGCAGCAATTGTAGAATTACAAAGACTTAATCACTGTAATTGTAATTGATAAACATTTATGGTTTTGGAAAAAAAACATTTGAAATAATGGCTCACAAACTGTGAGAAAAGGAGAATGACTCACATTGTAGACTTAGATAATACTATAGCTTCCTGACGATTCTCCTGGTTATTATCTATTAAATAAAACAATGCACACGTGTTAGTAAAATAACCCAAATCACATTAGCCATACAACACGAGACAGAACTCCAACGAACTGAGTCATACAGAGCCTTGACATGCGTTACGGAACCCTAGATCAATCGGGTAGGGAAACAATACGTGATCGGAGGTTATAATACTTACAACGAGGCAGAGCTTCGCTTTTAAGGGGTATTATATCACACCCCGACCACGTAAAACAACAAATCGTGGCGGAAACGTCGGGGAGTGTCGTAACAGAATCATTGTTTCACAACCATGGATTAAATAGTTTCGTTTTATTGAATTATTGAACTCATTGTTTTATTACAATTCAGATAAATACAAATATTATCTTTCAAGTTTTAAAGTCACTAAGGCACGAGTCCATCCTATGTATAGCATGCATCAACAATCATCACATAGCAGCACCTGAAACATATGTGAAAATAGGTACGTCAGCATAAAAATGCCTGTGAGTAACATAGGTTTTGTGAATTAGGTTCATGGCTTTGGTTAACATAATAAAAAGGTTTTATGTTTACATAAATAGCCATGAATCCTAGTAAAAAGTTTGGTTTCGAAAACACATTGCTTTGATAAAAAGGTTTTGTAATATATGCAAAAATATACTTTGGTTTTGAAATAGTTAAGTAGATAGTATATCAAATATACTTTGGTTAATGAAATAATAGGTTTGGTAGTATATCTCAAGTATACTTTGGTTTTAGAGTGAAAGTATCGGTAGTATATCAAGTTATACTATGATTTGAAAATAGCACATCATCTATGCTTTGGTTTGAAAATAGCATATCAACTATGCTTTGGTTTGAAAATAGCATATCAACTATGCTTTGGTTATAACAAGGTCAGTAGTATATTAAAACATATGTTGGATTTTGTACATAGTATATCAAATTATACTTTGGTAAATAATATCACATTTAGGAGCACATCAAACTGTACTTTGGTAGTATATCAAAATATACAAAAGAAATTGTGATTTAGTATTCATTCAAACCTTAGTGTATCAAACTACACCTTGGAGACTATAGAAATACCACAAAAGCAATTTCTATTTGGTTAAAATTTGGTTTCTGACATTCCATACAACAGGAATGGGGTGTCTAGTCCTATAGCGCTATATCGTACTACCAATCGGCTTGGTGAATGTATTAAAATAAGTACAATCCAACAATTTGATTTACAAGCTTTAAAAATCAGTGTTTAAACCATAGATAATCGTTTAATTTGTCAAAAAGAATAAGTACTAAGCATGTAAAATCATATAGTTGAAGTCATGAAAATAACAAATAGGCACATATGTTTCACCCCAAAACATTTGAAAGCAGTAAAAGAGTGGACTATGTACTCACTTGAGATTGCAAGTATCCTTGATTAAGTCTCCTAACGAAGCTCGGGAAATCAAGGAATCAAGTGGCACCTAGTATGGAATCACTATGTTAAAATAATCGGATCCTAAATCGGGAGATAGGATAGAATGGAGTTCTATAAATCAAATGAGTATTGCAACTCATATGGCATGATTTAATAGACCTAACATTCTGATTTGGAAGTCTACCTAAGTGCTCTTGACCCGTTTCGACCCATTATGGTAGTATAAGCTACTATAACGCGTCGTTTGCGTAAAACTATGGTCGGATGGTTAACTATGTGCTATGTCAAGTCTTACATGCCCAATTATGCCTAAACATGTTACTAAATCAGATTATATGTCAAAAAGTTGATCACATATGCAAAATATGGATTTATGCTTCAAAAGGGCATTTTGGTCATTTTCTATGGGCATGTAAACTACTTAACGAATGACTAACCAATCCTATGTGATCATAAGGTATAACCTCAGTGGTTATTCCCTATGCAACTATGATCACTAACTAAGCTTGGTCGAATCCTAATGATCGACCAAACGGGTCGGGTTTGAAAGTCTAAGCGGTTGTTTAGACCGCTTAACTTACGACCCTAAACAAGCACTAAACTAGTAGTAATGAGTTAAACATGTCAAAACATGTTTAACTAACTTAGAAAACTGATTTGGTATCAAAACAAAGTGTCTTGATACCTAAAAGTAGTTCCGTTGCAAAATGCGCACAAATGCGCATTTTGACCGAAACTTTGACTCGTCACTACACCTAGTCAACGTGGTAATCAGTAGGTATAATCGCTAAGGATTATAACCATCGTGATTACAATAATGTTGCAAAGTTCAAACAAACTTTGTGTTGACCATTGACTGGTCAAAGCAGAAAGTCAAACACTGTTTGACTTTCACGCTTGAAAAGCGATAAAAGCACGAAAGAAGCTTACAAAGGATCCAAGCTAGGGAGAACTTGATCTATAACACTCAGGTATGAAGCAAAGGCTTCAACTTAGAGCATTAATCAGTTCAAGGGTGAGGAAACAAATGAGAAAGCTTTGCTAGTTATAGTGATCATGGAATCACAAGATGATGACAAGTGTTTGTGTAACCTCCAAGGAAAGATCATGACCCTACAAGTGTGTGGACATGAGTTAAAGCCTTGGTGATCACTTAAACTTGGCCAATACACAAAGAAATGGCAAGAACAGTCCCTGAAGTATCAAACAGTTGCTGAAATCAAGTTTTCTGTTACTGGGCATTCTCTCGCGCCCCGCGTAAGAATAGGGGAGGGGCTACGCGGCCCGCGACCTCGGGTCGTATCAGCAACAGTTTCATCTTTTACATATTTGGTCCTTGCACTTGATTAAGCTCATTTTTTGGCACTTTTAACCCTCGTTAAGCCATTTTCAAGGCTCTACAAGGTAGTCAAAGTATAGAGGACTTAAAATATGCTCGGAAATATCTCGGATGTCGGTTCGTTTGGTCGTACGGTCACGTTATTCGTCCAATTACGACGAAACTCGAACGGACGCGAAAACGATCCAAATTAAGCTACGAATGGTATTTTTGCATGCCGGTCACTAAAATAAAAACATTTTAGTGTCTACAAAATTTTTGGATGTCCAGATGTGGTCAGAACTTAAGATATGCGCGTAAATGCAAACTTACGCCGTTTTTGACACTTTTAACCCCTATTTCACAAATAAGTTTATTTTCGCATACCGAACCCTTCAAAGCCTATTTATAAGCTATGTAAAGGATATTTTGGGTATGCTTAACTTATGATCAAGTTCCGGAATGTTCATTATTATACAAATCGGCATAGTTTCGCAGTTTGATGCAAATAGTCCCTGCGATCGAATAAACTTGTCTTTGCCATACCAAACCCTTCAAAACTTATTTCTAAGTTATGTAAAGGTTATTTAAGGTATGTTAAGATTATGTCACTATTCCGGAGTGTTTTTTGTGTTAAACTGATTATATTTACGCATCAGTGCACGCGTATAACCTTCCAGAAAGCGATTTAAAGCTCGAAATTGAACAAGAATTGATATGTGCAAATGATACACATATTTATACAAATCCCAAGTATGAAACACAATATTTCATTGGCTTGGTATTTGTTTGATGGTTACAGTGACACAGGTGTCACAGTCTCCCCTACTTTAGGAAATTTCGTCCCAAAATTTAATTTTAGAGGAAATCTGTGAAGACATTTGTGATTGTTTCGCCTTCGAATGAATCCTTCGTACCCTAAGTAAAAACTCTGGGCCACATTTGGATTTTAGTGAATTTTTTAATTGTCATGGTGATGTCCTTGTTGTAACAAAGACATGGAGTTTCGAACAACGGATAGGAAGGAGAATGTTTCCTATGAAGACTATTATAGGAAACTTGTGTGTGCTAGAAATCAGAGTCGGAGAATGCAAGATAAAATAATAATGGTCAAGGTCCAGGACTTCTAGTAACTTAAATAACGCTACGCTTGCAGTGTAATAAGGAACACTTATATATAGGAAGTACCTGCGGCGTATCTACCATGACTTTTTACATTGTTCCCCTCTCGTTATTCTTATCACTATAGGTCTTAATACATGACAAAAATTGCTGTGGTTTCTGTGCACTGAATTCCATAATTATGTATGCATCCATAATTATGAAATTCCTTGCACAGTCCGCACAGTTCATTTCATAATGCGTAGGGGAAAAATCAATCGGACAGACATGAAGTGACTTGACTAGATCACCAAAGGATCTTTTTAACTAGATCAACGAACGATCTTTTTAACTAGATCAACACATGATCTCTTTAACTAGATCATCGTACGATCTCTTTAAATAGACCACCAAAGGACCTTTTTAACTCTGAGTCAAATAATCGTTTTGAAATAGCACTTTGGAATCCAAGGGTCTAACTATTTGCATAGAAAGCTCCTTAAGGATTTAAGATAGTACTTTGAGTATCCTTTTGAGAATCTAACATATGAAAATACGGAAGATTCTACCAGGACTTAGATAGCGAGCTTTAGAATTACACATAAACACAAAATCACAAAATCACAAAATTGTGCATTCGTTAATTTAGTTATTAGCTCGTTTGTTAATTTGAATTAATGCATTTGAAGTACACTAGAAATCCAATCACAGACTTCAATTAGTACTTAAAACTTCCTCAAGAATCTAACTATGAAGATAGGAAGATCTTATAAGGATTTGGAATTTGTGTGGTGAAAATGTTTTGAAACCCATGTACTAGGCATGTTAAGGCAACACACGAAGCAAAATGTACTTGATAATCGTGTACATAGTCATATAACATGGGTCCAGTTAAGGACTTATGAAAGTACCTTTAGATATCAAATCAAGGATTTGAAATGGTACTTTAGATATTTGTTTAAGAATTTGTAATTTGTACCTTGTACTTTGTTTCTTTAAAAGAAACGAGTACTTAGGATTTTAGGGAAGATCACGAGTGATAATGAAAGAACCACAAGAGTAGTTTGTTCTGCAAGGAACACGGTTCCTTGGTGTTGGTATCGTAGGGGTATGTCACGCAGACACACAATCATAACAGCTTCGTAAAATAAAATTGGAACAACAATTTTATTTATATAACAGCTGAATTGTTTCAGAAGTCAAAAGATATCAAACAAGGAAATACAAGAGTTTAATTATTCACTGCTGCATTGTCATTTGCATTTGCCTCGTTTATGTTAAATACTCGTCCACGTGCTGGATTTGCATTAACAAGTCTTGGGCAATTGTTTTGGTAGTGAGTAAGATCACCACAGCTATAGCATGATCCAGGTGGAAACTGTGCTCGAGCAGCAGCAGGATTTGCAACATTCTGGTTTTGGATAACATGACGACATGTATTGACCAAATGTCCCAATCGCCCACAGTGGGTACATTTGTGACACGGTGTCTGATTCACATGATGACGGTTTCATTTTTTGCACAAGGGTGCACTACCAATATAGTTTTTCCTAGAACGAGGTTGTGCTAGCTGGTTTGGTGCAACCTGATCATTCTGAACAACTACTGTGAAGTTTTGTGAAGCCTTACGCTTCTTCGACTTCTTAGAGGACTCGGTCTGTTTATCCTTTGGTTTTTTCTTGTGCTGACTTGTCAGATGGTTTCTGGTCACCTTTTCTGAAAAGTTTACCCTTCCTGATTTGAGATTCAGTCAAGGTAGTAGATAGTTCAATGGCCTGTCTGATGGTAGTGGCGTTGCTACCAGTAACAATGTCCTGAACTGGGTCAGGGAGGCCATCGATGTACTTTTCAATCGCCTTCTCCAAAGGCGTAACCATGGTAGGACATAACAGACTTAACTCCTCATAACGATCGATGTAGGCTCGATGTTCACCACTGTCTTGTTTGAGATCGTCAAATTCCCTTTCCAAATCCCTGAGCTCATGACGAGGATAGAATTCCTTCATCATTAGAGCTCGAAGCTCTTCCTAGGTTTGTGCCATTGCCACATCGGCACCCCTATCCCTCATTACGCCATTCCACCATGTGAGTGCTCTCTTCTGGAATACACTTGATGCAAACTCAACTTTTCGCTCGTTTGGGCATTGTACATGACGAAACGTGCTTTCGAGACTCTCAAACCACTGTAGGAGCCCAGTGGCCCCTTCAGACCCAGTAAATGTAAGTGGCTTAGCTGAGTTGAATGTCTTATAGTTGCACTGAACATTGTTATTGTTATTGTTCGCTTGATTTATCTGGGTAATAAGGTTCGGGAGTACAGCAGCGATTTGCTGAGTGATTAAGGCTGCCATGGCGGCATCCTGAGCTTGATCACGTCGAGGAGGCATTCTAAAAGAGTAAAGAAACATGAAAGAAAATGAATGAGATGTTATTGGATATTCAAAACTGGATGTTAAGAATATCGACAAGGCATAAGGATTGTGATCGTTTGTTTGTTACTTCAAACAAACAGACAACACATAGTGACTAATCAGAGTAAGTGGGTCATAATAATGTATCACGAAGACATGCTTTAGCCTATAAGTGGACACTCACCCCAAGAGTTCCCAGATAAGAGCGACTGGTCTGATACTGCGGATCTGTATGAGCACTCTAGCCTTAGACAGAAAACTCGAGGTACAGGCACCCACCCTTCCGGATTGCATGTGTTCACATTATAAAGACCCAAACTTTGACGAGATTTTGAAAACACCAAAGGCTTAAAAACCTAAAAACAAATCATCTAAGGATAGATGACTTCTTGTGATGTTTTGAAAAATTTTGACTCGAGAGAATGAATTGTGTTTTGTTTTTGTTAATCACCTAAGGATAGGTGATTGGTATTGTTTTAAGAATCTAAACGCAAATTTCTTGCGTTAGGGTCCTAGGAAGGTTATAGTCTAGGTCAAAGCATTACTAATAATCTAATTCCCTATAACCATTGGCTCTGATACCAACTCTTCTGTCACACCCCGACCAAGTAAAACAACAAATCGTGGCGGAAACGTCGGGGAGTGTCGTAACAGAATCATTGTTTCACAACCATGGATTAAATAGTTTCGTTTTATTGAATTATTGAACTAATTGTTTTATAACAATTCAGATAAATACAAATATTATCTTTCAAGTTTTAAAGTCACTAAGGCACGAGTCCATCCTATGTATAGCATGCATCAACAATCATCACATAGCAGCACCTGAAACATATGTGAAAATAGGTACGTCGGCATAAAAATGCCTGTGAGTAACATAGGTTTTGTGAATTAGGTTCATGGCTTTGGTTAACACAATAAAAAGGTTTTATGTTTACATAAATAGCCATGAATCCTTGTAAAAAGTTTGGTTTCGAAAACACATTGCTTTGATAAAAAGGTTTTGTAGTATATGCAAAAATATACTTTGGTTTTGAAATAGTTAAGTAGATAGTATATCAAATATACTTTGGTTAATGAAATAATAGGTTTGGTAGTATATCTCAAGTATACTTTGGTTTTAGAGTGAAAGTATCGGTAGTATATCAAGTTATACTATGATTTGAAAATAGCACATCAACTATGCTTTGGTTTGAAAATAGCATATCAACTATGCTTTGGTTTGAAAATAGCATATCAACTATGCTTTGGTTATAACAAGGTCAGTAGTATATTAAAACATATGTTGGATTTTGTACATAGTATATCAAATTATACTTTGGTAAATAATATCACATTTGGGAGCACATCAAACTGTACTTTGGTAGTATATCAAAATATACAAGAGAAACTGTGATTTAGTATTCATTCAAACCTTAGTGTATCAAACTACACCTTGGAGACTATAGAAATACCACAAAGGCAATTTCTATTTGGTTAAAATTTGGTTTCTGACATTCCATACAACAGGAATGGGGTGTCTAGTCCTCTAGCGCTATATCGTTCTACCAATCGGCTTGGTGAATGTATTAAAATAAGTACAATCCAACAATTTGATTTACAAGCTTTAAAAATCAGTGTTTAAACCATAGATAATCGTTTAATTTGTCAAAAAGAATAAGTACTAAGCATGTAAAATCATATAGTTGAAGTCATGAAAATAACAAATAGGCACATATGTTTCACCCCAAAACATTTGAAACCAGTAAAAGAGGGGACTCTGTACTCACTTGAGATTGCAAGTATCCTTGATTAAGTGTCCTAACGAAGCTCGGGAAATTAAGGAATCAAGTGGCACCTAGTATGGAATCACTATGTTAAAATAATCGGATCCTAAATCGGGAGATAGGATAGAATGGAGTTCTATAAATCAAATGAGTATTGGAACTCATATGGCATGATTTAATAGACCTAACATTCTGATTTGGAAGTCTACCTAAGTGCTTTTGACCCGTTTCGACCCATTATGGTAGTATAAGCTATATAACGCGTCGTTTGCGTAAAACTATGGTCGGATGGTTAACTATGTGCTATGTCAAGTCTTACATGCCCAATTATGCCTAAACATGTTACTAAATCAGATTATATGTCAAAAAGTTGATCACATATGCAAAATATGGATTTATGCTTCAAAGGGCATTTTGGTCATTTTCTATGGGCTTGTAAACTACTTAACGAATGACTAACCAATCCTATGTGATCATAAGGTATAACCTCAGTGGTTATTCCCTATGCAACTATGATCACTAACTAAGCTTCGTCAGATCCTAATGATCGACCAAACGGGTCGGGTTCGAAAGTCTAAGCGGTTGTTTAGACCGCTTAACTTACAACCCTAAACAAGCACTAAACTAGTAGTGACGAGTTAAACATGTCAAAACATGTTTAACTAACTTAGAAACCTGATTTGGTATCAAAACAAAGTGTCTTGATACCTAAAAGTAGTTTCGTTGCAAAATGCGCGCAAATGCGCATTTTGACCGAAACTTTGACTCGTCACTACACCTAGTCAACGTGGTAATCAGAAGGTATAATCGCTAAGGATTATAACCATCGTGATTACAATCATGTTGCAAAGTTCAAAGGAACTTTGTGTTGACCATTGACTGGTCAAAGTAGAAAGTCAAACACTGTTTGAGTTTCACGCTTGAAAAGCGATAAAAGCACGAAAGAAGCTTACAAAGGGTCCAAGCTAGGGAGAACTTGATCTATAACACTCAGGTATGAAGCAAAGGCTTCAACTTAGAGCATTAATCAGATCAAGGGTGAGGAAACAAATGAGAAAGCTTGGCTATTTATAGTGATCATAGAATCACAAGATAATGACAAGTGTTTGTGTAACCTCCAAGGAAAGATCATGACCCTACAAGTGTGTGGACATGAGTTAAAGCCTTGGTGATCACTTAAACTTGGCCAATACACAAAGAAATGGCAAGAACAGTCCCTGAAGTATCAAACAGTTGCTGAAATCAAGTTTTCTGTTACTGGGCATTCTCTCGTGCCCCGCGTAAGAATAGGGGAGGGGCTACGCGGCCTGCGACCTCAGGTCGTATCAGCAACAGTTTCATCTTTTACATATTTGGTCCCTACATTTGATTAAGCTCATTTTGGCACTTTAACCCCCGTTAAGCCATTTTCAAGGCTCTACAAGGTAGTAAAAGTATAGAGGACTTAAAATATGCTCGGAAATATCTCGGATGTCGGTTCGTTTGGTCGTACGGTCACGTTATTCGTCCAATTACGACGAAACTCGAACGGACGCGAAAACGATCCAAATTAAGCGACGAATGGTATTTTGCATGCCGATCACTAAAATAAAAATATTTTAGTGTCTACAAAATTTTTGGATGTCCAGATGTGGTCAGAACATAAGATATGCGCGTAAATGCAAACTTACGCCGTTTTTGACACTTTTAGCCCCTATTTGACAAATAAGTTTATTTTCGCATACCAAACCCCTCAAAGCCTATTTCTAAGCTATGTGAAGGATATTTATGGTATGTTTAACTTATGATCAAGTTCTGGAATGTTTGTTACTATACAAATCGGCATAGTTTCGTAGTTTGACGCAAATAGTCCCTGCGATGGAATAAACTTGTCTTTGCAATACCAAACCCTTCAAAACTTATTTCTAAGTTATGTAAAGGTTATTTAAGGTATGTTAAGATTATGTCACTATTCTGGAGTGTTTGTTGTGTTAAACTTTTTATATTTACGCATCAGTGCGCGTATAACCTTCTAGAAAGCGATTTAAAGCTCGAAATTGAACAAGAATTGATATGTGCAAATGATACACATATTTATACAAATCCCAAGTATGAAACACAATATTTCATTGGCTTGGTATTTTTTTGATGGTTACAGTGACACAGGTGTCACATATTATTCCCGGGCAATACTTTGCTATAATACAGATAGAGGAAAGAAATTTAAACGAATGAAACTGAGGGTGATCGCTGCCTTTTATAGGCTGACTAAGGGCGCCCCATGACCCTTTCTTCTTTCTCCCTTGTGGCCCGCAAGGGACCTAGGCTAGGCTCTAGCCTTGGCTAATCAGCTCACTAGACTTCACACGCACCTAGACACGTGGCTAAAGGGGCTGTCGCCTGGTGTTACCTGGTCACACCCCGCGAACCGGCCTCCTGACTGGGTCGCGGCCCTCGAGGGACCTTTATTTTTTATTTTTATAAATATTAATGTTTATTTAGGGTCGTTTATGAGTATACTGGGTGCATTAGGAACGATTAGGGGTGATTTACGAGGGTTGTTATAACTATGTGCTTGCAACACTACCTTGTTGTTCTGTGACTACTGTATATAATTCAACTCTCACGCTCCTAAGAGGATTGTGGTGTTGGACTGCTATCCATATCTGTAAAAGTCCTTATCAAGAGTTCTACATCCAAAGAGGGTATAAGTCCTCCGGAACCTAGGATCCTAAAAAGGTATGTGTCCTTCGAAACCTAAGATCTGAAGAGCTGTATGTTGGATAGGATTGTAAACGAACTGAATGTTCAGCGAATAGTTCGTGAACCGTTCACCAGGAAGTTCGTTTATGTTCGTTCATTTAATAAACAAACGAACATGAACAAGAAATTTCGTTCGAAATTAGTTAAATGAACAAACATGAACAGAGCTCTCGTTCGTTCAATTGTGTTCGTGAACGTTCGGTAAGGTGTTCGTGACCTTTCGTTCATTTTGTATACGTTCGATTATGTTCATATGTTTGTGTTTTAATTATACTTTCATATATTTTATCTATACTTTTTATATTATTAAACTTTTATTTATTTTATTACCAGAACAATTAAACTAGAAAACCTTATTTCACTTTGTTTGTGTACAATTTCCTTTTCATTTCTCATTATTTACATCGACAAACACGATCGACCTCCGTTCCACAATAAGGGATTCAAGTTCCAGTGTTACTCTATGGGCCATCCACCTTTATCCTTCGTCGCGTTGGTTAAATTTATTTGTGTTCGTGAACCGTTCTTGAACACTCTCATTTCCTTAATGAACGAACACGAACATAAAATCTCGTTCGGTAAGTGTTCATGAACCGTTCATGAACACATTTATTTCCTTAACGAACGGACATGAACAAGACCTTGTTCGTGTTCGTTCGGTTCGTTTACAACCCTAATGTTGGGGCCTATAGTCCTGAATGTGCGTTTTTAGACCAGATTTGTAGGAGAGAAGTGAGTATGGAGCCTTAGCTCCATGTATGTAGGAATTGCTCAAGGAATAAACTTCTAAGAAGGGTGTGGATGTTTCGGAGTTGAGCTCCAAGGGAAGCTTAATCTCATGAGCATGATCTCCATGTAAGCGTGTGTAAGAAAAGTGTTCGGTTTAAATCTTTACAGGTATAAGGTTAAATGATATTTAAGTGTAAAAAATGATGTTAAAAAATGACAATGTAACTATCATCAATGTAGAGTTTATTTTTTTGTTACACTATATATGCATAAACACATTATGTGTATATATCACCTTATTTTACATGTTATTTTTATGGGCTCGTGTCATGAATAGTTATTATTATTATTATTATTATTATTATTATTATTATTATTATTATTATGTAAAGTACGGTGCTATCATCCCGTTTTACATGGTGTTATGGGCCCAAAAAGCTATGTTCTTAAATGGACGTAAATACTCTTACCTAGAGATGGGCATAATACCCGGTTCCAAACCCGACCCGATAGAATCTACCTGGAACCGGTTCCAGTTCCTACCCGCTGTATAGAAGAACCGGTTTCGGGTTCAAAAAAATCGTTGGTTCTTACACGGTTCCACATTTTATAAAAAATAGGGTCGTATCCGATTCCTCCGTAAACAAAAAAAAACCCGGTGCATTAAATTCTTACCTTTATTGATTTTATTACCGTTGGAATCGATTCCTAGCCGTTGCAAAGTGCCCATTTAATGCTTATTACCGTTGGAATCGATTCCTAGCCGTTGGAATCGATTCCAGTAAGTATAAATAGTGACCAAGAATCGATTACTCACACCATATTCATCTACTTCTAGATTATTCTTCTACTTTTTTATTCATTTGATACTATGGCAACCAAGAATTCCAAAACCACCAACTCTCCATCCGTCAACAAGGCTCCTCAATCCGCTCCATATGTCATTGGGACACTCACACATAATCGCAATATGGATGTATGGTGCAATTGGGATTTGGGGGAAATGAGTGACGGCTCGCAAAAGGCTCAATGCAAACATTGTGGAGCTTTATTAAGCAAGGACTCCAATTCAACTTTGACGAAACATATAAAGAACAAATATTGCAAGGCTTTGAAAGATGTTACACCTGGTCATGTGCAACTCTCAAAGGATTGTTCAATATTCCGTTACGATCACATGATAGCTCAGGATAGGATGACTAAGTTGGTGATTCAACAATCATTGTCGTTTGGACACTTCGACAACCCTCTTTTAACTAAGGTTATTAAAGGGACTCTTCAACCATGCTACAAACATGTAAGTCATAGCACTTTAAAACGTCATTGTTTAAATTTATGGGAAAATGCAAGAAAATACTTAATTGGATTTTTTTTTAAATTTAAAAACTAGTGTTAACTTAACTAGTGATGTGTGGTCGGCTCCACATGGTTTACCAAAATCGTACATTTATGTCACCGCTCATTGGGTTGATCCCGATATGTGGCAAATGATGAAGCATACGATTACGTTTGACGAGTTTCCTTCTCCTCATACCGGTGAAAATATTTTTAAAATTATAAATGCAACAATCATTAAATATTGTTTAGAGGATAAATTTTTTTCAATATCATTTGATAATGCTTCAAACAACACAACGGCGATCGATAAATTAAAATTAAAGTACAAACCGGTTATTGATGGGGCGTTTTATCACACAAGATGTGTTGCACATATTATTAATTTAGTTGTGCAAACGGGGCTAAAGGATACTTTTGTTTCGGATTTTATTAAAGCTTTTCGAATTATGCTTCATGACATTTTCAAAAGTGTAAAAGAACGATATCAAGAATATAAAAAGCTTTACAACGATGTTAATTAAAAATTAACTGGACCTAATTGGGATATACCAACTTGTTGGAATTCTAATTGTTTTATATTCGAAATGGCTTTAAAACAAATGGGCACGTTAAAAACTTTTCATACATCACTAAGTGATGATTACTTAGTCGACCCTTTTCGTTAGAGACGAAACAGCTAAACAACAAAGAGGTAACACCCCTGGTGTGTGTCGGGTGTGATATGTTTTTATTGATATTTTAAGCCCATTTTACACATTAATCAAGTTTTAAATTTATAAAACACGATATTTACTAACACTAAACACACATGGGCAAGTGCACCCATCGCGAGCGTAGTATAGCGTTGGTAAGATACCGAGGTCGTCCAAGGACACAAGAGCTTTTAGTATCGGTTTATCCTCAACGTCTAATCAATCTAAAATTTTTGAGAAAATATTTTAAAACATGAAAATAAAAACTAACATTGTAGAAATAAAAATAAAATAAAAATAGATAGACAAGATGAATCACTTGGATCCGACTCGTCTTTAATGTATCATTTGATGATTTTCGCACTTTTGCACTTTTTAAGAGATTATCTTAGTTATAATAGTAGGCCCCTCTTTTGAAGGTGACGTTACCCTCAACCCAGTGGTTTGAGTCAGCAAGGATACAATCCCAAAGGGTCGGAATATTGAAAGATAATTAATTAAGTTATTAATACGAAAAGTGGTAGGCCCCTCTTTTGAAGGTGACGTTACCCTCGACTAAGTGGTTTGAGTCAGCAGGGATACAATCCCAAGTAGCCGATTTAATGTATTAATAGTAGTTTACATATGAGGGGATCAAGCCATTCGCACTCCCGCCATCCAATACCAGTGGGTATTGAAGGAGGTCCTAGTAAACTTGACCCAGGTCCTTGCAGGATCTATACACTGAACAAGGCAAGAGCCTTACTAAACCATTCCCTTAACCCCCGACCAGGTAGCCAACATATCTCTATATAGACCGTAGAGATATGAATGGTGTAAATATTTTACTTTATATAGAAAGTAAAGTAATGCCAAGACACCACGGACAAATGATAAAGAAGTTTCACCTTCAACATAAGAAACTAGTTATTAAAGTCATTAATACAAAACCAAATAAAAAGTGTGAAAAGATAAAAATCAAACGTAATACATTAAAGACTTGTCTTCACCAAGTGATGTAAGAGACTTAGCCAAACATGGCCTTTGATTGGCAAGAACTCTTACTATCAATCTTGGATCCCGAGACTACTACACACACTCTAAGGTGGATGATGGATGATGGTGGTGGATGTGTGTGTTATAGTGGTGGTGGAGTGGTGGCAAAGTGGGAGAGTGGTGGTTTGGCAAGGGATGCCTTTGAAGTGAGCCAAGCACCTCTATTATAGCCTGAATAGAAGCCCGGCCACGGCCCCGTGTCCAGCGGACACGCCCCCGTGGCCATCCTTTTCTCTTCCTTCATTAATTGCATGTGTCAGTAGAGAGCTCAACACGGCCCGTGTCCAGCGGGCACGGCCCCGTGTGCAGAAGCGTATCTGTACTACCAAGATTTTGCAAGATTCTGCGTATCTTAGCGTTAACCACGCCCCGTGCTGAGTTGGGCACACCCCCGTGGTGGGCGTAGAAGCTTCCACAGCTTTGTCTTTTCTGCAGATGGCTGACCACGCCCCCGTGTCGGGTGGGCACGGCCCCGTGGTCAGTCTTCTGTTTCTTGTTTTTGCCTTTGGGGATGCTGCCGAGGGGTCGGGCATGTCACGTTTATTCCTTTTCTTAGTATTTATGTTAGTTTTTGCTGTATATTTGTTCCTTTTGCTCGTTTAAGCTCATTTGATCCTGTAAATTCAAAAGGAAGACAAAAACACACTTTTTCCAACATTAGTACTAAAAAGGGTTAGTTTTATGCCTCATTTGATGTAATTTATATGTTACATTTTGCACACATCACCCCATCAAGTGAACTTGGTAGATATAAAGAAACATGTTATTCGCGTACTATGACCGCCGAGGAATATAAAAAGTTTGATCTTTTGTCATGGTGTAAATCAAAAGAATCAGAATTCCCGATTCTAGCCACCATGGCTCGTGATATACTAACGGTCCAAGCTTCCACCGTCGCTTCGGAAAGTGTGTTTTCTCTTAGTGGCAGGGTATTGTCCTTACGAAGAACAAGACTAACACCGGAATCAATAGAGATGGTAATTTACCTAAAGGATCATTTGGATGCCGTAGACCGTATTCTAAAAACGTAAGAAGCCGCCTGTACAGAGGTTTTATAGTTTTTTTAGTTCCTACCTTTTTATAATCAGTAAGTGATATTAATTTTCAAATAATATCTAAAAAATAGAAAACATAATTTATTTTAAGGGAATTGGCCTATAATAATCTCACCTATACCTTATTGTCCATTAATAATCCCATCTCAGAATATTCCCCCCACCAGTCACACCTTTCACCTATTTTTCCAACAATGATCCCCCGTTAAAAAAACTTAACGGAGTTAAGTTTTTTTTCCAAAATATAAACAGATTTTTTAGGGCTTTTGATCAGAACGATGATACGAGTACATTGATGTAAAACTTACTTCGAAATGGTGCTCCAAGTGACTTGATTTTGGTTAATTGGAAATTTAAACACTCGAATTGAAGCGCCGTTTTCATCGTTTGGAGCACCATTTTGAGGCAAGTTTTACATCAATGGACTCGTATCGTCGTTCTAATCAAAAGCCCTAAAAAATCTGTTTGTAATTTGGAAAAAATCTTAACTCTGTTAAGTTTTTTTAACGGGGGACCATTGTAGGAAAAATAGGTAAAATGTGGGACTGGTGGGGGAAATATTCTGAGGTGTGATTATTAATGACCAATAAGGTCTATGTGAGATTATTACAAGCCAATTTTCCTTTATTTTATTCATAACTATGCGCTACTTAATTTCTTTTAACTTTTTGTGCATATTAAAAAATGCACACGCAGATGAAAAAAAACAACTTTAGTATATTTTCATTTGAGTAAAATGCACGGATAGTTCCTGTGGTTTTGTAAAATAACACCTATAGTCCCTAACTTTTGGAAATTACACCGGTGCTCCCTGTGGTTTGATAGTTTGTTACTCGGATAGTCCCTGGAGTGGATGACGGTTAGTTTTCTCAGTTAAATGGATGTGAAATGACAAATTTACCCTTCTTCTCCACTCTATAACCCACCCCCACCACCAACCACCACTGCCACCGCCTCTGTCACCACTTCCCACCACCGTCATCACCACCACCGCCTCTGTCACCACTCCCCACCACCACTGCTGCCATCCCCTTCCACCACTTCCCACAAGATTTCTTAAGCATTTTAAATCGTAGGTTAGCAATGGATGGCATTTCTTTGTTGATAAAAGTTGCGTGTAAGGACCAAAGTGGTAAGATTTTGCCATTGTTGGAGAATTTGGAGTGAAACAGAAAGGTTTTTCAAGTTCAAGCTTGAGATGGAAAGAAGAGATAAAGAGTTAAATCTTTCCGGGATTCAACCCATGAGCTTATTCCCATCAAGATATATGGTTTTTAACAATGAACAAGCGGGAAAATTATCAGGAATCGCTCCTGAAAACTTGTTAATAGCCAAATCAAAAAAGACGAGGTTTATCATCAACGAACAGTTAAGATCAATTAAACCAGAAAAAGAATTGTTTCTTAATATCAACCTAGAAATACTGCCAGAATTTACAAGTGAAAAGGGTAACCCACCATCAAAATTATTCGAATAAGCTGCAAAATAAGTCAAATTCAAAAAAGGTGTGAAAGAAATCAGGCAGCTCACCTGAAAGCCCATTAATCGAAACATCCAAATAAACAAGATTCGAGGGATAACTATTTCGAAGCTGACCGATTAGTTCGTTATCTTGAAGATACAATCTAGACAATCTTGGTAAGCTGAATAAATAGTTGGGGAGTGGTGGAAGGGGATGGCGGCAGTGGTGGTGGGGAGTGGTGACAGAGGCATTAATGGTGATGACGGTGGTGCGGAGTGGTGATAGAGGCGGTGGTGGTTGGTGATTAATGGTGGGGAAACAGAGAGAAATGTGGGGGTGGGTGGGGCTGGGTTATAGAGTGGAGAAGATGAAGGGTAAAATTGTCATTTCACATCCACTTAACGGAGAAAACTAACTGTCATCCACTCCAGGGACTATCCGAGTAACAAACTGTCAAACCACAGAGAGCACCGGTGTAATTTCCAAAAGTTAGGGACTATAGGTGTTATTTTGCAAAACCACAGGGACCATCCGTGCATTTTACTCTTTTCGTATTTTATCATATTTTCAAATCTGTGTGTAACATAGTGTATTGAAGAAAAGGTTCAAAACTACTACAAAAACTATGAAAGTAAGTTTTTTTCTCAGTCATGCATGATAAACTTATATGCATCAACTTATCACACTTTTAACTTATAAAGTTTTATTATTTCAACTCTCATTCATAATATACATAAACAATTGTTTATCTATATCTAATAAATAATTAACTGGCATGTGTTACGTATCACAATTCTTTAAGTCTAGGGTTTTTTTTCCCGCTTATGTTATTTCACTAATTCGTATTTTTATTGCTTAATACAACAGTGGTTTAGCCAGTTTAACTGTTTCAACCCAAAAAAGAATCTTTTGACATATCAGACCTCGATGTTTCATTTCATAACGATTTTGGCCAATGACACTAACTTGTTACTTTTATACTTAAGTGTAAGGGTATTTAGGTCATTATATACCTTAGGGATTGTTTTTTATAATTACAAAGTTCTTTTAATATTTAATAGATTATTAGTGCAATTACTGAAGTTTATTTTATTATTTTGTTATTTTCACGATTATTATTTAATAAAGAACTTTCCATTAATATTTTTTTAAATATTAAAAGAACTTTGTAATTATCAAAAACAGCCTCTAAGGTATATAATGACCTAATTACCCTTACACTTAACTGCAAAAAAAAAAGTAACAAAGTTAGTGTCAGGGGTCAAAACCATTATAAAATGCAACATTAGAGTTTGATATGTCAAAAGATTCTTTTTCAGGTTGAAAGGGTAATTAAAAAAGCGATACTAACAAAACATAACGTATTAAATTATTAGTATCAAATCATCTAAAAATATATAATAAAAATTATAAAACTGATTTCGTTTTATAAATCCTTAGTTTTCATTTATGTTTCATTTATTTAGTTATTGTAATTCACATATTTCTAACTAACAATAACTAGTTAGAAATTACGAACAAGTATAGAATATAGCCTTATGATGACCCCCTAACTAAATCGTTGACCCTCCGGTCACCGGAACTTTTTGAATTTTTATTTCTAAATTTTGAGTTTTTGAAGAACAAACTTAGAGATTGACCCCCTAATTTGAACAAGTATAGAATATAGCCTTATGATGACCCCTAACTAAATCGTTCTGGTTTCGCCACTGGTTATTGTTGTGGGTTTTTTTTTTTCATACGAAGCATAGCAAATGATCTGAATTACAAATTACTAAAATGGTCATAAAAGGAAGCCAATCTTTGTTGTTTCTTTTTTTCCCTTTCAATCAAATAACTTTTATAAATTACATTACTTTTCTTCTAAAAGATTAAACTATAAAATTAGAGTAAATTGCCATTTTAGTCCCTGAGTTTTGTCCAAATTTGCCATTTTGGTCTAAATAGATTTTTTTTTTGCCTCTGGGTCCCTGAGTTTTCCCTTTTGTTGCCATTTTGATCACATACACTAACTCCTTCCAAAAACTACATCTTTAACCAGGGGTATTTTGGGGATTTTCATTTTAAATGTTTTCAATTGCCATTTTGATCCAATTCCAAAAAATCCAAAAAATTCCAAAAAATCCAAAAAATTCTAAAAAATCATAAAAATTCTAAAAAATTCTCAAAAATCCAAAAAATCTGTTTCGGCGCGAACCGTTTCGAACCCGAACCGTTTCGAGCTGAACCGTTTCGACGCGAACCGTTTCGACCCGTACCGTTTCGACCCGTTCCGTTTCGACCCGAACCGTTTCGAGCTGAACCGTTTCGACCCGTACCGTTTCGAGCTGAACCGTTTCGACGCGAACCGTTTCGACCCGTACCGTTTCGAAGCCGAACCGTTTCAAGCCGTACCGTTTCGAACCGAACCGTGCCGTATCGAACCGAACCGTTTCGAGCCGAACCGTTTCGAACCGTTTCAAGCCGAACCATTTCAAGTCGTACCGTTTCGAAGCTGAACCGTTTCAAAGCTGAACCGTTTCGACGCGAACCGTTTCGACCCGTACCGTTTCGAAGCCGAACCGTTTCAAGCCGAACCGTTTCAACCCGTACCGTTTCGAAGCCGAACCGTTTCGAAGCCGAACCGTTTCGAAGCCGAACCGTTTCGAAGCCGAACCGCTTCGAACCGAACCGTGCCTTATCGAACTGAACCGTTTCGAGCTGAACCGTTTCAAACCGAACCGTTTCGAGCTCGAAACGATTCAGCTCGAAACGGTTCTGGTCGAACTGAACCGTTTCGAGCCGAACCGAACCGTTTCGACCCGAACCGTTTCGAGCCGAATCGTTTCGAGCTCGAAACGGTTCGGTTCGAAACGGTTCAGCTCGAAACGGTTCGGTTCGATAAGGCACGGTTCGGTTCGAAACGGTACGGCTTGAAACGGTTCGGCTTCGAAACGGTACGGCTTGAAACGGTTCAGCTTCGAAACGGTTCGGCTTCGAAACGGTACGGGTTGAAACGGTTCGGCTTGAAACGGTTCGGCTTCGAAACGGTACGGGTCGAAACGGTTCAGCTTCGAAACGGTACGACTTGAAACGGTTCGGTTCGAAACGGTTCAGCTCGAAACGGTTCGGTTCGATACGGCACGGTTCGGTTCGAAACGGTACGGCTTGAAACGGTTCGGCTTCGAAACGGTACGGGTCGAAACGGTTCGCGTCGAAACGGTTCAGCTCGAAACGGTTCGGGTCGAAACGGTACGGGTCGAAACGGTTCGCGTCGAAACGGTTCAGCTCGAAACGGTTCGGGTTCGAAACGGTTCGCGCCGAAACGGATTTTTTGGATTTTTTAGAATTTTTATTATTTTTTAGAATTTTTTGGAATTTTTTTGATTTTTTGGATTTTTTATTTTATTTTTTGGAATTGGATCAAAATGGCAATTTAAAATGAAAATCCCCAAAATACCCCTGGTTAAAGATGGAGTTTTTGGATGGAGTTAGTGTATGTGATCAAAATGGCAACAAAAGGGAAAACTCAGGGATCCAGAGGAAAAAAAAAACTATTTGGACTAAAATGGCAAATTTGGACAAAACTCAGGGACTAAAATGGCAATTTACTCATAAAATTAAGATTTTTATTATTTTTAACTTGAGTATTTGAGTATGGTGTGTGTAACAAGACTTTTTAAATGTTGGTGCACTCTTGATTAGGATGGTTTATTTAAACTAGTTATGACAGCGCACCAAACATTACAACAATACATCCAAGTTTTCAAGGTTTGATGCAGGAAAGAGTTGTACGTTTATAACAATGTGTCTAAATCATTACAAGAGTATATATTAAACCAGTTAATTTAACGAGTGCATATATATTATAGTTTAACGGGTGCATATATATTCGCCTAAAACATAACATATGTCCCACTCCGAATACTTTATAAATTATATAAAAAATCATTTCTTACATAATGGAACTCTGTATGTACATATAAATTAATACTTGATAGTTGATTTACATAGTTAGAATCATTAATAAACATATCACTCTAGCTTGATATTTGCCATATTTCAAAAAGTAGTTTTTGTCTTTCTCTCATTTTTATTCTACTTTTCTTAAAAAAAAAATACTATACTACCCAACATGCTTTATTTGTAGTATTTTTATAATCAAAATTTTATCCACAATTATAATAATATAAACATATGAATCTCAAACCACGAACGCTTCATAAGTAGTTCCAAAGAACAATTTATTAATATACTGGTGACAAATCTGTGAAACTAGTACAAGCATTACACATATAAAATAACCTGTTGCCAAATTTAATATTAAAAAATAGCTAAAGATAAATTTTAAAATACTTTGTCTTTTTAGAGAAAGATAATTTTTTTAAAATGTTTATTATTATTTTTTTATAATGATAGCCTGCCCCCTTTATCATGATGAATTTTTCATACAAAATTCCCACTAAATATGTGAATTCAAGTGGCCCACTAATGTAATGGAATATCTAGTGCTAGTAATTGACTCGATTCTTTAATCTTCTCCTCATCATTGTTTTCTATGACCTAAAATTAATGATTCCCGTCAAACACATTTTTTAATAATCAATATTAGAGGTGTTCAGTGGTCTTAAAATCTCGAATAGAATCGTTGAGTATATCACAGAAATTACAAACGGTTGATACTTGATAGAATGTCGAACTCAGAAGTTTGTCGTATTTAATATTTCTCTTGTAAATAATTAAATATGGTGTTATGTTTCTCTTGTAAATATGGTGTTGTATTTACATGTTCATCATCTTAGCTCTCAAGAAGTAGATCCATTCAACGTGACACGTGGATCGTCGGGTCACGTGGATTCATTCAACGTGCGTCAACCATGCTCTCGCCTGTAAATACCAACGGTCGTGACAGGAGAGACAAAATGTATATTCCTTGTTGTCGGCCTCTAGCCCAAAGCCCATCAGTCCAACTCCTTCACAATTAACCTCGGCTATAAATAGGGAACTTCGGCTTCAAGTTTAAGGATCGCTCTCTTGCTCTCTTACTTAATACACACACTTTTATCCTCAAAGCAAGTTCTTATTCTCACGCCAGATGATGGTTACAAGGAGAACCCCCTATTCTGCTCCTTTTAACGAGCTTCACGATGTATTGATTGTTTTGCAGGATCATCGCAGCTGTTTTCGAGAACGAAAGAAGATTAACCTTATTTGGACAAGACTCTAACCACAAGCTATTCTTCGGATTAACTTGGTGTTTCTTCATAGATAAATAAGGAACGAAACATATCTTTACCCTTATTAATCTAATTTAAAAAGTAATAACAATCATATTTGATAATGTTAAATCATCCCTCATATTAAATAATATTATTAAATCATAATTTCCCGCTTATCTCTTATTTATTTAAAAAAAATTTTCTTAGCGATTTCTTCTATTTTTCCGCTTATTAATAATTGTTTAACATGACATTAATCCAGCCACGTGTAATACACAAAGCTTCTAACCAAATAATAAATAAATTAAAAAAGTAAAATATTATAACTCGTGTAATACATAAGTGTTATAATAAGTAAATAGTATATCAAAGATCCTTTTTTAAAAACATATCTTGACGATTGTATGTGTTAACCGATTACATCATATTCATTCACCTGTGCAATACACGTTTTTATTTAACTCGTGCAATAAATGGTCATTTTAAATATGCAACTTTTTATTACTTAGTATATATAATAATGCCCAGTTGGCCAGCTCCACCCACCCTCTCCATAGAGGTCCCGGGTTCGAATCTTGGTGTCCGCATACCCACCGCCAAGCTCTTTGCTCTCGGTTGGGTATTCAGCCCCTGGCAGCTATGGGGCTAAGCTAGCTTGTGGAGTGTGATCACTCCAGCGGTTGGGAGGACCGTGGAATATCCCCCCCCCCCCCTATATAATAATATTTATTCAACTCGTATAATATACGGGGTTTAGAGATTCCAATTAATGTCACGTGACATTCTCTCATCTCCTTTAATTTATTATTGATTAATATAAATGTTATTAATATCTAATATTGTTATTAATTTCCAATTTTATAAATTAAATCTTAGTGGAACTCCTATATACATATTTGATTAATATAGAATTAGATTAATATAAATATATTTATAATACCCAATTTTTTAAATTAAATTTTAGCGAAACTCCTATATGTATTCAACTAGTTGATTTCCCGCCCGCGTTGCGGGGCAATGGCCGAATAGTTCTCGATCAATTAAAAAAACACTACTATAATATTAATTTTGAATTGATGGTAAAATCGTAATTTTAAAACGGGATAAGATCGTAAATTTGTTGGGCCAGTAGGGGAGTGCCATGCATGAGTATAAATATAAACAGGGTAAAATCACAATTTGGAAAAAAAAAAATTTGTGGGTGGCATGTGGCCGCCCAACTCAACCAATCTAATCAAAGTCCTATTGCCCGCCATGCTTTTTGTTATTGTAGATAATTTTTATACAGGTATTCAATTTTATATAGGTATGTGTTCTCTGCAGTTTAATTGAGAGGCTAGTCAATCATAAACGAAAGTTTGTTGTTGCAATTTGTGGGTTTATTACAGATTGCCATTTATAATGTAAGGGAAGACAATTCTTTATGAGAAAGCCAAAAAAACACAGTATATTAGAACTTCTAAGGATCTTAAATGATAAAAATTGATTTAAGTAGCGAAATCGATGGAGATAAAATACGGAATTTAAGAGATTTAACTGTTTACTTTGTTTTAATCAAAGTTATATACTTTTGATAGGTTTCGCATGCAGATTCTTCGTGTGTAGCTTTCCATTTCAAATAATATGTAATCCAACTTGTGTAAATTATAAGTTTTAACTTATGTATTTAATGATAATTAACAATAATTATTTGTGATATATATTCTCCTAAATTGTGTAAATTAATTTCAAAATTATTCTGATTTTTATATAAATTTCAAAGATAGAAACTGACATTTGCTTAATTATAGGTGGTTTTAAGCAATTTTTATGTGGTATCTATCATCTTTAGGTATGTGAGATATTTCTTTTATTCAATCTAATAATATACGGGTTTATAATCTAGTTGATAATAAACATGAGGGCTATCAAATGTCATATGCATAATCCGTATATGATAAATAATCATATTCAAATGGAATTCAATTGGGATAATTACAATTTCATTACCTAATGATTTAGCAAAGATTTGAGTTAAGTGTGAACAATGATGATCATTTTGAATCAACATTTTAATGCATGTATGCTCACACGTTGTTAAATGCATACTTGTTTGCTATTAAGATAAAAATATATAATCATGTATTACAAATGCTTAATACAATAACTTAGATGACCATACTCTATATTCTTAAACATCAACAATATAACCACAAGATCTAACTAGAAAGAAATCAATAATGGGCATCAAAACGACGGCTGATGCCTGGTTCAACCCCGCTATACGGATCCTTTTGAAAATATGAACAAATCAATATTGATATCATAAGATTCCACACAAATCAAGACAAAGTTTTATCGAACAATTTCAGAAGTATAAAAGATTCTGACGTAGAGCGGAAGGAAATAAATAATAAAGAATAATTCTTAAAAGAAAACTTGTAATTTCTGAATGAATAAAGCTTTACATGAGGTGCCCTTGTAGGGAAGTTCTAATTTCAAAATTACATAATTAAAAGGAAATACTAAATTTAAGGATGTAATTAGACGTCTGAATTGATTCAATCAAAGATTCACGTGTTTTATGCTAAAAAAGGCACGTGCTAAAATTTGGCGAGATCAGGGTAAAATCTTAACTGGCAAAATCGAAACCCTAAATCAAAGAAATTAGGTCTGACAATTGGGCCAAATCAACTAAGTGTTTGCCACAAGATCTGGCATGTCAAGGCCTTTCTGTCCATTACTCGTAGGCCCTGTAACTTCAATCATAGCCCAAATTATACCCATTTTAAGTTTGAAAATCTCTAGTTTTTTTGGTTCTTCACTTAGCAATCTTGTCATATGAATATGAAAATCTCTTGTTTTTTTTTGTTCTTCAATTAGCAACCTTGCCATATGGATATGCCTTTAAACGAACCAAATGTTCATAAACTGTTCATGAACTTATTCGACGGGAAGTTCGTTTATTTAATAAATGAACGGACACGAACAAAAAATTTTATTCGTTTAACTAAATGAACAAATATGAACACATATTGTGTTCGTTCATTTATGTTCGTTTAAATAATATTAAATACATATATAGTTATATTTATATTTATATAAAAATTAGGTTTTCTAATTACTTATATAAACATAACTTAAATACATAAATAATTATATTTATATAAATATTAGGTTTTCTAGCTACTTATATAAACATAACTAATTAGGGTGAGGGGTATGGTTAATCACTCTAGGGTGATTGAGTGATTCTCTACCCAATAATATTATGTCATGTCAACTCCCCATTCCACTCCTCATTTTGCACTCAATCACTAGGTATGTGTAACAACCCTCGGTAAAACCAACATCCTCATAATATTTTCGACACTCTAGTATATTTTAAAATACCCTTATATGTCTTATATTATATCCCGTATGTGAAAACCGAGCCCGAAATAAGTTATAGTTTATAAAATAAATTAAAAACAATAAATAGTAAGTTAAGGCGGGCCGCGTAGACCCACCTTAACCATTTACGCGGGCAGTATAAGGGCTAGAACCTGATTTCGTTGATTTTATTAGTTCAAGCGGGCCGCGTAAGCCTCAGCTTAAACTAACGCGGGCCGCGATAGACCTATACACGCGAAGACATCCGGTGCTGACACGTGTCGATATCGTGTCGGGTCTACTTGGTGACCGGACTAAGCTATAGTGTTGACCAAGGTTGAAGCGGGCCGCGTAACCTTGGCCTATGTTTTACGCGGGCCGTGACAGGACTAAAATCAGCAACTACATAAGAAGGCCATCGGGATCAACCAGACTCGTTCATTTCTCAATTCTCAATCTAAATTTATGTACAAGGCATATTATAGTCGGGTATTATACCCCTAATTAGCGAGATTCTGCTCCGTTATAAGTATTATAACCCCAGTTTCGTAATAGTTACGCTGCCCGATTGATTTAGGGTTCCGTAACAACTGTCGTGGTTCTGCCCGACGTAGTTGTTGGAATGCCGTCTCGGGGAGGGTATCATTAATAATTTCAAAGGGTTATGATACTAACCAATGTACATTTGTATAAATTATAGATTATAGCCAGGAAACCCTTACAAGAAGCCTAAGATAGCAATGTGAGTTTATCCTCTTTTTGTTAAACTTTTTGGTAATGTTTTACCAAACCTTAAATGTTTTACTATGAAATTTAGCAGTGATTGAGTCTTTGTAGTTCTTCAATTATTGTCAGTATGTTGGGGTTTTGTATACAAAATATACTACACTGTGAGTAGTAAGTCGAGGATGACAATACGTTACCATTGGACAATGAGTTAGCCAATGGATAATATGACCCACAAGTCAGGGTTGACAGTACTAAAAGGAGTAATTGTGTAGAAATAAACAATGTGATAGCTCTCAATACTGTTCACTGTGACTTTTTATTTAAACTTGATTAAACTGGGATTCACTCACCAGTATTTCCGACTGACAAATGTGTTTAAAATACGTTTCAGGTAACCCAATGTGACAGCCAATTAATAAAAAGCCAGCTGGAGAGCACTAAAGGCTTGGGGATAATGTGGCTATAAAAGTTACATAATAAACGATGTTTTAAATTCAATAAAAAAAGGGCTTATCCCTATAAATGTATTGTAATAAGAAACTTGGGTTTTGCCCATGTTATTATTAATAGCAAATATGGTGGTTTTTACTCTGATAAACATTTCCTAACTACGGTCCTGATGAAAATTCCGCTGCACAGAATTAAATAACTGATACCACCGAAACTCTGAGATCGTGTCCGCCCGTTCCCAGGGATTAGGGATCGGGGGTTGCGACAGAAGGTGGTATCAGAGCCTAGCCACTGGTCTGAGCCAAAGAAGTGTTCTGCTGACACTTAAAATTTTAAAATTTGTGTTAGGAAATAAATTACGGAACTACGTGCATAACTGTAATTATGTGTTATGTGTTATTTGACTATTTGTTAGTTTTCAGTATGAGTGATCAAGGACCATCAGACGTGAATCGTCAGTTATCTGATTCACCTAAGAGTGAGGGTACATCATCACAGGCTGCCCTTTCAGGGTATACTGCTGATCAGGAGGATGGAATATTTGCTTTTAGAGCTCAATCTGAAGAACCATTTCCTAATAAGAAACGAGGATGGTTCAGTTAAGAAGCTTTTGCTCGTAGGAAGAGAATGAGAAAATTGCAACAGCAAAGAACTTTAGCAGCTATTAAGCGAGAGACAGATGCCCATACACAGGATATGCTTAATAGAAGACTAGCTAATTTCCATATCCTAGCTACAACTGCTGCTGACCCAAGTCTGGAACAACTAGTAGCCCCACAACCACAAAACCCAGAACAACTTATGGAGATAGAAAACCAGGAAAACCAAGTGGAGATGCACGACTTTAACCCAGAAGAAATCCCTAGGGTACCTGCACCAAACCCCCTAGACCCGAATTACGACCCCTGGTGGGACGATAATAGGGACTTTGTGCAACGTTACCCTATCCAGGATTATCCACCCATACAGAATATAGAAGCCTACCCAGGTATGGACCCTTTAGATCCCTATTACCAAGATGATTATATTAGGGAGATATTAGAGGATCGTTACCAATTTCATGAACTGTCACCCCCAATCAGGAAACCGCACCCCAGATTCCAAACCCAGTCCGAGAACCTGCACCCCCAATGAGTGCAGAAAACGTCCAAGAACTTAGGACTTTTGGGGAGGAAATTTTAGAAAGCAGTGAGAGAATGCGTCAGGTGGGAGAGCGTCTCGTATGGAAGTACGATGAACGCAATATGGATTTTTGGATAAATCCATATCCGTGAATGTGTGAATGGAGGAATGGTAGTAATAATAATAATAATAATAAAATAAAATATGTGTGTACGGATGCATATTACTATTAGTGTGATTCTATTTCTGTTGGTATTGTAATTTCATTTCAGTACTAGTATGTAATAGAAGCATAAGTATATGAAAAGAGTATAGTAGCAATGATCTACGTTTTTGGCTAGAGTGTGTGTCATGTGATTAACTATATTAGATATTAATTGTAATATTAATATGGGGTAAATGTTTAAAATTCAGATGGCCGACGAAGAAAATCAAGGAAATCTGAATAACGATAATCAGAGTAACATTAACGTGGTTAATGAAAACCCAAGCATCAATAACAATGGAAATCAGATGGATAATAGTGATATCCAACACATAGTGGCACAGGGAATTATAGATGCAATGCCATTTATTCTTCAAACGGTTCAAGAAGCGAATAATAAAAGTAAACATAGCAGTAAGCGACCAATTGAACCAGAACATAGCGTGAACAATGGACCTATACTTCAAATGCCTATTCCCAAAAGAAGAAGAACCATGCCTTATGGTTGTTCTTATAAAGAATTCTGGTCTTGTAAACCAATGGAATTCTCAGGAAATGAAGGGTCCATTGCAACTTTACGCTGGATAGAAAAGACTGAGGCAGTCTTAAGGATAAGCAAATGTGCTGAAGAAGATAAAATATTGTTTGCTTCTAATCTGTTTAAGAATGCAGCACTAGAATGGTGGAACACTATCCTCCAGACAAGAGGAAGTGATAAAACCTACAATATGGAATGGGAAGAATTTAAGAACAAAGTAGAAAGGAAATTATGCCCACCCAATGAAAAGGAACAGATAGCAAACAAATTCCTAAACCTTAGAATGACTGGTGTGGATAGTAAGGGATACACTAAAATATTCTTTGAATATGCCAGAATAGTGCCAACTCTTGCTTCACCAGAACCAGTGTTAATCTCCCGTTATATTTGGGGATTAATTGGAGAGATTAGACACGTAGTTAAGGCAGCTAGACCTCAAACTATAGAAGAAGCTGTAGAACTAGCCAATACCTTGACAGATGAGTTAATCCGTACTAGAGAAGAAGATCAGAGGAGGAACTTAACCCAAAGGCTTACTCAAGAATTTCGTTCTGGAAATTTCAACCGTAGGAATATGGGTTCTACCTCTGCACCTTTTTGCAAGGTTTGCAAGAAAAAGCATTCGGGAAAATGCTCCATTCTCTGCAATTATTGCAAGATGCCAGGGCACAAGGAAGAAAATTGCAGGAAGAAATCCAGTAATGGATTGTGCTACAATTGTGGAGAAAAAGGTCATATCAGGCCAAACTGTCCGAAATTGACCCCAGCTGCAGACAACAAGAATACTAAAAATGCTAGAGCATTTGTTTTGACTGCAGATGAAGCCAAGATGATCCCAGACGTTATAGCTGGTACGTTTTTAGTTAATGATATATTTGCTAAAGTATTATTTGACTCTGGTGCGAACCAAAGTTTTATTAATACATCATTTTGCAAAATTCTAAATCAGTCATTAACTAAACTACCACAAGAATGTTTAGTAGAGACAGCCAATGGAGAAACCGTTAGAATTTCTGAAATCTTGCAGGGAGCAAGTATAGAAATTTCAAATCAGAAATTTATTGCAAATCTTTATCCCATGAATCTGGTAGGATTTGATGTTGTTTTAGGAATGGATTGGTTAATAGCCAATAAAGCCAATATTTTGTGTGATCAAAAGTCAATTCAAGTAAATTCACCAAAAGGTAAAACGATCACAATTAAAGGAGATAAACCTTCTAGGTCCAATAAGTTCATCTCTGTGATGAAAACTGCAAGTTGTATAAGAAAAGGTTCTATAGTGTATTTGATTTCTATAATCACTAACACTAAAGGAAAAGAACTAAAAGATATTCCAGTAGTGTCACAGTTTTCAGATGTCTTTCCAGAAGAATTACCAGGACTACCTCCAGACAGAGAAGTTGAATTCAGAATTCACCTACTACCAGGAACGTCACCGATTGCCAAAGCACCTTATCGTTTGGCACCCGTCGAAATGCAGGAACTGAAGAAACAATTAGACGAATTGTTAGAGAAAGGATTCATACAACCAAGTTCGTCGCCATGGGGAGCGCCGATACTGTTTGTTAAAAAGAAGGACGGATCAATGCGTATGTGCATTGATTACCGTGAATTAAACAAAGTCACGATTAAGAATCGGTACCCATTACCAAGAATCGATGATCTGTTTGATCAACTACAAGGAGCTCGATTTTTTTCTAAAATCGATTTAAGGTCAGGATATCATCAATTAAAGGTACAGGAAGAGGACCTTCCTAAAACCGCATTTAGAACGAGGTATGGTCATTATGAATTTACTGTCATGCCATTTGGTTTAACCGATGCCCCAGCTGCATTTATGGATATGATGAACCGAATATGTAAGCCATATTTGGATAAATTCATAATTGTCTTCATAGATGATATTCTAATTTACTCTAAGAATAAAGAGGATCATGCAAAACATTTGCACACACTTTTAAGTCTATTAAGAAAAGAAAAGCTTTATGCTAAATTCAATAAGTGTGAATTTTGGTTAGAACAGGTACAATTCCTTGGACACCTAGTTAATCATGAAGGGATTCATGTAGATCCAACAAAAATCAAGGCAATTATTAAATGGAAAACCCCTGAGTCACCAACCAAGGTTAGAAGTTTCTTAGGATTGGCCGGTTATTATAGAAGATTCATTCGATATTTTTCTAGAATAGTCATTCCTTTAACTAAGTTAACCTGTAAATCTGTTAAGTTTGAATGGGGATTAAAACAAGAAGAAGCATTTAGAATTCTTAAGCAAAGATTAACCCATACACCTATACTAGCATTACCAGAAGGAGCTGAAGACTTTGTAGTCTACTGCGATGCTTCCAAATTAGGTTATGGATGTGTATTAATGCAACGTCAAAAGGTTATAGCTTACGCATCTAGACAACTTAAAAATCATGAAGAGAATTATTCAACCCATGATTTAGAGTTAGGAGCTATAATTTTTGCTCTTAAGATTTGGAGACATTACCTTTATGGTAGTAAGTTTACCATATTCACTGATCATAAGAGTTTAAGGTATATCTTCAAGCAAAAGGAGTTGAATATGAGATAAAGACGCTGGATGGAGATACTTAGTGATTATGATTGTGATATCCAGTATCATGAAGGAAGAGCAAATGTAGTGGCAGATGCTTTAAGCGGAAAGTATCATGAAAAGCCAAGAATGGTACGTTCTCTTAAATTAAATCTGCAAGTAGATTTAAATGAACAAATAAGAGAAGCACAAGAATCAGTAATCAAGGAAGATACTGAAAAGTTAAAAGGTATGTTGAAAGAATTAAAACAAGGAACAGATGGAATTTGGAGATTCCATGAAAAGAGAATGTGGATACCTAAATTAGGAAATCTACGCCATCGTATATTAGAAGAAGCTCATAAGTCCAAGTATACGATGCATCCAGGAAGTGATAAAATGTACCAAGATTTAAGGAAAAATTTCTGGTGGATAGGAATGAAAAAGGATATAGCAGCCTATGTTTCTAAATGTTTAACTTGCTCACAAGTTAAAGCTGAACACCAGAAACCCTCAGGTTTATTACAGCAATTAGAAATGCCGATGTGGAAATGGGAATTTATAACAATGGATTTTGTTACTAAATTACCCAAAACAAAGAAAGGAAATGATACAATCTGGGTGATTGTAGATAGGCTAACTAAGTCAGCTCATTTCTTACCAATGAAGGAAACAATTAGTATGGAACAATTATCTAAACTGTATGTAAATGAAATTGTTTCTTTACATGGTATTCCTTTATCAATTGTTTCTGATAGGGATAGTCGATTTACCTCTCATTTTTGGTCAAGTTTCCAAAAGGCAATGGGAACTAAATTAAAGTTGAGTACGGCTTATCATCCACAAACGGATGGACAAAGTGAAAGGACAATTCAGACAATGGAGGACATGCTTAGAGCTTGTGTAATTGATTTTGGAGGTAATTGGGACGATCACTTACCTTTAATAGAATTTTCATATAATAATAGTTATCACACAAGTATCAATGCTGCACCATTTGAAGCACTTTATGGAAAAAGTGTCGAACCCCAGTCTGTTGGGCAGAAATTGGGGAAAAACAATTATCTGGACCTGAGATAGTGCAAGAGACAACCGACAAGATTATTCAAGTCAAGGAACGACTGAAAGCAGCTCGTGATCGACAAAAGAGTTATGCTAATAACCGACGTAAGCCATTGGAATTTCAAGTAGGAGATAAGGTATTGTTGAAAGTCTCTCCTTGGAAAGGAGTGGTAAGATTCATCAAACGGGGAAAGCTAAGTCCCAGGTATGTTGGACCTTTCAAGATTATTAGAAGAATAGGACCAGTAGCCTATCAGCTACAACTGCTAGAGGAAATGGCAGGAATACATGATGTGTTTCATGTATCTAATCTTAAAAAGTGTTTAGCTGATGAATCATTAATAGTACCTCTTAAGGATATAGAGGTAAATGAACAACTCAAGTTTGTAGAAAGACCTCTACAAATTGAAGACAGAAAAGTCAAGAATCTCAAGCATAAGAGACTAGTTCTAGTCAAAGTGAAGTGGGACTCCAAAAGAGGACCTGAGTATACATGGGAGCTCGAGTCAGAAATGAAAAGGAAATATCCGCATTTATTTCAGTAGATCTCGAGGACGAGCTCTAAAACAAGGTGGGGAAAATGTAACAACCCTCGGTAAAACCAACATCCTCATAATATTTTCGACACTCTAGTATATTTTAAAATACCCTTATATGTCTTATATTATATCCCGTATGTGAAAACCGAGCCCGAAATAAGTTATAGTTTATAAAATAAATTAAAAACAAGAAATAGTAAGTTAAGGCGGGCCGCGTAGACCCACCTTAACCATTTACGCGGGCAGTATAAGGGCTAGAACCTGATTTCGTTGATTTTATTAGTTCAAGCGGGCCGCGTAAGCCTCAGCTTAAACTAACGCGGGCCGCGATAGACCTATACACGCGAAGACATCCGGTGCTGACACGTGTCGATATCGTGTCGGGTCTACTTGGTGACCGGACTAAGCTATAGTGTTGACCAAGGTTGACGCGGGCCGCGTAACCTTGGCCTATGTTTTACGCGGGCCGCGACAGGACTAAAATCAGCAACTATATAAGAAGGCCATCGGGATCAACCAGAACTCGTTCATTTCTCAATTCTCAATCTAAAGTTCTGTAGAAGGCATATTATAGTCGGGTATTATACCCCTAATTAGCGAGATTCTGCTCCGTTGTAAGAATTATAACCCCAGTTTCGTAATAGTTACGCTGCCTGATTGATTTAGGGTTCCGTAACAACTGTCGTGGTTCTGCCCGACGTAGTTGTTGGAATGCCGTCTCGGGGAGGGTATCATTAATAATTTCAAAGGGTTATGATACTAACCAATGTACATTTGTATAAATTATAGATTATAGCCAGGAAACCCTTACAAGAAGCCTAAGATAGCAATGTGAGTTTATCCTCTTTTTGTTAAACTTTTTGGTAATGTTTTACCAAACCTTAAATGTTTTACTATGAAATTTAGCAGTGATTGAGTTTTTGTAGTTCTTCAATTACTGCCAGTATGTTGGGGTTTTGTATACAAAATATACTACACTGTGAGTAGTAAGTCGAGGATGACAATACGTTACCATTGGACAATGAGTTAGCCAATGGGTAATATGACCCACAAGTCAGGGTTGACAGTACTAAAAGGAGTAATTGTGTAGAAATAAACAATGTGATAGCTCTCAATACTGTTCACTGTGACTTTTTATTTAAACTTGATTAAACTGGGATTCACTCACCAGTATTTCCGACTGACAAATGTTTTTAAAATACGTTTCAGGTAACCCAATGTGACAGCCAATTAATAAAAAGCCAGCTGGAGAGCACTAAAGGCTTGGGGATAATGTGGCTATAAAAGTTACCTAATAAACGATGTTTTAAATTCAATAAAATAGGGTTTATCCCTATAAATGTATTGTAATAAGAAACTTGGGTTTTGCCCATGTTATTATTAATAGCAAATATGGTGGTTTTTACTCTGATAAACATTTCCTAACTACGGTCCTGATGAAAATTCCGCTGCACAGAATTAAATAACTGATACCACCGAAACTCTGAGATCGCGTCCGCCCGTTCCCGGGGATTAGGGATCGGGGGTTGCGACAGTATGGTTCAATCACTCTAGGGTGTTTGAGTTATATATATTTTTATTTTCTAGAAATTATAAACTATGCATAAATAAATAAAACATATTTTAAACTAAATAAAAGTACTTTTAATTAAAAAAACACATTACATTTAAAACTAAAAAATTAAACCATAATAAACCTAATATTTAGAAATTGCATGGCCAATTATATTTTTTTGCGATATCTCGTTTCCTCACCAGAATAAACGGCAACATCTCGGATGGAGCATGGTCGTGTGGCTCAATAAATGTCTTCAAATCCCGATCATACATAAGTTGTTTCACCGCCTCGCGTTGTTCCGCCACTAACGCTATGGTGTCATCCTCGCGTTTCTTTCTTATATTCGTCAACTTTATCACCCGTGCTTTTTTTCTTCTTTCATAAGAGTGTATTGCGCGAGCTTCTCGGTGAGGGCCTCTTTGCTATCGTTTGATGATGTTGCGGGCCTCTTTTCTTTCTTTTTTGTCTTATTGGTGAGGGGTCTACGTTTATGTCCGGTATATCGCTATTGAACTCAGTTCCCGGTGTACCCGTATTGTAGTTATCCGAATCGGACGACTTTCTTTTTTGTCCCGAACTTCCACTATCTTCACCCAACAATGGTACCGGTGCCCATTTGTCATGTTTACGAACGACCTCCCATGCCTCAATATGTTGAAAACCACTCGGATATTTGGGTTTGAAATCACTTAAAGCCCTATTCATGAAGTCGAGGTCGCTACACCCACTACCACGAATACGATCCTACATAGATAACAAATATAAAGTAAAAAAAATTAAACATAAACAATGTTATGGAAAATATTTTTTAAATGTTCAAATAAAATATTACCGCTTGATGCCAAAGACCGTTGAAGTGGTTTACCTTAGTCAACATAGGCATCCATTTTGAACATACTTGATGAACCGTTCGAGTACTTCCGCCGACCGTTTCGTTGTAATGGTCGAGAACTTTTTTTCCAAAAACTCTCCCCTTTTTGTTGGTTTCTTTGTTTCTTGTTTAAAGAACAATGAACCCATGCATTGGCTAAGGCCTCTTCATGTTTTTTCGTCCAACTTTGACGCTCCGCCTTGACTCCCTTTTGTTTCGGCTCACTTGCTTCACCAATATCATCGTCTTCATCCTCATATTCTTCTTCGTCCTCGCCACTATCTACATCCAAATGTTTTGTTTCGAGGACAACCACTAAATCTTGGTCTTCATCGTAGATAGGAAGTGGGCGCTCGACATTCTCTCTTGGTGATTGAATTGGCGGGGTCCTAAATGCAAATGGATCGAACTCGGTTGTGAAGCTTGGGTGTGAAAATATTTGTGGTGGAAAATTAGGTTGGGTGCTAAAAAAAGTTGTTTGTGAAGTTTGGGGGTAAAAAAATTGAGGTTGAGAGGTTGGTGAATATCCGTAGGAGGTTTGAACCGGTGCACTCGGACCTCTAAAATCACCTTGTCTTGTTTGCGAAAAAATTTTTCTTGAATCCGATCCTTGGCTAGCGGAATCTTTTTTTCTTGGGTTCACCTTTGTTTTGTTTATCCATGGTGTTTGTGGGTGTAGAAAGAGAGATGTTTTGAAAGAGTTGTGTGTTTTAAATTGATTAAAAATTATGGGTTTTATATAAAACATGCAACGGTCAAAAAAATTTATGCAATGTTCAATATGGCAACGGACAAAAAAATAAGCAACGGTCAAAAAAATATATGCAACGGTCGAAAATGGCACACCTTTCTCATCAATCAAATCTATGACTATACCCCGATTTGGCTCACCGAAACTATAACAACTCCTATCAAAAAGTCTTAATTATTATTTTAATTGTCCAATAGGAAACCCTAATTGAGACACCCAAGTGATTCTGCACAAACCCTAAAATTTTCAGAACAATCAGAATCAGGATCAGGGCCCCTAAAACTCAGGGGGGGTAAACCCTAGTTACGATTATCTAAATAAAACGCTGTCAAAATTGAAATTTACGAAACTACTGACTCAGCAAGCCTACAAACACACGGGGCTACTCTATGACGCTTTCGTGTCCCTTACGGACCGTAAGGGATGAGGCTTACGGTCCGTAAACCTGGTAAAATTTGTGTATAAATAACAGGCATTGGGACTTGATTTCTGGTACTGAAACGACGTAAAATTTCGCTACATGCACTGAGTTACGTTCTGTTTACTATCAAAACACACACGGATCACTAATCGCTGCCGCAAAACAGGGTAATAACTCGATCGCTGCTACGATTCAATGTCCGATCGATTAAACTATCCAATGGATGTTTAAGTGCTGCCCACATTCGGGTTTATGCTTTGTCATTCGTCGTTAAATCGATGGATGTTTAAGTATCGCACTTTGTCATTCAATGTGAGGGTTTAATCTCGTGAGTTATCGTAAATTTTGTATTAAGTTACTAATCGAGTTGTGTGCATGTTATTAATTTAGGTTAAAAGGCTAATCAGTAGGCTAGGCTCTGCTCAAATTAAATCTGCAATGTGAGTCATTCTCTTTTTATCAAATTACTTTCAAAATCATGTTTATTTTCAAAGGTTATAATTACAGGGATTAAGTCTATGTAATCTCCATATTACAGCCGGTATGTGGGGTTTTGTATACATTACTTGATAATCTTCACCATTGGACAACGAGTTAGCCAATGGGTGATATGACCATAGTCACAGAAACGAGTCGAGTGACAAATACCGAGGGTAGTTGGTTGATATAAAAACATTGTAATCGCTTTTAATACTGTAAATTATAACAAATGTGTCGTTTTAGTAAATAGAATGATTCACTCAGTATTTCCCGCTGACAAAACCTTTTTCAAACATGTTTCAGGTGATCTGTTGTGATCCAGGAAAAGTGTCGTGAAGCACTATCAGCTTAAGGAAGTGGCTCAGTATAAAATAAAGAAACATGTTTTGTAAAATAAAGATTTCTCAGTGAAATCATATGATTGTAAATTACCGGGGTTTTATCCCGAGTTGTGAAATAAAATAATCGGGAAATTTCAGTTTTAAAAAGATCCTGAAGGGGTAATATTGTCAAAAAAACTGTGAGAACGGTGAAAAGTGTGAGAACGGTGAGAACGATTTTGGAGTTGACATGCGGCATTGATGCTAAATTATAATTATATATGATTTCAGTTACCAGGATTACCACCAGATAGGGAGGTAGAATTTAGGATTCATCTAATTCCCGAAACTATACCGATAGCCAAGGCACCTTATCGGTTAGCACCCACAGAAATGTTAGAACTGAAAAAGCAATTAGATGAATTGTTAAGTAAAGGTTTCATACAACCTAGTTCATCCCCTTGGGGAGCACCAGTGTTGTTTGTTAAGAAAAAGGATGGTTCGATGAGAATGTGTATTGATTATAGAGAATTGAATAAGGTTACAATTAAGAATCGATACCCATTACCTAGGATTGATGATATTTTCGATCAACTTCAAGGAGCTAGATATTTTTCTAAGATTGACTTACGTTCCGGATATCATCAATTGAAGGTACAAGAAGAAGACATACCTAAAACTGCTTTCAGAACTAGGTATGGTCATTACGAGTTTACAGTCATGCCCTTTGGATTAACGAATGCACCTGCAGCATTCATGGACATGATGAATAGAATCTGTAAACCGTATTTGGATAAATTTGTAATTGTCTTTATCGACGATATACTTATTTATTCAAAAAGTCAGGACGAACATTGTCAGCACTTGCATTCACTCTTAACTTTGTTAAGAAAAGAAAAGCTCTATGCCAAATTCTCAAAGTGTGAATTTTGACTACAAGAAGTGCAATTCTTAGGACACATGGTGAATCATGAAGGCATTCATGTAGATCCTGCTAAGATAGAAGCAATTACCAAATGGAAGGTTCCACAAACAGCAATGGAAATTAGAAGTTTTATAGGTTTAGTTGGATATTATAGACGGTTTATTAAGGATTTTTCCAAGATAGTTGTACCATTAACTAAGCTAACCTGTAAAGCAGTTAAGTTTGAATGAGGACCTAAGCAAGAAGAAGCCTTTAGGATTTTAAAGCAGAAATTAACCAATGCTCCAATCTTAGCCTTACCAGAAGGAACTGAAGATTTTGAAGTATATTGTGATGCCTCAAAACTAGGATTTGGATGTGTGCTAATGCAACGCAAGAAGGTAATTGCGTATGCCTCAAGGCAACTGAAAAAGCATGAGGAGAACTATACGACTCATGACTTAGAATTAGGAGCCATAATTTTTGCCCTGAAAATCTGGAGACATTATTTGTACGGAAGTAAGATTACTGTCTATACAGATCATAAAAGTTTAAGATATATATTTGGGCAAAAAGAGTTAAATATGAGGCAAAGGAGATGGATGGAAATCCTAAGTGATTACGACTGTGATATTCAGTATCATGAAGGAAAGGCAAATGTAGTTGCAGATGCCTTAAGTCGTAAGTATCATAAGAAACAACGACAAGTTCGTGCTCTTAGAATAAATCTACAATTAGATTTAATGGAACAAATAAAGGATGAATAGCAATCAAAAATGATTCTGAAGGAATGAAGGGACAAATAAAAGAATTAGAACAAGGAGCAGATGGAATTTAGAGATTCCACAAAAGTAGAATTTGGGTACCTAAGCAAGGAGAATTAAGAAATAAGATTTTAGAAGAAGCTCATAAATCTAGGTATACCATGCACCCTGGAAACAATAAGATGTACCAAGATTTAAGAAAGAATTTTTGGTGGATAGGCATGAAAAAGGATATAGCCCGATATGTTTCTAAGTGTCTTACTTGTTCACAAGTTAAGGCAGAACATCAAAAACCTTCAGGTCTACTACAACAATTAGAGATGCCAGTATGGAAATGGGAACTTATAACAATGGATTTTGTTACTAAGTTACCCAAGACTAGAAAAGGTAATGATGCGATTTGGGTAATTGTGGATCGATTAACCAAATCAGCTCACTTTTTACCTATGAAAGAAACCTTTAGCATGGAAAGGTTAGCCAAGTTGTATGTAGATGAAGTAGTATCCTTACATGGAGTTCCACTCTCCATTATATCAGATAGAGATAGTCGTTTTACTTCTCATTTCTTGACTAGTTTCCAAGAAGCAATGGGAACTCGACTAAATCTGAGTACTGCATATCATCCTCAAACAGATGGACAAAGTGAAAGGACGATCCAAACTCTAGAAGACATGCTCCGAGCATGTGTAATAGATTTTGGTGGAAATTGGGACGATCACTTACCTTTGATCGAATTCTCCTATAACAATAGTTATCATTCGAGTATTGAAACTGCCCCATTCGAGGCACTGTATGGAAGAAAGTGCCGAACTCCAGTTTGTTGGGCAGAAATAGGAGAAAGTCAATTGTCAGGTCCTGAAATAGTGCAAGAGACAACCGATAAGATTACTCAAATCAAGGAAAGACTGAAAACATCTCGAGATCGCCAAAAGAGCTATGCAGACAATAGACGTAAGCCACTCGAGTTTCAAGTTGGAGACAAAGTACTATTAAAAGTTTCACCTTGGAAAGGAGTAGTCCGATTTGGTAAGAAAGGAAAGTTAGGTCCAAGATATGTAGGACCATTTTCAGTGATCCAACGTATAGGACTAGTTGCTTATCGTTTACAATTACCAGAGGAACTGGCTGGAGTACATGATGTATTTCATGTATCCAATCTCAAGAAATGTTTATCAGACGAATCTTTGGTGGTACCTCTTCAAGATATAGAGGTAAACGAAAAGTTAAAATTTGTTGAGAAACCTCTTCAGATAGAAGATAGAAAAGTGAAGTTTCTCAAGCACAAACGACTAGTGCTAGTTAAAGTAAAGTGGGATTCAAAGAGAGGAGCTGAATACACTTGGGAGCTGGAATCAGAAATGAAGCAAAAGTATCCTCAATTATTCCAGTAAATCTCGAGGACGAGATTTTTATTAAGGTGGGGAGAATGTAACAACTCCTATCAAAAAGTCTTAATTATTATTTTAATTGTCCAATAGGAAACCCTAATTGAGACACCCAAGTGATTCTGCACAAACCCTAAAATTTTCAGAACAATCAGAATCAGGATCAGGGCCCCTAAAACTCAGGGGGGGAGGTAAACCCTAGTTACGATTATCTAAATAAAACGCTGTCAAAATTGAAATTTACGAAACTACTGACTCAGCAAGCCTACAAACACACGGGGTTACTCTATGACGCTTTCGTGTCCCTTACGGACCGTAAGGGATGAGGCTTACGGACCGTAAGCCTGGTAAAATTTGTGTATAAATAGCAGGCATTGGGACTTGATTTCTGGTACTGAAACGACGTAAAATTTCGCTACATGCACTGAGTTACGTTCTGTTTACTATCAAAACACACATGGATCACTAATCGCTGCCGCAAAACAGGGTAATAACTCGATCGCTGCTACGATTCAATGTCCGATCGATTAAACTATCCAATGGATGTTTAAGTGCTGCCCACATTCGGGTTTATGCTTTGTCATTCGTCGTTAAATCGATGGATGTTTAAGTATCGCACTTTGTCATTCGATGTGAGGGTTTAATCTCGTGAGTTATCGTAAATGCTGTATTAAGTTACTAACCGAGTTGTGTGGATGTTATTAATTTAGGTTAAAAGGCTAATCAGTAGGCTAGGCTCTGCTCAAATTAAATCTGCAATGTGAGTCATTCTCTTTTTATCAAATTACTTTCAAAATCATGTTTATTTTCAAAGGTTATAATTACAGGGATTAAGTCTATGTAATCTCCATATTACAGCCGGTATGTAGGGTTTTGTATACATTACTTGATAATCTTCACCATTGGACAACGAGTTAGCCAATGGGTGATATGACCATAGTCACAGAAACGAGTCGAGTGACAAATACCGAGGGTAGTTGGTTGATATAAAAACATTGTAATCGCTCTTAATACTGTAAATTATAACAAATGTGTCGTTTTAGTAAATAGAATGATTCACTCAGTATTTCCCGCTGACAAAACCTTTTTCAAACATGTTTCAGGTGATCTGTTGTGATCCAGGAAAAGTGTCGTGAAGCACTATCAGCTTAAGGAAGTGGCTCAGTATAAAATAAAGAAACATGTTTTGTAAAATAAAGATTTCTCAGTGAAATCATATGATTGTAAATTACCGGGGTTTTATCCCGAGTTGTGAAATAAAATAATCGGGAAATTTCAGTTTTAAAAAGATCCTGAAGGGGTAATATTGTCAAAAAAACTGTGAGAACGGTGAAAAGTGTGAGAACGGTGAGAACGATTTTGGAGTTGACATGTGGCATTGATGCTAAATTACACTAAGGGGTAATATTGTCAAAAAAACTCACACACATGAACTGGGTGTTCAAATAAAACACCACAAAAACACCAAATTCAGAAAAAAAAAAAAAAAAAAAAAAAAAAAAAAAAAAAGCCATGAAAATACCCAGTTAAAACGCCATAAAACACACAGTTCAGAAAAAACTCCATGAAAAACTCAGTTTAAAACGCCATAAAACACTCAGTTCAGAAAAACGACATGAAAATGCCTAGTTAAAACGCCATAAAAACCATACTTCATAAAAACGCCATAAAAATAACTAGTCTAAAACGCCATAAAACACTAGTTCAGAAAAACGCCATAAAACCCATTTATTTTTTTTTCAAAAAAGTAAATCAATAGTATACTCGTTGGAAGGATAAAAAAAACGTTGAGTTTTATGGTGTATTTTTTTTTAGAAAAATAATCACGTATAAAAAAGTTATTGCCATTTAAATATGATGAGGGAAAGTGGCATGTGATTAGCATGTGCACTCTTGTTTTGATCTTCCAATTTTACCCCTCCTGGTAGTTATAAGGTTCTCATTATTTATAAAAATATCACTGCATCATCTTAGGCACAAATCACAAAGATCCTATGGCTGAAAATCGTTCTCACTGTTCTCACACTTCAAATCGTTATCTCCTGATCCTGTTCCTATATATATATATATATGGTAAGGTTCATGCGAGAACCAATGTGAACACAACCTAAAATAGCTAAAAAAAACCTAACCTCCACCCCCCCCCCCCAAAAAAAAAAACCTAACCCCCCCCCCCCCCCAAGCTAAATGCTACAAACTAAAACCCCAAAAAAACCTAACCCCCCCCCCCCCCAAAAAAAAAAAAAAACCTAAACCTCCCTCCCCCACCCCCCAAAAACCTAAACCCCCCACCCCCCAAGCTAAAATGCTAAAAACTATACCCCCAAAAAACCTAAAAAAAATTAAAAAAAAAAACACATAAATTTTTTTTTTATATTTTTAAGTTAAAATCGCTACTTTTAGTAGTCCAAAATTTTTTTTTTTTATTTTTCTTTTTTTTGCTACTAAAAGTAGCGATTTTTTTATAAAAAATATTTTAAAAAAAATTTGTGTGTTTTTTAGCTATTTTTAGGCATTTTTGGTTGTGTTCACATTGGTTCTCGCGGTTCTCGCAATAAAGGGTGGTTCCTAACGGATCCTTGTTATATATATATATATATATATATATATTTATATATCAGAGAGGGTGATGTGGATGATGCTGAAAAAATAAAAAGAAAGCTAAAACTTATTTTGATGGAGGTAAGCACAGCGGATGATGGTGGATGAGAGTATGCACAGCAGAGTAGAAGGTTGCAGAAGATATTTTTTTTATGTGTGTGTTGGAATATGATATGAAGAACTGGAGAAAACTTGGAATGATAAGGAAGTAAAGCTAAAAAGATGTGGAGAGAGGTTTAGTGTGCCATAAAGGTGGTAATATTATTACTCATAAGATTTCTTTGTTTTTCGTATCGAAAATAGATTACAAATGCCATATATATAGGCAAAGAAAAGAAAAGAAAATATTAAAAAAATTACATTAAAGTCTAAGCCTAGTCTCTAGTCTAAAAAGAAAAAGAAGTCTAGAAAGAAAAAGACAATAAAACCAAAAACAGTGTATGTAGAATAATTGAGCCATAAAACGTCATGGCTTTCGTCATTATTTTTGTCTTTTCTCTTGTATCGTCATTTCTTACATCATTTTTTCTAGAAGTCTCTGTGTGTGCTGTCTATTGACTGTGGGCTTGAATAGTCTTCTTGTTCATCATCTTCATCTTCTAAGTTTATGATATGTTGTAGCTGCAGAGTGTCTTCTTCCCCTGCAAAAGGAAGAAGCATACTCCAATTTGTTTTTGCATAGACTTGTATGTAGTGTCCTTCGCCTATTAGTTTATAGTTTCTCCATGGAAAATAGTCAGGAATTTCTGGAGTTTCTTGATGCTTTTTAATAAACTGTGTAAAACTATCTGAAATTTTTTCAGTTGTGTGATCTATGTGATTTAACCAAGGTAAGGATGCAAACTCTATGTTTGTTTTTGTCATTACTGTTTGTAGGTAATTACTTGTATTTTTGTGTTTATTGTGTTCGATGAAAATTCTCTTTCTAGCTGGTCTGTATGTATATGAGTCTGTAAAGGGAAATGAGGAAATTATTTTGCAACCAATAATCGATGTTATCGATCTTGTTGCAATATTTCCTGTCGCTAGAATAATTTTTTCTCCAAGCTGGTTGAGGAGATCTTCTGTTCTTCTGTTTAGCTTAATTTCTAAGTAGTCAATCATACCATGATGGTAGAATTGAACTAATTGTTCATCTGTCAGTTTTGTAGGGGGATGTACTTGGAGTAATAGAAGACCAATTCCATCTCCTGCTTCATCTGTTCTTTCTACCACTGTGAATCCTTGTGCTTCGCTGTCAGTCCTGAATGCCATGTCTAAGAGCTGTTGCTGCAGGTTGTATAGAATTAGAGGAAATTCTGCCCAAACCTTTTGTGAAACAAGATTCTCAAATTCTGGGAATCTTTCTGTAACTTGTTTTAAACACTGCCACCAGGGTGTGTCTAAAATCCTTGTCCTAAAGGATTCAAAAGTTCTATATATAACTGTTTTGTCTTCATTTTTTTTCGAGCCTTTGTAATAACTGTGTATTTTTTGCTTCGAGCATCGCTATTTTTTGTTTTAGCATATTATTCCCAATTTTTATCTGTATACCCTGTGTATCTCTCGCCTTGTCCTCAAGCTGTGTTTTTAATGTTGAAATAAGTTCTTGCTGAGCCTTTATATACTGGTCAGGATCTGTTTTGGCTATATCAGAAAAACTTTTAACCTCTTCAGGTTCTATGTAAAAATTTTGTATACCAAAACTATTTCTTGCTACTTGAAAAGCTTCAGCAAAACTTGTATAACATTTCCAAAATGATCCTCCTTAACAATTTATGTATTTTACCACTGTTTCCCATTTATTAAAAATACCAATTTTTGTACCTCTGAATATAACATAATGAGTGTAATTTGGTTTTGTTTTAAACTGTCTTTCAGGTGTTTTTAAACTTTGTTCCTGAAAGTAAATGCTTAAAGCATTTAAAACCTGTACTTTAAATGTTGAAGCTTGTGGCATGGTTTAGATATGCCATAACTTATCTAGTAAACATTGATGTTTATCTGTAAGCTTCATTCCCATAATATGACGAAACTTTTTATCAACTTCATTGCATATCTGTAAGGCATATGTTCCAAATTCAATCACTGGCTTGGGTGAAAAATTGGTGTGCAGATGTCGTTTGCCAGCTGCCTTTGGTTGTTGTTTGTAAAACTGTCCCATCATTATTTGTGGTAATGAGGTGTGAGAAGAACTGTATATTCTTTCTGTTGAATGTAGATGTGACTGTTGAGTTCTTTCTTTATCTGAAGAAGAATTCCCTTGCTTTGGATGTATAAGCTTTACTTTTTCTTTATCTTGTTTCATGTCCATCTGAAACAAACCATTTGTTTATATTTCGAGATAACATATCAGTTATCCCATTATTTTTTCCTTTAATGTGTTCTAAGTTTATAAAATACTCATTTCCTTGTATAATGTTTTGTAAATTAACCCATCTGGTTCTATTTACTTTTTTACTTTGGTCATTTTTTACAAATTTAACTATTGGTTCACAATCAGTTCTTACTGTAAATCCTTTACTAAGAAAAATTTTAAATTTTTCTAATGCATATATTAGTGCCTGTATCTCAAAATCAATTGTAGTCCAATTTGTTTTATTTTAAAAATTACCACTTGCATAACCGTAAATTTTCTCTTCTTCCTTGAGACTGTATTTGTTTGGTTTACATAGAAGGACTGCTCCCCATCCTTCTTTGCATCCATTTGTTTCAATAATTATGTAATCTGTAACTAATGGCAACTCTAATGGTTTAATATTTTTGACTGTTTTTTTAATTTCTTTAACTAGTTTAATATCTTCTTGATTAAAATACCTTTGACCATTTTTAGTGGTTTTACCATATAAAGGTCCAACTAGTCTTGACAAGTTTGGAATAAATTTTCTAACATAGTTTACCAGACCCAAAAAGGCTTGTATCTGTTTTAGGTTTTCAAGTTTTTCTGGAAAATTTAGAATTTTTGTAGAAATATGTGGTTGCAATTCTATTTTTCCATTTCCAATTTCTAATCCTAAAAAAGAAAATTTTCTTTTAAAAAGTTCCATTTTTCTTTTTGAAACAACTATACCATTTTTCTTTATTTCTCCAAAGACCTGTTGTAGGTGTTTCTCATGTTCCTGTACTGTATTGCTTGCAACTAAAATGTCATCAATATATACTAAGCAAAAATCAAATTTTAAAAATATACTGTCCATAAACTTTTGAAAAATTGAAGGTGCATTTTTTTAGTCCAAAACTAATGACATTCCATTCATATTGCCCTTCAGAGCATGTAAAAGTTGTCCATGGTTTAAAGTTTTCTTCTAATTTTAACTGGTTATATCCTCATTTTAAATCAAATTTTGAAAATACTTTTTTATTTTGTATAAGATTTAACAAACTATCTTTATTAGGAATATTATACCCATCATCTATTGTATTATCATTTAATCTTTTATAGTTATAGACTATCAGTCTATCATAGCATTTCCTCTTTTTATCTCACTATAATTTCTTACTAAAAAAACTGTAGATCTATGAGGACTTTTTAATTTTCTAATTAATCCTTGATTTATCATTTGAGGGATTTGTTTTTTGAATTCTTCTTTATCTAATGGGCTGTATTCTATATTAGCTGTTCTAATTATTATATCAGGATTTTTCAATTTGAATTTACAAATATAACTTACCTTTGATTTTGTTATATCTTCTCCAATATATCCTATTTTTTCTAAATGTAATATCATAGGATGATTCACACTTTTTGTAATATCTTGCCCCTTTTCTATTTCATGGCTTAAAAAATCTGTTAAAAGTTTTAATGACTCATTTTCTATAAACCTTTTCCTGTTCTGTGTTTTTAAGAAATATAAGTTCCCTTTATCCCCTCTTTTATGAACAATTTCTGTACAAACAACAACAACCAAAGGCAGCTGGCAAACGACCTCTGCACACCAATTTTTCACCCAAGCCAGTGATTGAATTTGGAACATATGCCTTACAGATATGCAATGAAGCTGATAAAAAGTTTCGTCCTATTATGGGAATGAAGCTTACAGATAAATAGCAATGTTTACTAGATAACTTATGGCATATCCAAACCATGCCACAAGCTTCAACATTTAAAGTACAGATTTTAAATGCTTTAAGCATTTACTTTCAGGAACAAAGTTTAAAAACACCTGAAAGACAGTTTAAAACAAAACCAAATTACACTCATTATGCTATATTCAGAGGTACAAAAATTGGTATTTTTAATAAATGGGAAACAGTGGTAAAATACATAAATTGTCAAGGAGGATCATTTTGGAAAGGTTATACAAGTTTTGCTGAAGCTCTTCAAGTAGCAAGAAATAGTTTTGGTATACAAATTTTTACATAGAACCTGAAGAGGTTAAAAGTTTTTCTGATATAGCCAAAACAGATCCTGAACAGTATATAAAGGCTCAGCAAGAACTTATTTCAACATTAAAAACACAGCTTGAGGACAAGGCGAGAGATACACAGGGTATACAGATAAAAATTGAGAATATGCTAAAACAAAAAATAGCGATGCTCGAAGCAAAAAATACACAGTTATTACAAAGGCTCGAGAAAAATGAAGACAAAACAGTTATATACAGAACTTTTGAATCCTTTAGGACAAGGATTTTAGACACGCCCTGATGGCAGTGTTTAAAACCAGTTACAGAAAGATTCCCAGAATTTGAGAATCTTGTTTCACAAAAGGTTTGGGCAGAATTTCCTCTAATTCTATACAACCTGCAGCAACAGCTCTTAGACAAGGGCATTCAGGACTGACAGCGAAACACAAGGATTCACAGTGGTAGAAAGAACAGATGAAGCAGGAGATGGAATTGGTCTTCTGTTACTCCAAGTATATCTCCCTACAAAACTGACAGATGAACAATTAGTTCAATTCTACCATCATGGTATGATTGACTACTTAGAAATTAAGCTAAACAGAAGAATAGAAGATCTCATCAACCAGCTTGGAGAAAAAATTATTCTAGCGGCAGGAAATATTGCAACAAGATCGATAACATCGATTATTGGTTGCAAAATAATTTCCTCATTTCCCTTTACAGATTCATATACATACAGACCAGCTAGAAAGAGAATTTTCATCGAACACAATAAGCACAAAAATACAAGTAATTACCTACAAACAGTGATGACAAAAACCAACATAGAGTTTGCATCCTTACTTGGTTAAATCACATAGATCACACAACTGAAAAAATTTCAGATAGTTTTACACAGTTTATTAAAAAGCATCAAGAAACTCCAGAAATTCCTGACTATTTTCCATGGAGAAACTATAAACTAATAGGCGAAGGACACTACATACAAGTCTATGCAAAAACAAATTGGAGTATGCTTCTACCTTTTGCAAGGGAAGGAGACACTCTACAGCTACAACATATCATAAACTTAGAAGATGAAGATGATGAACAAGAAGACTGTTCAAGACCACAGTCAATAGACAGCACACACAGAGACTTCTAGAAAAAATGATGTAAGAAATGACGATACAAGAGAAAAGACAAAAACGATGATGAAAGCCATGACGTTTTATGGCTCAATTATTCTACATACACTGTTTTTGGTTTTATTGTCTTTTTCTTTCTAGACTTCTTTTTCTTTTTAGACTAGAGACTAGGCTTAGACTTTAATATATTTTTTTAATATTTTCTTTGCTTTTCTTTGCCTATGTATATGGCATTTGTAATCTATTTTCGATACGAAAAACGAAGAAATCTTACGAGTAATAATATTACCACCTTTTTGGCACACTAAACCTCTCTCCACATCTCTTTAGCTTTACTTTCTTATCATTCCAAGTTTTCTCCAGTTCTTCATATCATATTCCAACACACACATTAAAAAAAAACCCATCTTCTGCAACCTTCTACTCTGCTGTGCATACTCTCATCCACCATCATCCTCTGAGCTTACCTCCATCAAAGTAAGTTTTAGCTTTCTTTTTATTTTTTCAGCATCATCCACATCACTCTCTCTCTAATATATTGATATATATATAGGAACAGGATCAGTAGAGAACGGTGAGAACGATTCTCAGCCACAAGATCTTAGTGGTTTGTGGCTGAGATTGATGCGGTGACATTTTTGTAAATAATATGGGCCTTGGAACTAACAGGAGGGGTAAAATAGGAAGATCCAAACAAATGTGCACATGCTAATCACATGCCATTCCCCCCCCCCCCCCCCAATCATATTTAAAAGACAATAACTTTTTTATACATGATTATTTTTCGAAAAAAATTACACCATAAAACTCAGTGTTATTTTATTTTTCCAATGAGTATACTATTGATATACTTTTCGAGAAAAAAATTAACTAGGTTTTATGGCGTTTTTTTGGACTGGGTGTTTTATGGCGTTTTAGACTATGTATTTTCATGGCGTTTTTCTTAACTAGGTGTTTTTATGGCGTTTTAACTATGTATTTTCATAGCGTTTTTCTAAACTTAGTGTTTTATGGTGTTTTCAATTGAGTTTTTTCTTGGTGTTTTTCTGAACTGGGTGTTTTATGGCGTTTTTACAGTACAAATTATGATTTTCCTGAGCTCAAAAAATATTAATTTAGGCGGTTAGACACAAAAAAATGTTTTTTTTTTTGAGCTATATGGCTAAAAAATGGTTTTTTTGAGCTGTTGTAAATTATAGCTAAAAAATAGATTTTTTTGGCGTGGCGTTTTAATTGGGAGCTTATGGCTAAAAAAATGGTTTTTTTGAGCTATAAATTATAGCTCAAAAAATAGTTTTTTTTTGTTATGGCTATATGGCTAAAAAAATGGTTTTTTTTGAGCTATCGTACATTATAGCTCAAAAAAATAACTTTTTTTGTGCGTGCATAACAATCGTTTTTTTGAGTGTTTTATGGCGTTTTAACTGGGTATTTTCATGGCGTTTTTCTGAATTGGGTGTTTTTATGGCGTTTTATTTGAACACACAGTTCATGTGAATGTGTTTTTTTGACAATATTACCCCTTAGTGTAATTTAACATCAATGCCACATGTCACCACCAAAATCGTTCTCACCGTTCTCACACTTTTCACCGTTCTCTCTAAATCCTGACCCTATATATATATATATATAATTACGTTCATTGGTGTTCGTTTATGTTTTTTTAATAAATGTTAATTTATGTTTATTCAAATATGTTCAGTTAATTTTTTTTTATGTTCATTTGTGTTGGTTTATGTTCGTGAACTGTTCGTTTAGGCTTTAAACAAACGAATATAAACAAACACGAACATGCCTGATTTCTTATTGAACGAACACGAACAAAAAAATGTGTTCGATTATATGTTCGTGTTCGGTTAAAGTTATATAAACGAACACGAACATGCCTGTATTCGTGTTCGTTCGGTTCTTTTACAGGCCTACGTATGGATTTGAAATTCAATAAGTTATAATTTTAAGATATTTTATCTCGAGGAGAAATGTTGATGTGCGTCCTTTTATCAAATGTATTACTCAACTTGCTTCACTCAATATTTAAGCAAGCTGCTTTTCACCCGTGCTCAACACCTTTTTGCACACTAACCATATCATATCATGTATTCTTAAGTGATCTCTAAATCTTTAAGATTTCATGTTCCTAAATCATTCTTAAGTGATCTCTAAATCTTTAAGATTTATTGTAATATCAAAGAATATGTTGTGTCTATAAGTGGTGTACGACTAAAGAAAAGTCATTAGTGTGGTTTCTACCTTCATAAGAGATTAAGAGATGTGAGTGGTGTTCTCTACCAAGCTTATGGAGAAGTTTAATTATCTGTATGATATTATAGCGATGATTATAAATGACTCTCTCTATCAAGTACGTACTTCGTAGATACTAAAAGTAACTCTTAGTGGACACAAGTCATGCGTTGGACGCTAGTGTAGAATTTGAAAGTAGATTTAATGGTTGTGTAAGTTTGTCTTATCACCATGCATCTTTTTCGTTTATGTTGTGATATCTCACTTACCTAATCTACATTCATTTCACAATAAAGATGTTTTCTTTAAAAAACAAAGTTAAAAAAATAAAGTTATCGTAAAAAAATAAAAAAATAATGTATGCCCTTTCTAATTTTTTCATGAATGTAAAGATGGCAAGCCGGGGTTTGGGGTTTTTTTTTTTTTTTTTTTTTTTTTGCCTGCTTGAAAACATGCAAAACACCCACTTCAAGACTAAGGCTATCTTTGAAGGAGGCTATCTCCATGGACTTGGACCTCTTTTTGGATGATTGGGAAGTTCTTAGGGCAGGGGATAAATGATTGTGTGGACGTTGCATGGCGATGCATGCACTCAGTAGAGGGTGCAAGCATAATGATGAGGTCGTGTCGTTTGCCATGGTCTCGGGGGAAGTGGATGATTTCATCGTTGGGATCCGGAAACCATGTCAAGTGGTGGTTGACACAAACCCACGTCACCCAGCAAGGCTTGGGGGTGATGTTAACCTCCTCGAGCGAGTTTTTCCCTCCCTATTTAGACTGTTAAAAGCATTCCTCCCAGTTGTCGGCTGATGTTTGCTCAGGTTTTAACAGGTGCTTTGCGCAAAGTGGTTGCGTCACCAGGATCGGTCGACAATTGGGTCCAATTGCTTTTGCTACCGCGTTGCACCTTACGAGTGGTCAGACCATCCTCCAGAAAATAACGGGGATCAGGGAACAAGAAATTTTTGCAGTGTGGTAACATCCTACATGCACTTACAGTTTGGAAAGATGGGTCTGGTTTGATGATTTAGTCTCGTCCCTATTAGATAGTGCGGGAGAGGCGGGGCCTCCTAGGGGAGAATGTAGGTGTGACAACCCTCATAATTACATGTATCCGTACGATTAATTAATATTATATTGTGCTTATTGATTGTACAGAAAATTGATTAAATGGTCCTGAATGTTTTCCTAAGTGTTAGGAATTAAAAGTGTTATAAAAAGTTACATAAAAGACACTATACGGAATAACTTAGCACTTTAACGAAACGGTATCTAACCGAACAACCGGACATTACCCAGGACCCCAAAATATTACAAGAAACATTGTTTAATTATTTCTTGGCTAGTTATGATCCCCGTACACCATAACACCCACTAGATATCTACTAACTAAAATATGTAACCTTATACTTGGATTTGAACTATTATTTACCAACTTACCATTAAAAGTTTCACTTAACCCCCCCCCCCCCCCGTGTGGTGAACGGTCATGTGGCCCCCATCCAAGATCTTACTTGATCTCATAGATTGCAAAAGATATTGCTTAGATTGCACATGATATTATTTAGATATGGTAAGATTTTAAAAGATATGAAGATCTTGAAAGAACCATGAATATCATCACCTTCCTCATTCACCATTCAAACACCTCTCTCTCCCTCTCGGCTCACTCTAAGGCCGCCACCACCACCACCATACAACCACCATATCCATCCACTTTCAAGCTCCATTCAAGTATTAGAAGATGTCTTGTGAAGGTTGAAGCTTGAAGAACTTGAAGGAACTTCATACATTGCTTTCATTCACCATCTTCTTCATCATTTTCTCTAGTGATCCTCCCTAGCTTAAAGCTAGTTGACGTGCTTAATTCCTGATTATTAGAGTAACTAATCTAACCGAGCAAACCAAGGTGAGTTCACACTTTTCTACAAAGCATGTTAATTCCCGGAGGGAATGGGAATGGGTTAAGGAATAGGGATTCCTCGTCCTGTTGGGACGTGTTCAGGAATGTGAATTTCCTCGTCCTGTTGGGACGGATTTAGATTTACTAGACTAGAACTCTATCAACGAAGTCCCTCATTTTATATCGACTTAATCGTCGAGGCCAATGGCGAGCGGGTCATTAGTTAATAGTGCTATTAGGTTTAACAAACCTCACACCGTGCCGTTCGGACGGGCGTGTACTAATGGACTATGGCACGTCGGTGATGATAGACACCGACGCTAGGGCACAACTTATTTTCGTTAGTAGACGATATGGTAACGAGTCTTGTAGTTTAAAAATGGGGTAGCCCCCCACGGCCGGAGTGCCGGGCTGGATAGCCAGGGATTATGAACATGGGGTAGCCCCCACGGCTGAAACGGCCGAAGTAAAAATGGGTTAACTAATAAACGTTTTCGAACTATGGGGTAACCCACACGACTGGATAGCTGGTTAAGATTAAACTACGTTTTTGGAAACAACTCTAAAATGGACAACCAATTGTGAACTCACTCAACTTTGTTGTTGACTCGTTACTACATGCTTTGCAGGTCGTTAGATGCTTATGGAGCTTGCACGAGGAGGAGGTCGTTGTGGGATATGGACTGATATGTCCCGTTCTAAACATTTAAACTTTATGAACTTATTGAACTTATGTTTTGGTTTTACAATTTATGCTTCCGCTGTTTACTTAAAGTTGGTTCCTTTCTTTTGGTCACCAATTATACTGTGGTCGGTTTTATTTACTTAATTACGTTGTTCAATATGATTGGTGGCTGGATCCTGGTCATGTCACGCCTCCAAGCGGTGATACTCCGCATGGTGGATTTTGGGGGTGTGACAGTAGGAGGGAGGGAGACAAAGATACGGACCCTAATATTATGCAATGTCTCTGGAAAGTCAAGGATAGACATTTTACGGCTGCGGTTAAGGTCCTAAGCTCGAGTGGAGTCGCCCCTCTAGATGATTGGACCTTGAAAGCTTTTATTGATAAACACCCTGTGGTGTCGCCCCTTTCCTTGCCTGTAACAACCCTCAGTAAAACCGACACTCTCATAATATTTCCGACCCCCCAGTATATTTTAAAATGTCTCATTATGTCTTTAAATACACCCCGTATGTAAAAACCGAGCCCAAAATACAATATAGCGTTAAAAATAAAATTTAAAATCTAATTTTTAAGCTGAGGCGGGCCGCGTAGGACCCACCTCAACCTTCACGCGGGCGGTATCAAGGCTCAAAGCTGAATTCGGTGAATCTTAAGTTAAGGCGGGCCGCGTAAGCTAACCTTAACACTTACGCGGGCCGCGTGAGATCAAAATAGTGGCAACACCCCAGGCCGACACGGTCATCATCGTGTTGAGTCTATACGCTGATCCGGATGAGCTACGCGTTGACTGGAGTTTGACGCGGGCCGCGTAGACTCCTGTCTACCCTTACGCGGGCCGCGTGGAGACCAAAATCAGCACCTATATAAAGAACGCATCGGATTTCATTTCAGTTCGTTCACAATTCATTTCTCAATCACAATTTCTGAATATTAGGCATAGAAAGCTGGTATTATACCCCTAATTAGCAAGGTTCTGCTCCGTTGTAAGTATTATAACCCCAGTTTCGTAATAGATACGCTACCCGATTGATTTAGGGTTCCGTAACAACTGTCGTGGTTCTGCCCGACGTAGTTGTTGGAATGCCATCTCGGGGAGGGTATCATTAATATTTTCAAAGGGTTATGATACTAACCAATGTACATTTGTATAAATTTTAGATTATATCCAGGAAACCCTTACGCGAAGTCTAAGATAGCAATGTGAGTTTATCCAATTTTTGTTAACCTTTTTGTAATATTTTACAAAACCTTAATTGTTTTACAATGTGATTAAGCGGTGATTGAGTCTTTGTAATTCTTCAATTACTGTCGGTATGTTGGGGTTTTGTATACAAAAATTTACTACTGCGGGTAGTAAGTCGGAATGACATTACGTTACCATTGGACAACGAGTTAGCCAATGTGTAATATGACCCACAAGTCAGGATTGACAGTACTGAATGAGTAATTGTGTAGAAATAAACAATGTGATCGCTCTCAATACTGTTTTAATTGATAAAATGTTTCTTGATTAAACTGGGATTCACTCACCAGTATTTCCCACTGACAAATGTTTTTAAAACGCGTTTCAGGTAACACAATGTGACAGCCAATTAGTAAAAAGCCAGCTGGAGAGCACTGAAGGCTTGGAAAAAATGTGGCTATAAAAGTTACATAAAAGACGATGTTTTAAATTCAATAAAATAGGGTTTATCCCTATAAATGTATTATAATAAGAAACTTGGGTTTTACCCATGTGTTTATTAATATCAAATATGGTGGTTTTACTCTGATAAATATTTCCTAACTATGGTCCTGATGTAATTTCCGCTGCCAAATTAACAAGCTAATACCACCGAAACTCTGATTCCGCGTCTGCCCGTTCTCGGGACAGATAAGGGATCGGGGGTTGCGATAGAAGGTGGTATCAGAGCCTAGCCACTGGTCTAAGCCAATTAATTGTTCTGCTGACACTTAAATTCTAAATTTTGTGTTAGGAAATAAATTACGGAAATACATGCATAACTGTATTTATTTGTTATGTGTTATTTGACTATTTGTTAGTTTACAGTATGAGTGATCAAGGACCCTCAGACATGTGTCGTCAGTTGTCTGATTCACCTAGGAGTGAAGGTACCTCATCACAGCTTGCCCTTTATGGATATTCTGCTAATCAGGAAGAAGGAATGTTTGCTTTTAAAGCTCAGTCAAAAGAGCCATTCCCTCATAAGAAACGATGATGGTTCAGTAAGGAAGCCTTTGCACGTAGGAAAAGAATGCGAAAATTACAACAGCAAAGAGTTCTAGCAGCCGCTAAGCGAAAGACAGATGCCCATACACAGGATATGCTTAATAGAAGCCTAGCCAATTTCCATATCCTAGCTACAACTGCTGCTGACCCAAGTCTGGAACAATTAGTAGCCCCACAACCACAAATCCCAGACCAACCCATGGAGATAGAAAACCCTGAAAACCAAGTGGAGATGCATGACTTCAACCCAGAGGAAATCCCTAGGATACAAGCACCAAACCCTCTAGACCCAAATTACGACCCCTGGTGGGACGATAATAGGGACTTTGTGCAACGTTACCCGATACATGAAGACACACTCATACAGAACATAGGAGTCTACCCAGGTATGGACCCTTTAGATCCCTATTACCTTAATGACTACATTAGGGAGATCTTAGAAGATCCTTACCGATTTCAGGCACTTTCACCCCCATATCAAGAACCCGCACCCCAGATTCCGAACCCAGTCTTAGAACCTGCACCCCCAATGAGTGCAGATAACGTGCAAGAACTTAGGACCTTTGGGGAGGAAATTTTAGAAAGCAGTGAGAGAATGAGACAGGTGGGAGAGCGTCTCGTATGGAAATACGATGAGCACAATATGGATTTTTGGATAAATCCATATCCGTGATGTGATAGAGGAGATGATAATAGTAATAATAATATAATATAATAAAATAAAAAGAAAAATAAAATATGTGTGTACGGATGCCTATTACTATTAGTGTGATTCTATTTCTGTTGGTATTGTAATTTTTATTTCAGTACTAGATTGTAATAGATGCATAATAGTATATGGAAATAGAGTAAAAGTCGCAATGATCAACGTTTTGGCTAGATTGCGTATCATATGATTAACTATATTAAATATTATCTTGTGATATTAATATGGGAAAATGTTTAAAATTCAGATGGCCGATGAAGGAAATCAATGAAATCTGAATAATGATAACCAGAGTAACATTAACGTTGTTAATGAAAATCCGAGCATCAATAACAATGGAAACCAAATGGATAATAGTGTTGTTCAACATATAGTGGCACAAGGAATCATAGATGCAATGCCATTTATTATTCAAACTATTCAAGAAGCGAATAATAAAAGTAAGCATAGCAGTAAGCGACCAATCGAACCAGAAAACAGTGTGAAAAATGGACCTATACTTCAAATGTCCATTCCTAAAAGAAGAAGAACCGTGTCTTACGGTTGTTCTTATAAAGAATTCTGGTCTTGTAAACCAATGGAATTCTTGGGCAACGAAGGGGCCATTGCAACCCTACGCTGGATAGAGAAGACTAAGGCAGTCTTAAGAATAAGCAAGTGTGCTGAAGAAGATAAGATATTGTTTGCTTCTAATCTGTTTAAGAATTCAGCGCTAGAATGGTGGAACACTATCCTCCAATCAAGAGGAAGCGATAGAACCTACAATATGGAATGGGAAGAATTTAAGAACAAGGTAGAAAGAAAATTATGCTCACCCAATGAAAAGGAACAGATAGCAAACAAATTCCTAAACCTTAGGATGACTGGTGTGGATAGTAAGGGATAGACTAAATTATTCTTCGAATATGCTAGAATAGTGCCAACTCTTGCTTCACCAGAACCAGTGTTAATCTCCCGTTATATTTGGGGATTAATTGGAGAGATTAGACACGTAGTCAAGGCAGCTAGACCTCAAACAATAGAAGAAGCTGTAGAACTAGCAAATACCTTGACAGATGAGTTAGTCCGTACCCGAGAAGAGGATCAAAGGAGAAACCTAACCCAGAAGCTCACACAAGAATTTCGTTCTGGAAATTTTAATCGTGGGAAAATATAGGTTTTACCTCTACACCTTACTGTAAGAATTGCAAAAGAAAGCATTCAGGAAGATGCTCCATATACTGTAACTTTTGCAAAATATCGGGACACAAGGAAGAAAGCTAATAACAGGATATGTTACAACTGCGGAGAACAAGGTCATATCAAGCCTAATTGCCCGAAATTAGCTACAGCTACAAATAACAAGAATACTCAAAATGCTAGAGCATTTGTTCTGACTGCAGATGAAGCTAAGATGATTCCAGATGTCATAGCTGGTACGTTTTTAGTTAATGATATTTTTGCTAAAGTATTATTTGACTCTGGTGCAAACCAAAGTTTTATTAATACATCATTTTGCAAATTTTTAAATCAGTCATTAACTAAACTACCACAAGAATGCTTAGTAGAGATAGCTAATGGAGAAACCGTTAGAATTTCTGAAATCTTGCAGGGAGCAAGAATAAAAATTTTAAATCAGAAATTTATTGCAAACCTTTATCCCATGAATCTGGCAGGATTTGATGTTGTTTTAGGAATGGATTGATTAATAGCCAATAAAGCCAGTATTTTATGTGATCAAAAGTCAATTCAAGTAAATTCACCAAAAGGTAAAACGATCACAATTAAGGGAGATAAACCATCTAGATCCACAAAATTTATCTCTGTGATGAAAACTGCAAGTTATATAAGAAAAGGTTCTATAGTGTATTTGATTTCTATAATCACTAACACTAAAGGAAATGATTTAAAAGATATTCCAGTAGTATCTCAGTTTTCAGATGTATTTCCAGAAGAATTGCCAGGGCAACCTCCAGATAGAGAAGTTGAATTCAGAATCCATTTAATACCAGGAACGGCACCGATTGCCAAAGCACCTTACCGTTTGGCACCTGCAGAAATGAAAGAATTAAAGAAACAATTGGACGAATTGTTAGAAAAAGGATTTATACAGCCAAGTTCGTCACCATGGGAAACGCCGATACTGTTTGTTAAAAAGAAAGACGGATCGATGCGTATGTGCATTGATTACCGTGAATTAAACAAGGTCACGATTAAGAACCGGTACCCATTACCAAGAATCGATGATCTGTTTGATCAACTACAAGGAGCTCGATTTTTCTCTAAAATCGATTTAAGATCAGGATATCATCAATTAAAGGTACAGGAAGAGGATATTCCTAAAACCGCCTTCAGAACGAGGTATGGTCATTATGAATTTACTGTCATCCCATTTGGTTTAACCAATGCCCCAGCTGCATTTATGGACATGATGAACCGAAAATGTAAGCCATATTTGGATAAATTCATAATCGTCTTCATAGATGATATTCTCATTTACTCTAAGAATAAGGAAGATCATGCAAAGCATTTGCACGCACTTTTAAGTTTATTAAGAAAGGAAAAGCTTTATGCTAAATTTTCAAAGTGCGAGTTTTGGTTAGAACAGGTACAGTTTCTTGGACACCTAGTCAATCATGAGGGAATTCATGTGGATCCGACAAAAATCGAGGCGATTACTAAATGGAAAACCCCTGAGTCACCAACCGAGGTTAGAAGTTTCTTAGGATTGGCCGGTTATTATAGAAGATTTATTCAAGATTTTTCTAGAATAGCCATTCCCTTAACTAAGCTAACCTGTAAATCTGTTAAGTTTGAATGGGGATTAAAACAAGAAGAAGCATTTAGAATCCTTAAGCAAAGATTAACCCATACACCCATATTAGCATTACCAGAAGGAGCTGAAGACTTTGTAGTCTATTGTGATGCTTCCAAATTAGGTTATGGATGTGTATTAATGCAACGCCAAAAGGTTATAGCTTACGCATCTAGACAACTTAAGAATCATGAAGAGAATTATTCAACCCATGATCTAGAGTTAGGAGCCATAATTTTTGCCCTTAAGATTTGGAGACATTACCTTTATGGTAGTAAGTTTACCATATTCACTGATCATAAGAGTTTAAGGTATATTTTCAAGCAAAAAGAGTTGAATATGAGACAAAGACGCTGGATGGAGATGCTCAGTGATTATGATTGTGATATTCAGTATCACAAAAGAAAAGCAAATGTAGTGGCAGATGCTTTAAGCCGAAAGTATCATGAAAAGCCAAAAAGGGTACGTTCTCTTAAATTAAATCTACAAGTAGATTTAAATGATCAGATAAGAGAAGCACAAGAATCAGTAATCAAGGATGATACTGAAAAATTAAAAGGTATGCTAAAAGAATTAGAACAAGGAACAGATGAAATTTGGAGATTCCATAAAAAGAGAATATGGATACCTAAATTAGGAAACTTACGTCATCATATACTAGAAGAAGCCCATAAGTCCAAATATACGATGCATCCAGGAAATGATAAGATGTATCAAGATTTAAGAAAGAATTTTTGGTGGATAGGAATGAAGAAGGACATAGCAACCTATGTTTCTAAATGTTTAACTTGTTCGCAAGTTAAAGCTGAACACCAGAAACCCTCAGGTTTGTTACAACAGCTAGAAATGCCAGTGTGGAAATGGGAATTGATAACAATGGATTTTGTTACTAAATTACCCAAAACAAAGAAAGGTAATAATACAATCTGGGTGATTGTAGATAGGCTAACCAAATCAGCTCATTTCCTACCAATGAAGGAAACTTTCAGTATGGAACAGTTAGCTAAGTTATATGTAAATGAAATTGTTTCTTTACATGGAATTCCTTTATCAATTATTTTTGATAGAGATAGCCGTTTTACCTCTCATTTTTGGTCAAGTTTCCAAAAGGCAAGGGGAACCAAGTTAAAGTTGAGCACATCTTATCATCCTCAAACGGACGGACAAAGCAAAAGAATAATTCAGACAATGGAGGACATGCTTAGAGCTTGTGTAATTGATTTCGGAGGTAATTGGGATGATCACTTACCTTTAATAGAATTTTCTTATAATAATAGTTATCACGCAAGTATCAATGCTGCACCATTCGAAGCACTTTATGGACGAAAGTGACGAACCCCAGTCTGTTGGGCAGAAATTGGGGAAAAGCAACTATCTGGACCTGAGATAGTTCAAGAAACAACTGATAAGATTATTCAAGTCAAGGAACGACTAAAAGCAGCACGTGATCGACAGAAGAGCTATGCTGATAATCGACGCAAACCATTAGAGTTTCAAGTAGGAGATAAAGTATTATTAAAGGTCTCTCCTTGGAAAGGAGTAGTAAGATTCATAAAAAGGGGAAACCTAAGTCCCAGGTATGTTGGACCTTTTGAAATTATTAGAAGAATAGGACCTGTAGCCTATCAGCTACAACTGCCAAAGGAAATGGCAGGAATACATGATGTATTTCATGTATCAAATCTCAAAAAGTGTTTAGCTGATGAATCACTGATAGTACCTCTTAAAGATATAGAGGTAAATGAACAACTCAAGTTTGTAGAAAGCCCTCTACAAATTGAAGACAGGAAAGTCAAGAACCTCAAGCATAAGAGACTAGTTCTGGTCAAAGTAAAGTGGAACTCCAAAAGAGGACCTGAGTACACATGGGAGCTTGAATCTGAAATGCAAAAGAAATATCCGCACTTGTTCCAGTAGATCTCGAGGATGAGCTCTAAAACAAGGTGGGGAGCATGTAACAACCCTCAGTAAAACCGACACTCTCATAATATTTCCGACACCCCAGTATATTTTAAAATGTCCCATTATGTCTTTAAATACACCCCGTATGTAAAAACCGAGCCCGAAATACAATATAGCATTAAAAATAAAATTTAAAATCTAATTTTTAAGCTGAGGCGGGCCGCGTAGGACCCACCTCAACCTTCATGCGGGCGGTATCAAGGCTCAAAGCTGAATTCGGTGAATCTTAAGTTAAGGCGGGCCGCGTAAGCTAACCTTAACACTTACGCGGGCCGCGTGAGATCAAAATAGTGGCAACACCGCCGACACGTGTCATCATCGTGTCGAGTCTATACGCTGATCCGGACGAGCTACGCGTTGACTGGAGTTTGACGCGGGCCGCGTAGACTCCTGTCTACCCTTACGCGGGCCGCGTGGAGACCAAAATCAGCACCTATATAAAGAACGCATCGGATTTCATTTCAGTTCGTTCACAATTCATTTCTCAATCACAATTTCTGAATATTAGGCATAGAAAGCTGGTATTATACCCCTAATTAGCAAGGTTCTGCTCCGTTGTAAGTATTATAACCCTAGTTTCGTAATAGATACGCTGCCCGATTGATTTAGGGTTCCGTAACAACTGTCGTGGTTTTGCCCGACGTAGTTGTTGGAATGCCGTCTTGGGGAGGGTATCATTAATATTTTCAAAGGGTTATGATACTAACCAATGTACATTTGTATAAATTTTAGATTATATCCAGGAAACCCTTACGCGAAGTCTAAGATAGCAATGTGAGTTTATCCAATTTTTGTTAACCTTTTTGTAATATTTTACAAAACCTTAATTCTTTTACAATGTGATTAAGCGGTGATTGAGTCTTTGTAATTCTTCAATTACTGCCGGTATGTTGGGGTTTTGTATACAAAAATTTACTACTGCGAGTAGTAAGTCAGAATGACAGTACGTTACCATTGGACAACGAGTTAGCCAATGTGTAATATGACCCACAAGTCAGGATTGACAGTACTGAATGAGTAATTGTGTAGAAATAAACAATGTGATCGCTCTCAATACTGTTTTAATTGATAAAATGTTTCTTAATTAAACTGGGATTCACTCACCAGTATTTCCCACTGACAAATGTTTTTAAAACGCGTTTCAGGTAACACAATGTGACAGCCAATTAGTAAAAAGCCAGCTGGAGAGCACTGAAGGCTTGGAAAAAATGTGGCTATAAAAGTTACCTAAAAGACGATGTTTTAAATTCAATAAAATAGGGTTTATCCCTATAAATGTATTGTAATAAGAAACTTGGGTTTTACCCATGTGTTTATTAATATCAAATATGGTGGTTTTACTCTGATAAATATTTCCTAACAACGGTCCTGATGTAATTTTCGCTGCCAAATTAACAAGCTGATACCACCGAAACTCTGAGTTCGCGTCCGCCCGTTCCCGGGACATATAAGGGATCGGGGGTTGCGATATTGCCTCCCAACCCTCCCGCCCAACCAACTCTTGTTGTTGATGAGGAGTGTGTGCTCAAATGTATCCAATCCTTTCCTAAAGGGGCATCTTGTGGTAGGGACGGGATGCGGGCCCAGCACTTTTTCGATGCTATCGGGGGCGAGGGCTTAACGACTTCCTCGGGTTTGCTAACGACCATTATTGAAGTTGTCAACTTATGGCTTGGAGGATCCTGCCCTAAGGTGCTGGCTGAGTTTGTTGCCTCAGCCCCCTTACCCCTTTATTGAAACTCGATAAAGGAATTCGACCTATTGTTGTGGGGGGTATCTGGCGAAGGCTAGTTTCCAAGGTGGTAATGAAGAAGGGGAGGTGGTGCTTCACTGTGCGAACAGGTTTCTCAACACCTTTCATGCAGATGGTTCCTTTGGCTTACTTACTGTGAACTTCTCCAATGCGTTCAGCGCGGTCGACCGCACAACTTTTCTCAAAGAGGTTTATCAGCACTGCCCGTCAATCTATCGGTGGGTCCAATTCCTTTACTCCCAGACTGCTCGAATGTATGTTGGTAATGAGTGTATTGGGGCTACTACCGGAGTGCAACAAGGGGATCCTTTGGGGCCCCTTCTCTTTGCCCTTGCCTTACACCCCCTTATTCTCCGGGTGCAGGACCGCTGTAACCTCACGTTTCATGCTTGGTACTTGGACGATGGTACGATTATCGGCAACGCGACTGAGGTTGCTATGGCCTTAGACATCATCAACGAGGAGGGGCCATCTCTAGGGATTTACCTCAGCATTAAGAAAACAGAGGTTTTTTGGCCGACATGTGATGGGCAGAAAGTTCAGGTTGGGCTTTTCCCAAGAGGGATTGGCAGACCAGAGAGGGGAGGTTAAGCTTCTTGGTGGATCTGTTAGCCATGACCCTAGCTTTATTGGGGAGTAGGCAGAGCGGTGGCCTATGGGGCGGTTGACCTTATGAAACTCTTGCCCTACCTTTGGGACCTCCAATGTGAATTCCTTCTGCTAAGATGGGGGTTGCTAAGTTACTTTTTGGTTGCGGACTTGTCAACCCAATTTGATGGTAGATGCGGCATCTCGATTCGATGATGGCTTCCGGGAGGCTATAAAAGACATAGTCGTGGGTGGTGGCCCCTTCTTTGGTGACCTCCAATGGCGTCTGCCATCTCTGCCAATGCGTCTAGGTGGTTTGGGCCTCCTCTCAGTTCGAGATGTTGGGGTTTATCCCTTTGTGGCGTCTAGAGCTCAGTCTTAGGAACTACATGATCATATCCTTCGAAACGGTGGGGTTGTCGGGCTCGACCGGGACTATCTGTAGGCACTCGAACGCTTAAATGTCTCTCTCCCAGACTTTGATACCAGCGGTTTCTCTAAAAAGGACACCGCCCCCTCGAAGCCACAAAAAACTTTGGCGAATGCTCTATTTAGCAAAATCGCTCAAAGACTGGGCGAAATTTTTGATTTGTCATCTCACCAGAAGGCGGTGTTGGAGTGCCTGAAGGGTCCACATGCTCAGGATTTTTTGACCGTTATCCTGATTGAGGAGCTGGGACTAGGGGTGAGCAAGAAAACCGAAATAACCGAACCGTAACCGAATAACCGAAATAACCGAACCGAAAAAAACCGAACCGAAACAAAAACCGACGGTTCGGTTTTCGGATTTTTAATAACCGAAAATTTCGGTTCGGTTTTCGGATAAACTTTTTCAATAACCGAAAAAAAACCGAACCGAACCGATAACTTACAATCCATATATTTTTATGTTTAAGTTTAAATTATTTAAGTGTTTAACCCAATGCTAGTAGAAAATGTTAATTTTATTCTTGAATGTTAAGTGTTTACAATAAAAACATTATAACTGAAATGATTTATTATTACCTATAAGATATAACAAAATTTAATATAAAAATTAAATTTAATAAAAATTTTGAAGAAACATAAAAATAGATTAGAAGGTTATACGTAAACAACATTAACTAAAGAGGTTAACTATAATAACTTAAATGTAAACATATAAAAAAATTGTTATAATATAAATTATACTTTTTATTTTTTGAATCTTACATAATTTTGTTCCAAAAACCGAAATAACCGAAAAACCGAACCGAACCGACGTAAAAACCGAAAAACCGAAACCGAAAAAAACCAAAACCGAACGGTTTTTAAAACCCGAAAACCGATATTTCGGTTTCGGTTTTGATTTTACCCAAAAACCGAACCGAACCGAACCGTGCACACCCCTAGCTGGGACAATGTATGTCAGAAGTAGAATACAAAGGCATTCTTAAATACCTACTAATGATCCCTATGTACCCAAATGATGAAACCTGTCTGATATGTCGTAAAGCTTGTATAGATAAATACAAAGAGCACGCGGTGAATTGTAAAGAGCTTCCTGGCTTCAAATATCGGCATGACTGGGTGCGAGATGTGTTTGTGGGACATCCTGAGAGGAACTGGGATTTCGGCTAAGAAAGAGGCTTCTGTGAATTTCATTACAAACCCTATGGAAGGCAGATCTAATTTGCGACCAGCGGACCTGCTCGTCTTTGGTTGGGCTAGGGGGAAACATGCTTGTGTGGACCTCAAGGGGGTATCCCCTCTTGTTGGTTTAAGGGAAAACGGGCTTGTAGCTGGACAAGCAGCAAGAAAGGCAGAATCGAAGAAAGTTGTTAAGCACGCTAAAGCTTGTACAGAGAACCAACATGTTTTTGTCCATTTTGCCTTTGACACATTTGGCTCCTTAGTGCTAAAAGCTATCCAATTACAGACCAGGGTCCAATGGGGTAATCCACAGCAATTGTTTAGCCCCAGTGGGCAGGGTTTTGTCTTTGGTAGATTAGGGTTTGCAATTCAGAAAGAGGTGGCGGCGCAGCTTGTTGCCCGTCTACCTTCTGTTTTGATGTAACTTGGTAAGTATGAATGAAAAGTAACGAGATTGAAAAAAAAATTGTATTCACCTATAGAGGCTAACAAAACGCAATTCCCCGAAAAGATATCAAAACTCGTTCAGTGCTTTGTATAAGATTTTTTTTTTTTTTTTGAAGGGTGACTTTCTATGTATAGGACCTATTGGTCACCGGGTTCATGTCGATGACAATCCCCCGTCAGCCCCACTCTTTCGGACGCTATGTTCGATCGGGCCCCGGCCGTTGCGCAAGCTGACCTTCGCCCGGAAACCATACTGCCCCCACACGAGAGACTCGCTGGGGTAACAGCTGGGTAAAACCGGGTAGAAAAAAAATTTTATTCGTTGCTTTAAATATAAGACTAAACAAAAAACAGTTAAAACATGAAAAGAACCACCTTATATATAAACATTTTACGCCGTTAACCAGTTCAATCTAAGTCATTAAGTTTAGTTAGTTTGCAATACAAAAATACCCGTTATAAATATTTTTTTTTAGTTTTTATAAAAATAATTATTACATCATCTAGTTTTTAAACCGGTATGATTTAATAACATACTTTCTTACACAAATACGAAACAAGTAAAGCCGATTTCACATGCAAACATATTCTTGTCCTGTTAGATTAACATAAGATTATGGTGTAAATTTGCTAGTTCAAAAAAATACAAATTACCACATCTAAAATCAAAACAGAATGCCAACAGGTATTGATGAAAGGTTGAAGAGGGGCAATGTTAAAACCGGAATAAATGCCTCAAAAAGATTTTCGACCCTTTGTTGGTAGAGGCCAAGTGGTGTTGAAACATTTGGACTAAACTAGCAAAATGACCCAAATCACAGTTAACGAGAAGGGAAATTCGGTCATTTTATATGGTTGAATTGACCTTTTAGTTAACAGTTTACATATAAAATGACCGAATTGCCCTTCTCGTTAACAGAAAAAATGGATGAAGTTAACCCAGAGGACTAAAATGGCAACGGTGAAACATTTTTGGACCCACAGGCGAAAAATGAAACATTTGGACTAAACTGTCAAAATGACCCAAATCACAGGGACTAAAATGACATTTAACTCTAAAATTTAAAATGCATCCGAATATCATCAGGCTTACTGGGCATCTGGTTTGACCAATTTAGTCAAGTCAAACCAAGTCCCCACACACATGTTCCTAGCTTATTTATCAAACCTTCGGGGGCGATTCCAAACACGACATAGTTGGGTCCAATGGGTTCATGTTGTAAACGGGCCAACCCTCCTAACCCAATTACTAAACGCGTCACTTAGAGATTGGGTTACAAAAAAATGGGTCAAACCACCACCCATTTGCGATTAGAACGAAAATAATAATAAGATATAGGATCAACACGAGTCTTGTCTTGGGTTAGAAAACCTCCGGGTTAGGATTGAGTTTTTGGCACACTTAACTAAATGGGTCTTGCTTGGGTTTGGTACCAACCATCACCTAATCCGAACCCAACATTAATTGTAGCAGGTCAAGTTGACCCAGAACATTCTTTTTGTCCAAAAGATATATTTAGAAAATAGTGACCAATGTTGCCCATTGACACATTTGACCCGTTTTCTATTAAGCACCTTTTCCGTTTTGTCTTAAGAGATTACACATTAGTACATACCCACCCGTTTAGAAGTTAACGTCGAACCAACCCATTCACCAAAATGCTGTATTAAACATAATTTGGTTGCTAAGATATAGGTTCACAAGCGTCTCAATTAGGAGCAGTAGGCATCATGAAAAGATCTCGACTTTCTAATAACTTGGTAACTTCGGACGGATTCTCATCCAACAACTTTCCCAACATGTCTTGTAACGGTCCAGTAGCCGTGTTTTCATGAACAAGGTAAGCGCCACATCCCTGTACATAATCAATGTTTAACTGATAAGGTTACACAATGTGGGTCGGGTAGCATGTTTAAACTGGTTCGGGTCAAAATGGGTGTTTCACTAGGTCAGATCAGGCAGGGCCGGGACAGGCCAACCTGCAAGCGTATGGTCATTTTCTTTAAGCTTTTTATAAATAAATAATGTGTTAAATATGATTACAAAATAATGCGTCAAGATGGGTAATTTTATTACGGGTTGAATCAGGTTGGTCTGAGACTGAGTTGGTCAAACCAACGAACATTTTTTTATAAAAATTATATATATAATAATAGTGTTATATATGAATACAAAAACTGGTAAAGCAAAATAGGGGGTACTATGCATTGAATACAATTTGAATGACTTTTGAGCACCCGTCGGGCCCATTTGGCCCATTCCATTGTTAGTTAAATCTTCTATGGGTATCTGTTTGACCCATTAGTACTAAAAACATAACACAAATCAACCCATTTGTAACTAAACGGGTTGAGATTGTCAACCCATTATTTGACTTCATAAAAAAATTGTTAAGACATACCTCAAGATACAATAAGTAACTAGAAGTCGGTTCCCTCAATCTGTTCTGACTCAATTCCTGCATCAATGGGTATTTGAATTAAAAGTTTAAAAGCAAATTAAGTTATAGGAAAGCAGACTGCTTTTAAAGTTGGCGAACTGCTTAAAAAAGAAACGCAGTTTTCACCGATTTGAGCAACCACATTTAAAACTGCCGCCAAAAATAAAAAGTCAACTTACAACAACTAGCCGGTTTTAGCAATCAGCTTCATTTTTACCTGTAAAAGTGTAAATTACTGATGTTGCACTGGTTGAATTCATGCCCTCACATTAGTGTCACATATAAAAAGAATTGTTTGTGTGAAAAAAGGTTAAGACAAAATTTATTTAAAAGTTTGAAAAATGATTCTTTCCTTTTTAATTTGTATTCACAAATAATTATTAATATTGCAATTATCAGGGTTCAGGTTGGATGTCGTGTGAAGAAACTAGTAGGGTGCAAAGCTCACCCTCATGTGAAGCTGCAAATACTTTATATAGTCTATGCAATTATCAATCACATTTGCTTTACTTCCCTGCAGAAACCAACCAAATAGATTGTCTATCGTGAATTATATAGAAAATCACCGCCTGTTATCAAAAATTGTCTACAGAAGTACAATGGCTCTATGCTAGCTGAGATAGAATTATCAAGAACTGTTGCTCCACAAACAGCATGACTAGAGGGAAAGTTTCAACCCATTTGCTTATAAATGGGTCAATTCCCGTTACGCTTTATTTCTATTAGGTAAAACAGAAAAATAGCTTAAAAGGAAATAGCTAAACGGGGTGACGGTCACCCAAAGTGGAATTCTTATGCATAAAACCCCTTAATCATTTTATGTGAAAGATCTAAAGTTATCATCCAAACTTAATATTAAAAAAAGAGTAAAATGCCATTTTTATCCCTGAGGTTTGGTCAGTTTTGCGACTTTTGTCCAAAGGTTTGTTTTTCTGCATCGGGATCCAAAAGGTTTAAGATCTTCCCATTTTCATCAGGCTTGTTATCTCCATTCATTCTTCTCCGTTAAGTTAGGGGTATTTCCTTCTTTTTTGTTAACTTAGAAGGTAATTTGGTCTTTTTCACTTTATGTACAATCATTTAGCATAATGTACAAATATTCAAAAAAACCTTACTAAATAACAAACAAAAATAATACAGGTAAAAAGACGAAAATACCCCTGACTTAACGGTGAAAATGGATGAAGTTAACGAGCCGGATGAAAATGACAAGGTTTCAAACCTTTTCGATCCAGATGCGGAAAAACAAACATTTGGACGAAAGTCGCAAAACCTCATGGACGAAAATGACATTTTACTCTTAAAAAATTGAAAAAATTTAGACAGCCCCTTTGACAAGTTTATTTTTCTGATCCGTGCAGCACAGTGTGTGTATACACACCTCCTTAGACTGCGGAAGCAAATGGCCCAGTGCATCTAGTGCTGCTGAAATCCTTGTTCTTCGACGCTGAAATAACAAACAAACTAACTAAATAAACATAATGCAATTGTGTATGATGCTTGCTTGTTTATAAGGTAAAAAGAAGTTTGCAGTTGTCTTTAAAATGGTGAAAATGATCAGGGAAAAGACAAACCGGTATTACAGTTTTGATTGTAAGTGATCTTAGTATGGCTTATAAGTTGTATTATATTAGTCTGTTGTTGGGCAATTAAACTTACACGATCTGATTCATAGGCCTTCTTTCTCGAACATGTCTTGCGTGATTTGGTTGGGATTTTTGAGGTTGATGCTGACATGTTTGGTTGGTGTTGAACAACTTCATTCGGTACTTGCTGTTAAAAAAAATGAAATAACTAAAAAGATGACATCATGTCGATTAAAACGAACAAAAAGAAACCATATAAAAAAGATTCATGAGATGGAAATCAAACATATGGATGTAGCTCTGCCTGATGGGCATCCATGCTGAGAAAATATTCTTTAGGCGTAAAACTGCATCCAATCTCGGTGCTTTCGTATGGCATTCCTCTATCGTTTCCTAACAGATAATCAACATAACTGGGAGCCAAATGCTGGTATCCGGTCCACTGAGGAAGAGAATAGCTATCATGATCTTCTAGTTTTACCAAATGCTGTTGAGAAAAGGTATTTTCCGCTAAATACGGAACATAACTGTGAGTTCCTTGTATATCAGATGGTGGCAACTGTGAATCAGAACTATATTGATATACATGTCCATCCATGTCATCCAGAGTCAAAACTGCATGGTAAGTAATTATAAAAAAAAAATGCATTATTAAAGAAGCCGTAAATTAGCATTCATAGATCCAAAATGGAACACATCAGATTTAAAATTATGTTCAAATGATCTATTGTGCCACACCAGAAAACACAAAAAAATGCCACAAGTCTGAGGGAAACATGTAGCTTCCTAGAATCAGTGTCATTTGGTGCAAAATGACCCGCATCACTCGAAAGCCAATGCTCACAGTAGCGCATATATTACCACTGGAGAAATTCATAAACTAGAAGTAATAGGTATAGTGCAGTTTCAATCACCAACTCCAGCAACCAAAAAGGTGATATTTCAGTAAATAAATGGCAATTCTTTAGTCACAAAAACAAATCTATAAACATGCTTTCAGGATCGGACCGGAGTCCGCTCTCCCGGGGGACCAGATTTTGTCATTAAAAAAATTAAATATTTTTTTTTAGAAAAACTATATTTTAAGGGTCCATTTTTCCTACCCGCCCCGGGCCCGAATTTTCGGGGATCTCAGGGATGGCCCTGCATGATCTATGTTCTTCCTGATTCAACAATTTATTCAACGCACATATGTTCTCCCTGTTTAAGACACGATAAAACCTATTTAAGAAAAAGTACACTACGTAATTATATACTTTTTTAAAAATAATTAAAATTAGGAAGCTAGGCTCCATCTTTCTACTTCTCGGTACATAAAACATACGACTGTGTCGTAGACATGAGGTATGAAGTAGTTAAACGAGCCGTATTCATGTTTGATACTTGTGTTAATCGCGTCGTTGCTGACCTATTAAACACGATAAGACCTGTTTTGCCTGCCCTAGTTTTCGAGAAAGCACTAAGCACAAACAAAAACAAATCTATAAACATCTTCTCCCTGAACATTGCTGAAACATTTTTCCATGAAAATGCAGAAATTTATCATTTAAAACATAAGTTTTCCATTAGTCTCTTCAAGAATAAACTACCCAAACAACCATTGAAAACATACAATCTATTATATTAATTAGCAGGTCACAATACAAAATGCAGCTTCTTATTGAACAAATGCAGTATTTATTTAAGTAATCTTAACTAAAACACACAAAAAAAAAAAACAACGAAAAGATGAAGTATTTATCTGATTAGGATACAGAATAAACAGGATTTTGCATAAAAATGGTAAAATTAAGGAAGAATTATATTACGTATGCATAAAGAGTGAGGTAGAAAGTGAGATTTTGATGAGAGAAACAACTCACGTAGCAGCAGCGACAGAATTAGGGTTTTGATGGAGTGATATTTTGGGGATTTGAATGTATTTTCTTCTTCTGTGTTTTTGTCACTTTTCCGTACGTACATGTAACAATTAACATTAATACCATGCGGATGCGAGTCTGCGACACTGCTTGAAAGATAATAATGACACAAAAATATTTGGATATAAAAATAAAAGTTAAATGTCTAACGGTTCAATAATTACGGAAAGAATTGGTCCCTAATTTTTGCACTCGTGTGTATGCTAACTCCCAAAGCCAAAATCAAGTTCGGAAGGTGCTGGAAGGTTCCAAATTTGATATTGTTGTCGATAGGCCGATTCAAGCGGTACCAAAAATCAAAATTGTTGGACGTTTGTTGGTGGTTGGTGCAATTAATTATGGTTTGTTTTTTTCTTGATTATTGTAAGAATAGGGTGTTCCAAAACCAATAATGAATATGGTTTTGATACTCATTTAGCGAAATTTGCAAAGTTTACGTTTTTGACTTTTTATTTAATAAAACTTTGACTCGTTATTTCGCCTACTTAACGTGATCTTCAGAGGGTGTTATCACAATGGATTAACACATTCATTATTACGATCACGTAACCATGTTCGTTTCGAACTTTTACTTGACCGAAAAGATCATGACCGAAAGTCAAATTGCTTGACTTTCGGCTAATAACTAGCCTAATAAAATGAAATAGACTATAGAGAGCACCTAATAGTGTTGAAGAACACTTAAGGTACTCAGAAGGAGGCTTCCAATACTAGAAGCAAGCTCCATAAGAAGGTTTAGAGGTGAAAAAGAATGGTGTGGGTAAAATGTGAATAAGGTCTATTTATACGAATTCTTAAGTTGTGAAATTGTGCCAAGTGTCCCTAGAGTGCTTAAGAAGATGATTAGTGTCTATATACGTGTCACAATGTGGTGAAGTGTGGCAAAATTATGAGAAAGGTGGCAAGTTTATGTGAAAGATGGCAAGATATGCAGCAGGCTGCTGCCAGCTCTAACTTTGCTGTCAGCGTACCCCTTACGGACCGTAACGGGTATGGATTATGGTCCGTAAGGGACCTTAGGTGCGAAGAAAATATTGAACATCCTTACGAACCGTAAGAGTATGTTCTTGCGGTCCGTAAGGGACCTCATAAATTTATAAATTTAGCCTTTTAGGCATATTTAGCCCCTCAACTTTAAATTTATAATATTTTTATGATTTTTAATTCTTCCTTTTAACATTGTGAATTATGTAGAAGGTTTCTACACATATCACGCTAAAATTCAATCTAAAATATTGAGGTGTTACATAAAATAATAGTGTGTAAGTGATAGTGTTAAAAGTTGAGAGGTTAATATAAACAAAAGGACAAAACCAAAAAAAAAAAAGCATTGTGATATGACTGATTTGACAATCGCTAAGGAGCTAAACCATTCCATAAATGTTGTATATTAATTTTCTTAGTTGCTATTAATTTATTGTACTATAAGTATATAACTACTTAAAAAACTATGTCTACTGGCTAATCTAACATAGACAAGTATCACAAGACGGTTGGCAACAACGATTTAACTTCTTTTACCCTTTTACTTCGTAGATATATGTGTTTATTCCTTCTATTTTAGCTTTGCAAATATACATATTTAGTCTCCCCACTCTCTCTCCTTTAACTTTGCTATATATATATATATATATATATATATATATATATATATATATATATATATATATATATATATATATATATATATAGGGCATGGATGTATAGAAAACCCACTTTAATTTAGAAAACCCGGGAAACTCTAACCTCCCGATGTTTTTTTTTTTTTTTTTAAATATACACATGTTATATACATGTTTTTAAGGTATTTGGGCCAAAAAAATCAAAAAAGCGCCGAGTATATATTTTAAAAAAAAATAAACAAGTTTTGGTCTAACACGTGTTACATTCATCTGACATATTGTTAACACGTGTTAGACCAAAACTTGTTTATTTTTTTTTTAAATATCTACTCGGCGTTTTTTTGATTTTTTTTGCCCAAATACCTTAAAAACATGTATATAACATGTGTATATTTTTTTTTTTTAAACATCGGGAGGTTAGAGTTTCCCAGGTTTTCTAAATTAAAGTGGGTTTTCTATAGATACTTACACTATATATATATATATATATATAGGGGAAGGTTCTATGCAGAACACTAAATATTGCGAGAACACGCAGAACAAAGTGAATCACTCATTTTTTCAATCCTAAAAAGTAAATGAAAATGTTATAAATGTAAGATTTATTGTTTCTCACTAGAATTTAAAACAAAATATGAAAAATCTTCAGTTTCTAAATAACCTACACACATGTAGGTTATGTGTAGGCTAAATTACTTACATGTATGTAGAGTATGTATAGGGAAAAATATATGATTTTTTTATGTATATATAATACACATATTAATGTAAGAAACATAAAATTTAAGAAATATTAATCTTAAATCCCAAAATTTAGTGATTTAGAGTTGTTCTTTTTGTTCTCGCAATAATTAGTGTTCTGTAATGATCCTTATCCTATATATATCTTTAGTCCCTCTACTTTTTATTCATTTTAGTACTTCGTCTTTTAGTGTTTTTCTCTCGCTAACGTGACAAACCAAACCGATTTCAACCGAACAATATTGTTATCGGTATTATCAGAACCGGCTTTTAGTATTTCGTTTTTTAGTGTTTCTTTTTTGATACGTATGTTGACGTTTCGATGTTCTTTTCCCTTGGTTTTACGTTATCTCTTTCGCATGCAATACCGTCGGTACTATACTGGTTATCAAACTTCCGATACCACACACATGGTTAAATTACCAATTAAAATACAACTGACACAGGGTTTGTAATATATTATTAAATAACAAAATTTGGCATGGCCCAAGGGAGTAAATTGACCTAAAAAAGTAAAATGGAGTATGTTGGGATCAAACGGTGGTGGAAAGACTTAGCCACATAGCAGACAAAGTTACAAATCGGGTCAGGTGCAGACGTTTCGGGTCGGCAACAGGTCGGGTCGATACGTTTTGGGTCGGTAACAGGTCGGGTTGATACGAGACATTTCGGATCCTTAACGTGTCGGGTAAGTTGACACTTTTGGGGTCGGAAACGGGTTGGGTTGAGACGTTTCAGGGGGTTAATGGGCAGAATTAGCTCGAGACGTTTCGGGTGGTCAACGGGTCTGGTCGGGTCGTGACGTTTCGAGCCGATAACAACTCAGATCGGTTCGAGACATTTTGGGTCGTTAACGGGCCGGATCAACACCTTTTGGGCCAGGTCCGATTGAGATGTTTCAGGTCAGCGACGGGCCAGGTCGGGTCGAAACGGCAAAACAGTTAGGGTCAAAAGGGTACAGGTCGAAAAGGTACGTACTGAAACGGTTCGGTTTGAAACGGTACGGCGGCAAGATGCGAGCCGAAACGATGCGGGTCGAAGCAGTGCGGGTTGAAGCGGCACGGGTCGAAACAGTTCAGGTCTAAATGGAGCGGGTCAAAATGGTATTTGTCGGAACGCTTTCGGTTGAGACGGTGCGGGTCAAAACAGTACGAAGGGGTCAATTTTATTGTAGAGCCGTATGCAATGTAGAATGCCCGTACGGTTGTTCGATTATATCTTTTTTTCTTGTTATTATTTTATCTTTCTGTGTATCTTCCCCTCATATCATGAAAAATAGAGAAACGTTTTATTATATTATATTATCAGGGTAATGATCCGTCAACCTTTGTGTATTTTCCCCTCATATCATGAAAAATAGAGAAACTTTTTATTATATTATATTATCAGGGTAATGATCCAACAACCTGCTGGTTCTTTTTCTGAATTCATCCGGGAAGTGAGAGAACTGTTGAAACTACGTGAAATCCTAACAAGGGTTTATATACAAAAAACGGGCAAACCCTTCAAATGGTTGGATACATGTTGCGCTCTACCACGCCTACATGAGCGTGAGAATCCTAAGGGTAAAATAATCATGATGTTCATACGTCTTGCAAACTCTAATGTACTAGATGTGTGCGATGGAGGTATGATCACATATAGAACCATCCACCAGAAACGAATAAGATATAGGGTAAATTATACTTTTCGTCCTTTATGTTTGTATCAAGTTGCAATGGATACCCTTTAACTTTAATAATTACAGCCACAATCCTTTATTTGGAAAACTCATTACAGTTTTCTTCCTTTAACAATAACAAGGTTAAATTTTTCAGTTAAGTCTAGTCATGTGACTTGCATATGAACGTATGTTAGCAATTTTACTTGTATAAAGGACGAAAAATGTAATTTACTCTCAAACAAATAAACAACCCCCAATCTCTCAACCACAAGACCAAATCCAAACACCACCACCAAATCCAACCACAAGACCAAACATCTACAATCTATGGTGATAACCCATTTTATTTTTTGAAATAAATACTAATTTCAAGCAAGCATGACAGATAATCACGTCTTGAAAAAACAAAGAAAATTCGGTCAAAGATAAATCGCAAAACACAAAAAACAACCCTGCCTCTGTCACAAATCACTAGTAGATAAAACCGGGTCTTGATGTGTGGAAAGAAACCTATCATTATGTTTGTAATCTAGCAATGTATTGATCATAAAAGTAGTTGATTTCTTAAGATCACTGATCTCGGTGTAACAATCAGCTATAGCACCAAATGCTTCTGTGTTTCCTGAATCCTCACCCTCTCTTTCTGATATTGATAGAACCATGGAATGGTATTTAATTGCTTCTTTATGCTTGCCCTGCCTCTGCAATGATGCCCATGCATTGTATTGTATGATGTGGAACACAAGTCATGTGATGCACATTGAAAGAAGAAATATAATATATTAATAAAAGCAAACCTAGTCCTCTAGCCGCTTTCTTTTCCTCAATCGGATCTTTAAGGTTCTGAGCAAGTTCAAGTGCGATTTTGAAATCGGTACATGCCTGTTCCGGATTTTCATTTCTGAAAAAATTTTCCCATTTTTGAGATGGGATATCAACTCCTAGTGGCAGCAGGAGCATAACTTAAAGATGGTGCATATGATTCTATCTTTGCTTGACTTTTTAGAGCCGCATTGGTCTGTCACCGACGTCACTTCCTTTAGGTGAAATTGAATCTGTTGTTTAGGTGAGTTAATGAAGTTAGACTGAAGGTAAACGACGGGTGGTGTGGACGGTACATGACGGCAGAGGTAGACTGAAGGTGAAGATGATGAAGGATGATTTAGGGTCTGGTTGTATTGAGAGAAAGAGTGAGGGAGAGATAGGTGAGAGAAAGAGATAGGGTTTAGGTGTATTTATAATATATCTTAAACAAACAAGTAAAATTACCGATCTACCTTCATGTGCAAGTCACATGATTAAACTTAACTTAAAATTTTAACCTGATTAGTGCTAAAGGACGAAAGATGTACTGAGTTTTCCAAATAAAGGACTGTGACTGTAATTATTGAAGTTAAAGGTTATCCATTGCAATCCGATACAAACATAAATGACGAAAAAGTGTAATTTACCCTAAGATATAAATAACTACACCATTCCATCCACCTACGTACACCACCCTAATATACACCACTTATAGCATTCACATCCTGGGAATCAAAATCTGTGTGGTTTTTAAAATATAAAGAGTATAAAAAGTGGTTGTGAGTGGAGGAGAGAAAATGTTACTGTTCATCTATATATTTGGGGGGACACTGTTCACCCACTATAATTTTTTAATACATATATTGAAAGTGGTTATGAGTGAAGGAGAGAGAAAACATGTAATGATAAATGTAATGATAAAGGTATAAAAATATTATTTAATTGAAAATGTAAGAGAAAAAGTATTTATTTTTAGTGGAAATCTATACTATCTATTAAAGGAGATTAGAGGCTGACCTCACTTTGCTTACGTGTCAACCTCTGAGATATGCCACATTGTCCATGCTGATGTCATAATTCGGATTTTTATATATTTATAGATTTATAGATTTATATTTATATATAGTAATAGATTTAACCCTATCTCTAAGCATTTTGGCTCCATGTTTTCAAATTTCAAACCTATCTCTAAGCATTTTGGCTCCATGTTTTTCTACTTTTATAATTTGAAATAAACATTTGGGCAAACCATTTAAACACTTAAAAACCCTAAAACACTGCTTCATCCTCTAATTTCAAAATTCAAACCCTGCATTCTCTTAGCGTCTTCTCTCATCTTTGTTCTTTCATTCATGAGTGGGTGGGTGAATCGAAGATATCAATATTTATCAGGAAGATGACGATGGATGTTAAACCGAAGATACGTTCTTTCATTCCAGGTATAAATCGTAAACGTGTTTGTTAATTTGTTTCATTGTGTGTGTGTAAATGTATTCAATTGTGTGATTTTCTATTGCAGCTTCACAAGCAGATTAATTTTTAGCTAAAGTTTTCTTATGTGACCGCTTCTCCACTTAGTGTTCTTCAACAGGTTAATTTTATCTCTACTCATGTGCTCTATTTCGTTTTGATTGTTGACAGATGGTTTGACACTATGTATGCCAAGTGTTTGATGAAATGCCTCAATGATTTTGTTTGTTTTTTTCCGGTTGAATGTGTTGTTATTTCATGGTGAATTAGATTGTACATGGATTATTTGCTTGATGATTTTTGTTTTAATTCTAGAAGATGGCATTGATTCTCTTCGAAATGCTATCAGAATTTTTAATAGCCGCTCGGGAAGTTATGGTTATGTTGTAAGAATGTTTAGAATGGAACTACTGGCTACATCAGGGAAGGCACTTCTTGTATACAGGTTTGTATGGCTGGAAAGGAGTTAAAAATTAGAAGTCGTCCAACCAGATTTTGTAGATGTTCAGGTTTGTATTTATTTGCTCTTCTGAAAACAATACGAATTAATATTTCATGTTTCTGGCCCGGCAAAACTATTGACAACTGTATTTTCGTATGCTTACAATTTGTTCGTACTGTAGGCTAGATTGATTGGCAAAACCCTATTTGAACTTCAATCGAACAAAGGCGATATTCTTCAAATTCACAAGGTAAAACGGATGACACCCTGATTTTGTGCCATTTTTTGTTTCGTTTGGGGTTAGCAAGTGTACAGTAAAGACGAATCTTCATACCACCACATTATACAATTCACCAGCTACCTAACCTCTAGAAATTTCCATTTTTGCAGGCTTATATCTCTGTTACATTGATTTTCTTGATTTTTTTTGGCAAATATGGAGAGATATGAAGTGGTTAAAGAGTTGGGGTCTTGGAATTTTGGGGTAGGCTTCTTAGGGAAAGGGGCCAAAAGGTTTGCTATTATATTTTATTATCCAGTTTCATGAACTTATGTTCTCTTATTTTTGTTGCAGATTGGGCCTCAGGATGTTGTTGTTCTAAAATCGAGCAAGGCCGATTTAAGCTCCCCTGCACTTAGACAAGGAGTTGTTTATCGATTAAAGGTAGATAATATTATCTAAAAAACATTCACATCGTTAGTTATTCTTTTAGATTTTAAGAATTTTAATGGATTTTGGAGTTGTAAATGAGCTGGTATTACTTTAACAGTCAAAAAACCTTATTAGTTGGTTATACTAATATAATTGTTTTCAAATTCCTTGAATACATTGAAATTATATACTGCAGGTTGCACAAGTTAGTTAAACTAATTTAGTAGGTAGTTTCAACAGTTAGTTTTCAAGTCATATGTTTTGTGTACATATATTAGATACAGCTTTAATAAAACAATTTATAAAGAAAAAAAGAAATAAACTGCATGATTTTATTATAAGATAATAAACCCATTTCTTATAGTTGGTTTAGCGAAAAGTTGCATGATTTTTATTCTATAAGGAATCTCATTATTTCTTTTTTTAAGAGTGTCATTATACTTTTCAACTGCAGCATGAGACTATTGACGTGTTATCCGACAGTTCTAAACCCTTTCCGATTTTGCGCGATTCATGTCAGGTCAGATTTGATGAATCTACAAGAACCATTTACGATTTGGTAGCTGTTGGAATCTAACATGGGACAACTTGGATATGAGTCAATGCCAAAGATTACTCAGTCAATGCCAAAGATTACTCAGTCAAAGTCAAAGCTGGTTAACTTTGTCAACAAACGGCGTTTATGTCAAACAATGTCAATATCAGTCAACAAAAAAATGAAGCATACAAGGGGGGTATGCTTAAACCTGATAAATCGATTAGCTAATCTATTTACACGATTATTTAGATATTATTTGCGCAACGTGTATGAGCCTTATATAATTTATACATTGCACCTGTAAACCGGTTTACTTAGAAGAGTTACTTATATAATTTACACTTTAAACTTAAAAGAAGAGTTACTTATATAATTTACACTTTAAAATTTAAAGGTTGTTTATGGCCTAAATATAGTGGATAGTTAGAGTAACTTTCCGTTGAAGGGTCAGAGGTGCTCTGGCGGCGGAGGCAGTGCTGGCGCGGAGGTTTATAGGGTCAGGTACTTCGGACCGGCCATGGATGAAGTAGTTGAGGGATGGTCGACAACTGACATGGAATTTAAGGTTCAACGGAGGTAATGCTGATCTTCATATATGTGTTCTTGTATATGTGTAATTTTTCTTTCTACATTGGTTTATGGTGTGTAGATTTTATTTAAAGATCTTTGTGTTTATCAACTCTCTGCATTGTTTTTTCCATGTAAAAAATGTATGGTTCTCTACACTTTTATCATTTGTGTTTATGAAATCGGATATGAATTTTGTTTCAGGTATGAAAAGAAATTTAATTAATTTATGTCAATTATTTGAGTTAAGTTTTTTTTTCTCTTTTTTTTTAATTAATTTTCTGGTGAGAGATGAGTCAGCTAGAAGGAATGGAAGTATGGGAGTGTCTTTTTGTAGGGTGTGTGTTAGGCAAAACAAAACAAAAGCCAGGTTCACTGATGTGTGCGGGCGTGTATATATATTTAAGTATATTTTTAGCCCTTTTTAACACTTTAGTCAAGTTTTAAATTTATAAAACACGATATTTTACTAACACTAAACACACATATGGGCAAGTGCACCCATCGTGAGCGTAGTATAGCGTTGGTAAGATACCGAGGTCGTCCAAGGACACAAGAGCTTTTAGTACCGGTTTATCCTCAACGTCTAATCAAATCAAAAATTTAGAAAAAGGTTTTAAACAAGAAAATGAAAACTAACTAAAAATGCTGAAAATAAAAATAAAAGTAAAAACAGATAGACAAGATGAATCATTTGGATCCGACTCGCCTTTAGTGTAACCTTTGATGTTTTCCACACTTTTGCACTTTTTAAGAGATTATCTTAGTTATAGTAGTAGGCACCTCTTTTGAAGGTGACGTTACCCTCAACCCAGTAGTTTGAGTGAGCAATGATACAATTCTAAAGGGTTGGATTATTGGAAGATAATTAATTAAGTTATTAATACGTAATGTGGTAGGCCCCTCTTTTGAAGGTGACGTTACCCTCGGCTAAGTGGTTTGAGTCAGCAGGGATACAATCCCAAGTAGCCGGGTTAATGTATTAATAGTAGTTTACATATGAGGGGATCAAGAAATTCGCACCCCCGCCATCCAATACCAGTGGGTATTGAAGGAGGTCCTACTAAGCTTGACCCAGGTCCTTGCAGGATTTATACACTGAACAAGGCAAGAACCTTACCAAACCATTCCCTTAACCCCCGACCAGGTAGCCAACATATCTCCATATAGACCGTGGAGATATGAATGGTGTAAATCTTTTATTTTATATAAACAGTAAAATAACGCCAAGACACCACGGACAAATGATAAGAAAGTTTCACCTTCAACATAAGAAACTAGTTATCAAAGTCATTAATACAAAACCAAATAAAAAGTGCGAAAAGATTAAAAAAAAGTATTACACTAAATGCTTGTCTTCACCAAGTGATGTAAGAGACTTAGGCAAACATGGTCTTTGATTGTCAAGAACTCTTACTATCAATCTTGGATCCCGAGACTACTACACACACTCTATGATGGATGATGGTGGTGGATGTGGGTGTTGTGATGGTGGTGGAGTGTGGGTGAAGTGGGAGAGAGGTGGTTTGTCAAGGGATGCCTTTGCAATGAACCAAGCACCCCTATTTATAGCCTGCACAGAAGCCCGGACATGGCCCCGTGCCCGCTGGGCACGGTCCATTGTCCACCCATCTTCTCTTTCTTCATTAATTGCAGTTTGTCTGCATTAGTTTACCACGCCCCCGTCTCCGCTGGGCACGGCCCCGTGTGCAGAAGCGTATCTGTACTATCGAGATTTGCTTGGATTCTACGAATCTTAGCGTTGACCACGATCCCGTGTTCGCTGGGCACGCCACCGTGTTGGGAAATAGAAGCTTCTACAGCTTTGTCTTTTCTGCAGACACTTGGGCACGCCCCCGTGTTCAATGAGCACGGGGTGTGTTCAGCCTTCTGATGTCTTGTTTTTGCTTGGGAAGATGCTGTCGAGAGGTCGAGCATGCCACGTTTATTCCTTTTCTTGTATTATTGTTAGATTTGGCTGCATTTTTGCTTCTTTTGTTCATTTAAGCTCATTTAACCCTGAAAATACAAAAGGAAGACAAAGGCACACTTTTTCCAACATTAGTACTAAAAAATGGTTAGTTTTATTCCTCATTTGATGTAATTTATATGTTACATTTTACACACATCATTCACGCTCTTCTCTTATTTTCCAAGGCAAGAGTACATTTCTACTACATTTTTACCAGCATAATAAAAGAATGTACGCTAAACAGGTCATAACCATATTATATAATTGTGTTGTTAAAACAGTGTTTTGAAACCACTTTTGGGTTAACAGTGTTTGAAACCACTGTTGGTTTAAAACAGTGTTTGAAACCACTATTTTAACCCAAAAGTGGTTTCAAAACACTGTTTTAATAACACTGTTTTAACCCAACAGTGGTTTCAAAACACTGTTTTGGGTTAAAACAGTGTTTTGAAACCACTGTTTTGGGTTAAAGCAGTGTTTTGAAACCACTTTTGGGTTAAAACAGTGTTTGAAACCACTGTTGGGTTACCCAAAAGTGGTTTCAAAACACTGTTTTAACCCAAAACAGTGGTTTCACTTTTTTCTATAGGTATCTGTGCATATATATTAACGAAATTGCAGTTCTTTTACGCTATTTACATAGTAATCTTTAGATTTTCTTAATTCATGTTTTGATTTATAAATTATGCATAAGAGCTTAATTCACACAAATGGTCATTTTACAGAAGTTTAAAAAGAAAAGAAAAATAATCTATGTAAAATGTCCATTTTACCCTGATGTTTTTCATGAAATTCTATATTTTATGTTGTTTTATTTTTATAGGAACTACAAAGAGGAAAGAGTTACATGGGACGATGCCAATTCGAGCCGTATCCGGAACTTGGGGCGATAACCATGATGGATCTTGTACATTACAGATAGATGCCCATGTTGGTGGTGTAAATGATATTGCTTTTGCTCATCCTAAGGAAATAATATAGGTAAGTATCTTTTTGTGTCTTTATCCACACATTTTTTATTGTGCTGATATCCAACTATCATTAAATTTTTAGATTTTAAAATATTCACACGTGGTCGCCTGCACAATCAACCCCCTTTTTTTCATGCAGTTTATTTTCTCAACAACAATTGATGGGAAAATCAAAGCATGGCTTTATGGTTTTTTGGGGTCAAGAGTATATTATGATGCCCATGGCCTTTGGTGTACGACAATGGCGTATAGCGCTGATGGAACCATGTCATATGTTATATATTGAAGTTATAATTAATTTTTTATAAGTGGTCTCTTCTATAATATGGTGTTGTAACAAGCAAATGTTTTTTTATTCTGAACTCAACCGAAGCTTCACGTGAGGACAATGTGTACATGGCCAAGCTGGTAGGGCAGGCCGAACGATACGAATAAATGGTCGAGTTTATGGAAAAGGTCGTGAAGATCGTTGACTCCGAGGAGTTGACCGTGGAGGAAAGGAATCTTCTTTCTGTGGCTTACAAGAATGTGATCGGAGCCAGGAGGGCATCATGGAGGATCATATCTTCTATTGAGCAGAAGAAAGAGAGCCGTGGGAATGAAGATCATGTCAAGCTAATTAAGGATTATAGGGCGACAAACGAGACCGAACTAAGCAAAATTTATGACGGTATTTTGGGTCTTCTGGACTCACATTTGGTTCCATCTGCATCATTTGCAAAGTCAAAGATCTTTTACTTGATCTGAGGTTATTGATAGATCTGAGGTTACTGACAGATTTGAGTTTTTAGAGGAATATTGACAGCCCGGATCTGGTATGTTTGTAGCTGGGATTTATTTTAGATTAGGGGATAATGGTTAAGAAGGGTCATGTAGATCGTTTTTTAGTATTTGATCTGAGGTTATTGATAGATCTGAGGTTATAATCTGTTTTTTAGTATTTGATTTCGATCGTTATTAAACCTACCCGTGTGTTCACAAATTCTGTTATTGATATAGGAGTTTTTTTTAGTGGAATGTATGTATATTTTTAGGGCGCTGACATCCATGGCATCAAATTCTGTGTGTAGTGTTTTTAAAATATAAAGAGTATAAAAAGTGGTTGTGGGTGGAGAAGAGAGAAAATGTTACTGTCCATCTGTATATTTGGGGGGACACTGTTAACCCTCTATAATTTTTAATATATTTTGAAAGTGGTTGTGAGTGGAGGAGAGATAAAAGGTAATGATAAAGGTATTAAAAAAATTTATTTAATTGAAAATAAGAGAGGAAATGTAGTATTTTTTAGTGTATTTTAGGGTGAAAATATAGTAGGATGAATGTTAGATATAACCGATAACGTATGTGGTCAGGTGCTACTACAAATAAGGTTTTTTTTTTTTTTTTTTTTTTTAAACAGCCAATTGAACTTTTAGTAATATCAAAACACTTACAAAATTAAAGCCCAGCAAGGAGCTGGCTTCTAAAACACCCAAGAACAAATAAGTGTAAGGTAATACAATTCTTAAACAACTTGTTAAGAAAGGATAACTATTGGATATGCAAAAAGAATACCGAAAAAAAAAAACTAAGTATAGTGTCACCAACTAATGAATTTCATGAAACTAAACAAAGTGGTCAGGGATTATCATGTGAATGGATATAGAATCACATACATAGCAAATATTCATAACAAACCAATCAGATAATTAATACATAGTTAAATGTTTGGTTGGTCCCTGTGGTTTGCAAAAAAATCATACTTGGTCCTAGTGGTTTACTAATTACACGCGTGGTCCCAAAAGTTGTAAAAAATGAACTCGGTTGGTCCCTTGACCTAACTTCTGTTAAATTTCTCAGTTAACTATGTGTGAAATTACTATATTATCCTTGAACAATTAAAAGAAATAAAAAAATATATATAAAGAAGATATGGTGTGTGCAATTCAGAGTTATCAAATGCATCCATTGATCTTCATTTACTTCAGAGTTATCAAATACATCATTTGATTTCAATTAGATGTTTTAGTTCAGATTCTGTAAGAACACTTCGAAGAACAGGGGTTACACATTTCAAGCATATGGTGTGTGCACATATTAAACCCCAAATCAGGGTAAGAGAAGGTCATGCCACCAAAGCAAACAGAGGGCCTACCCATCATCATCATCATCATCATCATCATCATCATCATCATCTTCCCTCTCTAGAAAAACGAACCTGCAACTGAACTTGCCGGAGTTGCCGAAGCCTGCTACCAGAAAAACGAACCTGCCGGAGCAGACTACAAGAAACAAACCTGCAATTGAACTTGTCGGAGCTGCAGCCTTTGCTGCCAATGATGCAGACAAACCCGTCGAAGCTGCACAACTCTCCTAACCCTGACCCTCCTCTCTCTCAGACTCCTCTCATCTTCCACCACCATCTTCGACCAATACTCCCCAAAAATTTTGTTACCGAGCTTATCCAGGAACGTATTTAGTTTCTGATGATTTGATTTTGTGTAATTTTGTTTCTAATTGTTTATGTTATTTAAAAATTGACGTGTGTTATGTGTAATTGATGCATATGTGTTGTTGTTTATTGTGTTAATCGATCGGTTTTTCAGTGGTTTGGGGAAATGGTGGTGGTGGGTGTTTAGCGGTGGAGATGAGATGGTGGTGGTGGGTGATGGAGTGAGGAAGAAGGGAAGAAGAAGGGTGGGGTGGGGTGGGGTGGGGTGGGGTGGGGTGGGATGGGATGGGATGGGGCCACTTATTTATATTTGGTTTTTTAACCTTAAGGGGTAATATAAACATTTCACACACATTTAACTGAGATATTTAACTTAGGTTAGTGATAAGGACCATCCGAGTGCAAAAATTATAACTATTAGGACCACGCGTGTAATTAGTGAACCACTAGGACCAAGTCTGCAATTTTCGCAAACCACAGGGACCAACCAAGCATTTAACTCATTAATACATGATATTACAAAATATTTACAAGTAAAGCGTAGATCAAGTGAAATTTAATACTAGTATAATAGTAAAAAAAAAAGGGGGGGGGGGGTAATTGAACGGTACCCCTGACCGCGGGAGGGATCTCCCTCCCCAAGCTAGCGACCCGACAACGCTGCCTGGCGGTGAGTACCAGTGAAATCTTTATAAGTATAACGTAGATCAAGTGAAATCTTTATAAGTAATAGTAGTAACGAAAAAAAAAAAATATAAAATTTTCTTAAGCTTGGTCTCAAACGCCATGAATAACTATAACACCGTGTTCCAATCATGTTAGTATCGACGGACCTTCTTTGTTTCCATCCTTCTGAGTAGGGGCGGACCCAAGTGTTTTTGTGGGCGGGTGAGCGAACCATTTGAAAAAAAAATAGTGTATTTTTTAGGCAAAAAAAAAAACCTGACCGCACCTTTTGAAAGTGGTTGAACCTCTCATCCGCAAACTCAACAAATAATTTCTGAGTCCGTCATTGGCTCTTGTTATAAAATACAATACAATCACATAGGAAATACTTATCATGACGTGAATTGAATGAACACTCATGCGATGTCTGATATAACGAGAATTCTAGAAAAATAATATATACACATTATTTATTACTTGTATCATACTACCATATTAATATTTGTGAAGTATATAATTGTATATGTTATGTAAATGATATGTTGTTTCTGACCAAGTATTTAAATATTTAATTAAGTCAAATGCGTACCAACAATTCCAGATCAAATCTTTTAATTTGAAACATTCAAACTACACTATCACAAAAGAAAGTCTGTCATCAAACTAATCTTCAGTTTTATTTTATTTTATATTATTATTTTAGATTAGATGTAACTATTTTTAAATCCACAATAATGTTATTTTAATATAAATATTTTCATTTACACGCAATTAAATTTGGTATGAGGTATTAATAACAGTTGAGTGATTCACACATTATTGATCAAACTTATCGACAACTAGAGATCATAAATGAGCCGAATTGAACTTAAGTTTGAGCTTAACTTGTTTCGAGTTTTATGTCTAAAGTTAAAGTTTGAAGCGTGAGTAATATTTCAAGTTTAAGCTCGGATCAGATCATACTTGTTTCTTCATTGTTAATTATATTTTATATATAGTATAATATATTTTTTATTGTTTATATCTAAATTATATATAGAGCAATAATATATCTTTTATTGTTTATATATCTAAATTATATATATAGAAATAGGGTAGGGCTATATAGAAAACTCTATCTATATAAAAAACCCTAGAAAACCCAACCTCCCGACATTTTTTTTTTGAAAAAAATAACACATGTAATATACATGTTTTTAAGAGTTTTGGGCCAAAAAAATCAAAAAAGCGCCGAAGGGATAATTTAAAAAAAAAAATTTCAGCAATTTCTGTCTTTTGTGCCTAACACATGTTAGGCAACCGGACATTGCTGAAATTTGTTTATTTTTTTTTTAAATCCCTTCGGCGCTTTTTTTGTTTTTTTTTTTTTTTGCCCAAAACACTCTAAAACATGTATATTACATGTGTTATTTTTTTCAAAAAAAAAAATGTCGAGAGGTTGGGTAAAAATGGGGGGAGATTTGGGTTTCCAGAGTTTTCTAAGAAAATGAGGGTTTTCTGTCTAGCATTGCCCTATAGAAATATTTATTATTTAAAAAAAGTAAGTTTATATTTGACATAATTTTGAAAAATATGACCAAATATTTAATAAGTTAATAAGTATGTAACTAATATATTAAAATAAAAAAATTAAAAATTGAGAGAATCTCTACTCATATAAAATAAGATCGAACCCAAGTCAAATTTTGTTGCTTTCTTAATTGATTTTAATTTTTTAATTTAAGCAACTATAGTTGAATTTCTTCATAGTTGTCTTGATAACGTAACCTCAATCATACCTGAACTTTGATGGTGGACAAATCCTATAAATTCACATGCAATGTCCTCCAATTCACCACACAACCAGAAAAAATGGCTTCAACCACCGTTAAACTACTCATCTTCTCCGTTTTTCTCATTATATCTCTCTCGTCTGCTCAACCGTCGTTCCGGCCAGCCGCACTGGTGGTTCCGGTCAGAAAAGACGCTGCCACCAGCCAATATGTCACTCGTATCAACCAAAGGACACCCTTAGTGCCGGAAAACCTGGTGGTGGATCTTGGTGGCCGGTTTTTATGGGTGGATTGTGATAATAACTATGTTTCTTCAACTTACCGGCCGGCCAGGTGCCGGTCGGCCCAATGCTCGTTGGGCGGAGCCAACGGGTGTGGGGATTGTTTTGGCCCGGCTAGACCGGGTTGCAATAATAACACGTGTGGTGTGTCTCCCGATAACCCTATTACTAGGACGGCTACTAGTGGTGAGCTGGCCACGGACCTAGTTCAGGTCCGGTCCACTGACGGGTCGAATCCTGGTCGACCAGTCAATGTTTCTCAATTTTTGTTTTCTTGTGCACCCACTTTCTTGTTGCAAGGACTTGCAAGTGGGGTGTCTGGAATGGTCGGGCTAGGTCGGACCAGAATTGGGCTTCCGACACAGCTCGCTGCTGCTTTTAGCTTTGACCGAAAATTTGCAATATGTTTGTCGTCATCGACAAACTCGGATGGTGTTATATTCTTCGGGGATGGGCCGTACCGCTTCCTTCCAAATATTGACGTTTCGCAATCTCTAAGCACCACCCGACTTTTTATCAATCCTGTGAGTACTGCTTCCTCATCTACACAAGGCGAGCCTTCGGCCGAGTATTTTATAGGAGTGAGCTCAATTAGGGTTGACAATAAGTCCATACCGTTAAACACTTCTTTGTTGTCAATCGACAACGAAGGTAATGGTGGGACCAAAATCAGCACTGTGAATCCTTACACGGTCCTCGAGACCTCAATCTATAGTTCACTGACTACAGCCTACATTAGAGAGGCCACAGCCAGGAACATTACTAGAGTTGCATCTGTGGCGCCTTTTGACGTGTGCTTCAGCAATGCAAATGTATTTAGCACACGTGTGGGGCCCTCAGTTCCATCTATTGAGTTGGTGCTTCAAAACGAGAATACCGTATGGATGATAACGGGATCAAACTCTATGGTACAAGTAAATGACAACGTGTTATGTCTTGCAGTCATTAACGGGGGATCGAATCCGAGGACGTCGGTTGTGATCGGCGGGTATCAACTAGAGAACAATCTTCTTCAATTCGATATTGCTACTTCAACCCTAGGGTTCAGCTCGACTCTCTTGGGTAGGCGAACTACTTGTGCCAACTTCAACTTTACAGTGAATGCCTAGACATGATTATTATGTTGTAAACACACAATAAAATATTTGTTATACGAATAAAGCGAGTGATATAAATAAAATTACTTTAAATATTACATTATTATAATAATTAGTCTCATTCTTTTAAAATTGGACTATTCTAGCTGGTCGAACCAGTTAAACTAGCAACCAGCTTGTAACTTGTTTACCGATTGAGTTTCACCTGGCTAAACCGGGCGGTTTTAGTCTAACCGTGGTTAAACCAAAACTGAGGTTGAGTTAAGGATGATGGTAAGAACCAATGGTCCTTGTTCCTTGATGTGGTGGCAAGTGTATTAATCTTATCAATGATTTGGTAACAATGTCATCTCTGTCTTTGAATTATTTGCCATTTGAAAGGGATTGGAAAAGGATGATTTGTATTATGTGACTTCCTAACCAATTGTCTTTTCAATAATCATCATCATCATCATACTCAGTATATCCCACCAATAGCAAAGCAAAGGTAGGGTCTAAGGAGGGTAAGATGTAGACAGCCTTACCTCTACCCCGTAAAATAGAGAGGCTGCTTCCAGTGAGACCCCCGGCTCGATAGTAGTTTTGCATCAAGCCTTGGACATAAGGCACATAACACTCAGCAATCGGGACAAAGACCGATTAGTGCATGTACCCTTTTGTCTTTCAGCTATCAACGCCACCACATGATGCATGATTAACCGTCCTCAACTTTTAACGTTATTTTCACGAAATTAGTAAAATAACGTTAAAATTAGTGCACTTTCACTTTTGCCCCCCCGATGGCACACACACATATACATTATATGCGCATACCGCAAGCGGGGCTTAATTGTCTTTTCAATAATGAGGAATTAAAATGATGTGTTTGTGTGTATTACTGTTAGAATGATAAAATTAAAAACTAAATTGATGCAATTAATGAATCTAACATAAGTGTAACATAATATAATAACATAGTTGTTACGTGTAATTTGTGTTTTAAAACGTCTAGAATCATGAACACGTAACATGTAGGGGTGTTCAAGATCGGATAATCCGGTTTTCGGATATCCGAAAATCGGATATCCGAAATTTCGGATAGTGAAATATTGACATCCGAACCCGAATCCGAAATTTCGGATATCCGAAATTTCGGATTCGGGTTCGGATATCTAATCGGATATCCGAATGTCCAATTTTTTATTTAATTTTTATTTTTTTATTATTTTTTAATATTTGGAACCAGATTTTTCGGATAGTTTCGGATATCCGAATATAAATTTCGGATATTTTTTCGTTTATTTCGGATATTTTTCGGATACTTCGGATATTTTTCGGATATTTCGGATATTTTTCGGATACTTCGGATATTTTCGGATAATCCGATTATCCAAAAATTCTCAAAATCACTATCCGAATCCGAATTTTCGGATTATCCGATTTTCGGATATCCGAAAATTTGGATATCCGAAAATTCGGATATTTCGGATACGGGTTTTCGGATATTTCGGATTCGGATTTTTTTGAACACCCCTAGTAACATGTAACATGAATCATTGTTAACTGTTGATGCAACAAATAATAGACCAAGGATAGTAGCTGGGCTGGTTAGGCAAAAGGGTTGAAGGGTTCAACTTTGCCTAACGCAGGTCGTGGGGTCCCCTCACGTTTGCGAGACGTGGAAGGAGGTTCACTAGATTAACTTTGTTGTTTGCTAAAGATCCTCCTCTGAAGTATGCTCAGATTCGGACGTGTAAGCAAAAGGAATGTGTGTGTTGATTGTGAAAGCAAGTGACTCGCATGAAGCAAGTACTTGAGAGCAATGATCAGAGATTCTTGGAGAGTCAGAGCTGATCGGAGTGTATCCCTTAGTAAATGAAGTGTCTAATATATAGGAGAAAACATCACTCAAAGAGGAATGAGTTTGACTAGTGAACATGCTTGCAGTGGGGGACTTGCCCTTTCGGGGGTTGAAGCCTTTTGACCTGCGGATAATAGAGTGTGCTCTGAGGACCTACATTGCTTTTGCGGCTGGTGAGTTGGTGAAGCGATCCGGAGATATGACCTTTTACTGTTCCCGCATTGCTTTGTCTCGACTTCCCAGGTTTTTAACCTTTGAACCATTTTGCCTTATGAGCATTTACGTATTTAAGTCATTTATATTTGGTCTTGGGCTACCCCCGTCATCAGCCCAACAAGTCAGAGGTTTTTGGGAAATGAGCTCAAAGACTTCTGACTTTTATACGTTTATTTTATTGCCTAAAGGCTTCAAGGGTTGGAAGGTTGAAAACGGTTGAGGTTTTTGAATTTCGCAATTTGACAAGACAGTTGACATGACTTGTGGCAGTTTGCCAGGCGGTGGTTTTAATTCTATCCCTTAATTATTATCTTCTATCTCATTTATTTACACATATTTTATCAGAAGAACATTACTTTGCCCTCTTTTCCTCATGTTTTTCCCCTTTATCAAATCAGGTTAGTTTATTTTGCTTATTCTCTGTTTAATTTCTCATATCATGGGTGCTCGTAAGGATATAGCAAAGTCGTTTTCCCGAATGACTCAAGAGGAAGTCGACTTGTTGTGTATGGAATGGGGGATAGGGACGAAGTTTAAACCGGTTGCACCGGCCTGTGATAAATCTATCGATCAGTGTCCCCCTGGTTCGATTGCTTTGTATTGTCGGCATTTTGAGTTTTCAAATCTTCGTCATCCGTTTTCAAACTTTGTTTTGAATGTCTTGGAATATTATCGTATTTCTTTTGGTCAAGTTCATCCCCTTGAAATGGCTAGGGTTTTGCATTTTGAAATTTTGTGTCGGGCTTCCGGGTATGATCCCACTCTTTTAGCATTCCGCCGTTTTTTCAGATTGGCTAAGAATGGTGATTGGTTTACCTTTGAAACCACTCCAGTTGACACCTGCTTGATTTCTTCTATGGTTTCTACCCTTAGGGTCTGGAAGGACCGGTTTTTCTGGGTGTCAGAGGAAATTGTCCCTTTTAAACTTGTTTGGAGACACCCGGATGCCGTTTTGAATGAACCTGAACCTTCTGCGTCTGATATAAATACTCGGTTTTTAGAAACTCTTAGGGAGTGTTCTTCAAGACTTCGTCCTTTCCCTGAGCATTTGTTGGTGTTATTGGTTCTTAGTAAAGTTTGGGAAAAACGTGATCGAGACCCGGTGCTTATGAGAGATGGGAAGGGTATGCATTTGTTTTTCTTATGCTCTTGTGTTCCTATTTTTGTTTTTGCTTATGTGTTTTTTGTTTGTTTTGCAGTTATGTCTGCACTAGACTTTATCAAAAGTGATGATACCTCCGATGTCGCCTTTGATGATGTTGGTGCCACTCCGGGTGAGGATGCGGTTGTTAGAGGCTCTGATTATAGGTTCGAGGGTTCTGGGTATGTAAATGTCCCAAATGTTAAAGGTTTTACCAAGACTACTGCTTCCAAGGTTTCCACCCGTCGTTCTCAACGTTATCTAAAAGGTGTTGATCAGCCGTCTGGTTCGGAGGCTGTTGGTGTTAGTGATGATATTGAGGTATCAGCAGATCAAGCCATTGATGTTGGCAAGGGTAAGGAGAAGGAGTTAGTTGTTTCAAGCAAGAAGAAGAAGTTAGTTAAGAAAGGTACCACTCCTGTCATTCAAGGTTCATCAGTCAAAAACGTTGAGAGCTTCGAAGGTTCAGAGGGTCAAGAGGTCTATGTGCCTAACTGGGGTGTTAAGGTTGGAGATAGTTTTAAAGACCCGGCTGTTTGTGCTGAAGCCTTAGCTCATTTTGCTCCTCCTGGTGTTCAGGATGCCATTTCAGAGATGGAGGCTGATCATCTTATTTCTAGGATGATGCTCAGTTCCTGCAACCTTTCAGCCCTGTTAGCTGAAGGTGTTACTCGGTTTGCCAAAGGTATGCAGGAATACGAGGAAGCCTCTAAGAAGAAGGAAAAAATGAAAGCTTCAATTGCCTCCATGAAGAAGGAGATTGATAGCTTTTCTGAAAAGGAGCTGGCTTGGGCCAAGAAAGTGAGTGAGTTGACAAAGAGACACGAAATTGAAATGAGTGATCTCAAAAAGAGTTTTGAAGCTGACCGATTGAAGCTGAAGTCTGATAGAGAGGTCTTGGTTGTCCAGCAGAAGGCTTTTGATGAGGAAAAAGATGGTTTAAAGACTTTGGTCGCCCAAGCCACCGAGGATAACCAGTGGCTTATTGAGCAGGGTTTTCATTAGGTTGTTACCTATCTTCTTCACTCTAAAGAGTTTAACTCTGCTCTTGGTGAGGTTTATACAAAACTGCTCAATCTGGGAAAACATCAAGGTCTTATTGTGGGTTATAAGCTACATGAGTCTGGCCATCCTTTAGAGAAATCTCCCTTGTACCGTCCCGAGGCTTCCGACATCTTCAAGAGTTCCGTTGAGCAAATGGAGAGGTTAACATATCCGTATGTTAGCCAGGTTTCTTGTTTCTATGGTAAGCATTTCTCCGTCTTGCAGGAACTGAAGCCGGATGGTTTAAATGAAAAGGTATGTGTTGAGGTGCTTAGTTCTCTTTCAAGGAAATGTTCCTACTCGGGAGATAGCGAAGATACTTGTCCTGGAGAACCTGATGCTCCTAAGGATGCCAGCTTGGAGGGTTCAGCTGTTGGTGATGAGGGCCCAAAGGCTAAGAAGGTCAAGAAGACTAAAAGCTAAAGGTAACAGTTCTGGGGCCTCTAAGCCTTCTACTGATGCATGATATTCGTAGCTTTCTTAGCATCTTTTAAAACAATTTGTGATGTTAACTTCAAACAGTATTAGGTTTTGCAGGGACCCTTAAGGTTCCTGTTTTGTGGCTGTGCTTTATGGCCGTGTGAACAATTTCTGAACTTACAAGTCACTAGGACTTGTTTTAACTTGTGTTTGGATGGTTGAAAGTCTTTCAAGGCTTTCTTTGCTATGCTACTATGTTTGACTATCTTCTTTGTGTTTTAATACTTGTGCTTATTTTGTTAAAGCGACTTGGTTGGCTTCAAACCTTTACGCTTTTTGGCTATCCGTAGGTTGAAGCCTTTAAGTTTTTGAGTTGTCACATACGTGGCTTGAAGCCTTGAAGACTCCTTGGTTTTGTGACTTGACTTGGTTTGCATTTTAAGTTTGTCTTTGCTCAAGTTGTTCTACTATTCCTTAAGTTATTTCTTTTTCTTGTACCTTTGTCTTTGTCGAGTTTGTGTTGTCTTCATGTGTTTTATACCTTAAAGGGTTCAGTGCTGCAGTCACTTAGCCTTGGTATTTTTAACAAGAAGGCATAGCACCTATCCTACTCATTTTTGTTTTTCGTTTGATTTCATAAGCCTGTTTTGTTGATTATTTTTCTAAGGCTTATGGAACATTTGGTGTAGGCTGTTCAAACCTGTCTATGAGACGATTTTGTTTTTAATGCTAAGTCTCATGGAGTTGTATTGATCTAGGAACTCACCCCTTATATAGGTTCATTCAACCCTTGAACCTATTGAGCGATTTGGCCTGGGAGCTCATCCCCTTACATGGCCCCTGCCATGGAGTTTTTTGCTAGGTTCTCAACCTGATTTTAGGATAGAAAGACAAATTTGATAAAACAACTTCATTCATTCAAGAGATACTTGTTTTTACAAAAAAGTATTCGTAGGGCTACTCTTGAAATACAACTTTTTGAAATACAAACCAATCTTTCCTGTTCAAACATGGAACCTTTTCAAGGTCTTTCCATTCCAATGCCTTGGAAGCCTTTTGCCCTCTGAGTCTGCTAGCTTGTAAGATCCACCCTTATGTGCTTCAAGGATGGTATATGGGCCTTCCCATTTTGGACCAAGCTTTCATTGGTTTTCTTTTTTGCTAGCTTCATTGTTTCTGAGTACCAGGTCTCCCGGCCTGAAACGTTCATTTTTTACTTTCTTGTTGTAGTAGGCTTCCATTCGTTGCTTGTATTTGGCTTCTTGAATTGCAGCTTGGTCTCGTGCTTCTTCTAGGAGTTGTAAGTTCAATATGGTCTCTTTTTGGTTTGTTTCGGGATCCATGTTGACAATTCGTTGTGTTACAACTCCCACTTCGGCTGGGATCACATCCTCGGATCCAAATACCAAGCTATAGGGTGTTCTCTTATGGCTTGTTTTTTCGGTTGTTCTTATGGCCCATAGAACACTAGGCAATTCATCGAGCCAGTTTCTTTCGTACCTTCCCAGTCTTGTTTTGACACCTTCCACTATGCTTCGATTTGTTCTTTCAACTTGACCGTTTGATTGCGGGTAAGCCACTGAGCTGAAGACCTGATTGATCCTGTATTCTTTACACCAAATGCTGAAAGGCTTTTCAGCAAATTGCTTTCCATTATCAGTGACAAGTACTCCCGGCAATCCATAACGGCAAATAATGTTCTCCCAAACAAAGTCGATGACCTGTTTGCCCGTGATCTTTGCAAGTGGTTTAACCTCGGGCCATTTGGTGAAATAATCTATTGCCACCAGCAAGAATTTCACTCCTCCTTTGCTTGGGGGAAATGGACCAACAATGTCCATTCCCCATTTATGGAATGGCCATGCCGAGGTTATTGGGACAAGGTCATGCTTGGGACTTTTTGGGATCGGTGCAAGAATCTGGCAAGCATCACATTTCCTTAATTGCTCAGCGGTATCACGATGCATTGAGGGCCAGAAATACCCAAGGTTCATGAGTTTTGAAACCACCGACCTAGCTCCAAAATGAGCCCCGCATATGCCTTCGTGAATCTCTTTGATCAAATACTGACTTTGCTCAGGACCAACACATCTTAGCAAGGGTGCGAGGTAACCCTTTTTGTAAAGGTTTCTCCTTATAGTCGTACTGCCTTGCCTTGATTTTAACCCTTTCAGCTTCTACTTGATCATTGGGTAGTTCACCATTTTTAAGGAACTTTTTGATGGGAGTCATCCAGTTTGGATCTTCCTCGGTGACTACGTCTTGAACTTCCAATTCATCGATTGATGGAGCCTTTAACACTTCTACTAACACCTTCTTGGTGAGGTGGGCGAAAGTGAGAGATGCAAGCTTACTTAAGGCATCAGCCTTTTTGTTTTGGGACCTGGGAATTTGCTTGATGTGGCATGTTTGGAAGGTATTCATCAGCTCTTTGGATTTTTCCTTGTATCTTTTCATGTTGGGTTCTTTTGCAACATAGCTATCGTTTACTTGGCTTGAGACCAGCAATGAGTCTGTGAACACTTCAAGCTTTTGGACCTTCATTTCTTTGGCCAGTCTTAAGCCGGCGATCAGTGCCTCATATTCAGCCTCGTTGTTGGTGGTCTGAAAATCAAAACAGAGAGCATATGTGAATTCCATCCCTTCTGGGTTGATCAAAATGAGCCCAGCCCCTGACCCTTCAACGCTTGAAGCCCCATCGGTGAAGAGCTTCCAGGCTTCAAGGGTTGAGGGTTCAGTGGCGGCGGTGTTCACTTCAGTGATTGTTTACTTTGGGACTTCTACAATGAAATCGGCCAAGACTTGGGCTTTTATAGCTTTTCTTGGGACATAGGTGATGTTATGCTCACCTAGTTCCACTGCCCATTTGGCTAGTCGTCCCGAGTTTTCTGGTTTTTCAAGCACACTCCTAATATGTTGGTCGGTGACCACTTGTATAGGGTGTGCTTGGAAATACCTTTGAAGCCTTCTAGTTGTTTGAACTAGGGCTAGGGAAAGTTTTTCAAGGGGAGGATATTGGGTTTCGGCCAATTTTAGGGTCTTGCTGAAGAAATAAACAGGTACCTGAACCTTGTCTCGTTCAATGGTGAGGACTGCACTAATGGCCTCTTCAGCAACTGAAAGGTATACCAAAATTAACTCTCCCGTTTCGGGTGCTGCAATATCTGGTAAGGAAGCTAGATGTTGTTTCATCTGGTTGAAGGCTTCTTCAGCCTCCTCGGTCCATTTGAAGTCCTTCTTATCAGAGCAGCCCTTGAGCGTTTTGAAAAAGGGTAAAGACCTTTCAGCCAGCTTGGAGGTAAAACGCTTCAAGGATGCAAGCTTCCCATTCAAGCTTTTAACCTCTTTCTTATTTCTGGGTGGCTTGGTTTCTAGAACAGCTTTCACCTTGCTCGGATTGGCTTTAATGCTTTGTTTTCCCACGATATGTCCAAGGAATTTTCCTTCCTCAAACCCAAAGGAACACTTTTCTGGGTTGAGTTTCATGTTAACCTTCCATTGGTTCTTGAAGGTTTCTTGGACGTCATCGAGCATTTGATATTCCGTCTTGCTTTTAATCAGCAAGTCATTGACGTATGCCTCCATGTTTCAACCAATTTGACTCGAAAAGGGCTTGTCGACAAGTCGTTGGTAGGTCGCTCCAGCGTTTTTGAGACCAAAGGGCATCTTTTGGTAACAAAAGATCCCTTTGTCCGTGTGAAAGGCTGTCTTTTCCTCATCCTCTTCCTTCATGAGGATTTGATGATAACCCTTGTATGCATCGAGAAAACACTTGAACGGGTATCCGGTGAGGGAGTCCACCTTGAGATCAATTTCAAGTAATGGGTAGCAATCCTTGGGACAAGCCTTGTTAAGGTCCTTGAAGTCTATGCACATTCTCCATGAATTGTCTGGCTTTCGGACCATCACCGGGTTTGCAACCCAAGATTGATATTTGACTTCGCGGAGAATGCCGGCTGACACAAGCTTTTCAACCTCTTGGCATGCGGCCAAGCTTCTTTCGGGTGCTAGACTTCGTTTCTTTTGGACCACGGGCTTGACATGGGATGGTATTTTCAACTCGTGCTCAGCGATGCTTCGAGGGATGCCTGTCATATCTTCCAGGCACCAAGTGAAGACATCACTATAATGTTTCAACAGTTTTTCGAGGTACGACAAGGTTTCTTGTGAAAGGCTAGGATTGACCCTTATCCTCTGTTCAGGGTACTTAGGATTTATAATTAGCCTTTGCCTGTCTTCTTCACTTTTAGAGCTTTCACCTTCAACCATGTAAGCTTCCTGGGAAGGTTGAAGGGTTGCTATTCCCCTTTCAGTGAGAAACTTGACAGTGCCATGGCCCACAGACACAGCCATGTAAAATGCACACTGTCCTGGCCTTCCGATGATCACGCCATAATTTGAGGGAATATTGATAACCACAAAGGTGAGTGGTTGGATTCTTTCCTTTTGACCTTCACTGAAACAAACATCAAGTGTCAGTTGCCCTAAAGGCTTGAGGGGTATATCGGCAATACCTTTTATGGAGGTTCCGGAGGGTTGAAGCCTTGAACGTTCTTCGTTGCTTAGACGGTTGAAGAACTTCTCAAACATGATTTCGGTGGCAGCACCAGTGTCTATGTATGCTCTACTTGTTTGTAATGTCCCCACAATAGCCTCAACCACAAGAGGGTTCAAAAGAGGGTCTTTTTCGGTTGGGGGAAACAAACACACTGAAGCTCCCAAGCCTCCAACCGCTGCCTTTTGTTTGGAACCTTTCCATCGAAATCCACCATATTGACTTCCTTGCCTTTTCCTTCAGCCATTTTGTCCCTTACTCCCTTGACCAAGTGAGCAAGTTCCCCAGACTTGACGACTTCTTCGATTCTCTTTTTAAGTTGGAAGCAAGCATTGGTATGGTGTCCATTTTCTTCGTGAAATTCACAATATTGTGTGGAGTTTTCATTCTTCCTGCTTTTGGGGAGAGGCCTAGGAGGCCGGAAATTTTGCTTGACTTCTTCTGTTGCAAGGATTTCTTGAGGAGTCTTTGTGAGGGGCGTGAAACTTATGCCTTTCTCCCTGGTGGGAGGGTTCCGACCTTCAGGCCTTTGATGGTCTGAACCCTTTTGACGTCTGTCATAGGAGTTGAAGTTCCCTCTTTTCCTGGCTGGGCTGTTGCTTCGCCAACTGGATCCTCTTTTCCTTTGCTCCTTAATATCTACTGCCTCCTCTCCCCGGATATGGGTTTCTGCTCTTTCGAGAGCTTCTTCCAAGGTCTTAGGCAGGGATTTGTTGAAATCTCTTGTGAGATATTTTGAGGTGATAGCATTCATAAAACCAGCTACCCTCATCTTCTCATCTGCCCCTACATATGTTAGACCTTCCTTCTTGTATCGTTCGATAAACTCTCGAAGACTTTCATCATCACGTTGTTTTATCTGGAAGATCACTGTTGCGTCTTTGACATATCGCCTTTGTTGGGAGAAATTGGCCAGAAAACCCTTGCCGAGGTCATCGAAGCTTCGAATGCTTCGAGTAGGTAAATCATTGAACCAAATCCTGGCTGATCCGACAAGAGTTTGCATGAACATTAGACAAGATTCAGCGTTTGACCATTTCTCAATCCTTGCTGCACCGGTGAAGATTTGAAGATGGTCCTCAGGATCCTAAGTCCCATCATATGTTTTAATGTGGGATGGCATCTTGATCTTCGTTTGGAAATCATAATCGGCTATTTGCTGTGAAAAGCATGAGAGGTTACTCGGCTTGTAAGGTTTGGCCAAATCTTCTTCAGCCCCTGCACCAGTGTTGTTGCCATTGTTGCTGTTCCCCTGAGTGGCCAGCACCTGATTGATAAAGTGTTGCCACGGGAAGCTGGCCATCATCTGGGGCATGATGTTGAAGCCTTGAAGGCTTCCTGGTGCTACTGGGCAACTAACTCCCAAAGGGGTGCTCATAACAGCACTTCGTGCTAAGGGGAGCACGGACAAAGCTTGTTCCCATGAAGTTGCTGTTGCGGGTTGAAAGCTTGTTACTGGGGAATGCAGGAGCTGGTCAAGGTTAGCTCATGCCCCAAAGGAGCACCACTTGTAGCTGGCAGGGACGAGAAAAGAGGATATGCTGTAGGATTTGGCCTTGCGGACAGATATGGATTAGGGTTTGGAGGATTGCTGGGACCAGCCTCATCCCTAGTTGTAAAAGGTGGGACGGGAGGTCCGGGAGACAGCGTTGGTTCTGGCTCGTCATAGTCTAGACGAATCCTCACTCCCTTGTCCCTTTCCCTACTCACATATTGGTAGAGGAGAGACCTCATGTAATAACTCTCATCAAAAGTCCTAATTATTATTTTAATTTAACCAATAGGAAACCCTAATTAAGAAACCCAAGTAATTCTGAACAAACCCTAAAATTTTCAGAATATTTAGAATCAGGATTAGGGCCCCTAAAACTTAAGGGGGGTAAACCCTAATTTGATAGTTATCTCTTAAATGCGTTGTATAAACTAAGAATTCACGAAACATTGACTCACTAGGCCTATATTAGTGACGAAGCAACCCTAGGCTAGGTAGGTTTCCCAAGCGAGTCGCGACAGGGGAAGGGAATCCCTTCGCGACACGCGGGGGGTGCACATTTCGGGTATAAATACTAGGCCTTGGAACTTGAAATCTGTCTTTGGAACGACGTAAATTCGAGTTACGTAGACTGAGATATCACAGAAACAGTCCACTAAACACACACAATCACTAATTGCTGCCACAATCAGGGTAATAACTCGATCGCTATTACGATTCAACGTCCGATCGATTTTAACTATCCAACGATTGTTTAAGTGCTGCTCAAATTGAGTTTATACTTTGTTATTCATCGTGATTTCGACTTGAATGTTTGAGTACTGCTCGAATTCGGACTATACTCTGTCATTCGTTGTGAATCCGCTGAATTATTAAGTATTGCACTAATAAATCGTTGTGAGGGTTTAATCTCGTGAATTGTCGTAAATGATGTATTAGTTACTAACCGATTTGTGTGTGTGCATTGTTATTTAAATTAGGTTAAACAAGGCTAATCAGTAGGCTTATATTCTGCTCGTTAAATCTACAATGTGAGTCATTCTCTTTTTATCAAATTACTTCCAAAATCATGTTTATTTTCAAAGGTTATAATTACAGTGATTAAGTTTATGTAATCACCAAATTACAGCCGGTATGTGGGGTATTGTGCACAGTATTGCAGTTTTATCACTTTAGGTGGGCGAACCTAAAATTTAGTGATAACCGTCATTCATTGGGGCAGCCAATGGTGATATGACCACAGTCACAGAAAAGAGTCGAGTGACAAATACTGTGGGTAGTTGGTTTGATATCAGAAACATTGTAATCTCTTAATACTGTAAATTATAACAAAAGAGTCGTTTTAGTAAAACTGAATGATTCACTCAGTATTTCCCTGCTGACAAAACCTTTTTCAAACATGTTTCAGGTGATCTGTTGTGAGCACAGGAAAAGTGCCGTGGAGCACTACAAGCTTAGAAAGTGGCTCAATGCAAATAAATAAAAGAAACATGTTTTTAAGAAATAATGATTTCCCCGCGAAATCACTTTATTGTAAATTATAGGATTTATCCCTATATTATATATAAACGAGCAGTTTTAATATTAATCGATCCTGTTTAAAAAGACTTCCGCTGTCACTTAATCAGATACCATCGGATTTCCTGCCTCGCGGCTCTGGACCGGGTCAAACCGGGGCCAAGGGCCGTGACACCTCAACTGAAGGAAATTGTTGGCAACCCCCTCAGGGGTAAGTTCAACACGTGTTGGGGTGTCAGAGACACCAACATTGGGGGAAGGGACTCCGGATCTGGACGGAGTTGGAGTGTTGAAAGTGAGAAACTCGGGAGTGCTCCCCGGAGTTGAGAAAGAAGTTGGTATAGCAACATGAGCTTGGCTAGTACCCGGGGTTGAGGTGTTTGGAACCTGATTTACTTCTCCCGGGGATCCACTTTCTGACATGATAGTTTCAAAAGAAAAGAGCTACACTACTAGGTCTTTTTTAGGAGAAATAGTGGCGTAGCCCCACGGTGGGCGCCAACTTGTCGATGCAACAAATAATAGACCAAGGATAGTAACTGGGCTGGTTAGGAAAAAGGGTTGAAGGGTTCAACTTTGCCTAACGCAGGTCGTGGGGTCCCCCCACGTTTGCGAGACGTGGAAGGAGGTTCACTAGATTAACTTTGTTGTTTGCTAAAGATCCTCCTCTGAAGTATGCTCAGATTCGGACGTGTAAGCAAAAGGAATGTGTGTGTTGATTGTGAAAGCAAGTGCCTCGCATTTGAGAGCAATGATCAGAGATTCTTGGAGAGTCAGAGCTGATCGGAGTGTATCCCTTAGTAAATGAAGTGTCTAATATATAGGAGAAGACATCACTCAAAGAGGAATGAGTTTGACTAGTGAACATGCTTGCAGTGGGGGACTTGCCCTTTCGGGGGTTGAAGCCTTTTTACCCGCATATAATAGAGTGTGCTCTGAGGACCTGCATTGCTTTTGCGGCTGGTGAGTTGGTGAAGCAATCCGGAGATATGACCTTTTACTGTTCCCGTATTGCTTTGTCTCGACTTCCCAGGTTTTTAACCTTTGAACCATTTTTTCTTATGAGCATTTACGTATTTAAGTCATTTATATTTGGTTTTGGGCTACCCCCGTCATCATTAACCTCTTAACAAGTTATGTCATGTGACATGAAACCTGTTACGAGTAACAATCAGGAGAGAGAATGTTCAAGTATAAATGCGAGTGTTATCCATGGCATTAGACGTGGGGGTGTGGTTCGGGAGAAAGGATTGGGAGGCTGATGTGGAGGTCATCCCCGATCGGGAACACCCCCCCCCCCCCCGAGCGGTGATCGGTGTACTCGGTAACTCCTTCTTGATCGTCCCAAAGAGAATGAAGGTGATGTTGTGATGGAAGGGGAAAGGGAAATGCAGGGGAACCACACCCCACATATGGGGGAGTAGTGATGATGTGGACTAGAAGGTGATGTGGAGCCTAGGTGGCCATGGGGGAAGGGGGAACCATACCCTATGGTCTTATAGCCTAGTGACATCTTGGGGTGAGATAAGGCTTAGGGACCATTAGGTCCTAGGTTCGATTACCACAAAATTTTTTTCCCATATTTATTGGATATCCTTTCGAATTGGTGTATTGACATTATTGCCTAGTGGAGATGGATATGATCGGGTGGTTCCGATGGTGGCACGATGATACTCTAGTGGTCCGTCAGTGATCCAAATTTGTCGTTCAAAAAAAGAGTTAACTGTCATTTTCGTCCCTATGGTTTGTTCTGTCATTTCAGGCAATTTTTCAAAAATGCACCAATTTCCTCCCTGACATACTATAAATGTGTCAATTCAGTCCAAAAATTAAAACCAATTAAGTCAGACAGGTTAAATGAAGGGTATTGTTGTCAATTCATAAATAAGGTGAAAATAAAAGATATATGAAGTGACAATAATACCCTTCATTTAACATGTCTGACTAGACTGGGTTTTTTATTTTTGGATTGAAGTGGCACGTTTCCAGTATGTAAGGGAGGAAACTGGTGCATTTTTTAAAATTGGCCTAAAATTGCAAAAGTGAACAAACCACAGGGACGAAAATGACAATTAACTCAAAAAAAAAAAAATATACAACCTTGTTGGTCAAGCTTCATCGTTATCGTCTGGCTTGAATTGTATATGCTGAACATGTATAACAATTTTTGAATTTACACTATGGAAATCTCTATTGTCTGGGTTGATTTATATATGACATACATTCTAACAAGTATGAGGGTAATTCTAACTTAGTATAAGATTAAAGAATATATATAACAAAAAATGTCCTATGTTGTAGTGTGCATGAATGGTTAATATGTTGGTTTATATTTAATAATTAATATGTTTTCTATATGGTCCGGATTAAACTTTTTTATGTTAGATTAACAATAATTTATATGTTACTAACTTCTAAGTCTGAATAGGTCGCCAACATTATCCTCTTAATAGTTAAAAATAAATATCTTTGATTCGTCATTGTAAAATAGATTAAAATTCAAACAATATTTACAAAAGGGTAACCTAAACATGATTAATATGTTGTAAACACACAAATGATATTGTTAAATAAATTAAAAAATATATATATAAATAAAAATAAATTAATAAAAAAATGATCGAGCGACATCAATAGACTTGTATTAACTATTACATATTATAAATTTATAATTTATAATACTTAATTTTGTAAATTAAAGAGGTAAACATGTATTAAATGTTACATGTTATAAATTTATAATACTTAATTTTGTAAATTAAAAGGGTAAAATTCCCGATAGATGATGAAAGAAAGGATGAGCTAAAGATGGTAAAAGACCGACGGGATTATAGAAGTGTATCGTTATACTATAAGAGTGAGCTTTTTTTCTTTCTAAAATACGTGTTAAATTGATTTACAACTCTTTTAGCCTTGACTACAATTCAATATTCATATAAATGATTTGGCTATAAATTTTGTATTGTCTGCCACTAGAAAGCGATTTGAAAATGATAATTTCGTGTCATTTGTCTTTTCAATAGTTAGAAAATGACGTGTGTTCGATGAATTAAATAGAAAGCGATTTGAAAATGATAATTTCGTGTCATTCGTCTTTTCAATAGTTAGAAAATGACTGTGTTCGATGAATTAAAAGAACTTGTTTATGTATAATACATATTAGACAAATATAATGTATTTTTTGTTTACATTTAAGGGACATACATGTTAATACTTATAAATGTTAGTACAGTGAATGCAAGTTTATCTGTTATAATTATTAGTATTTGATTTATGTTTAAGTTTCTTCGTTCGGATTTTTCTTTTTAATGGTAAATTTGGATCACTGACGGACCAATCTATTTATTGTAACTAAAATTAGCACTCGTCGCAATGCGATGGGGTTCAGTACAAACAATAATAATTTCTAAACACAACATATTCAAAGTATAATTGTCATTATAATAGCTACAAATACAATGGAAGACATTTGAAGTCAAACCGTTGTTACAAAAACTTTTAAAACAAATACGGCGTATTCCCTAACCTCACGTGCCAAACATATGCTAATGTATCTTCGTGGCACAACTGGTTGATGTAACAAATCAGGCAACCAATCTTTATCACCAAAGAGAATAAGCAAAGGAAGTATGTCCCTTAAATGTAAAAAAAAAAATATTTTATATACTCTAAAGGCATGTATAATGGATGCAACTTGCCGATACACTTTGGAATACAGTTAGGGGCTGTTTGGTAGCCTTTTAATAACCATTCAGATGCTACCTCTTAATGGTTTAAACCTCTGAATGAATAAGAGATAACCTCAAGTCTGAATGGTTAAGAGGTAACATCTGAATGGTAAATTATCACATGTCACATTCTTCTACATTCTCATTGGTAAAATTCTTAATGGTTCCATTAAGAGGTAGCCTCTTAATGACCATTCAGAGGCTACCAAACAGCCCCTTAGTTGTAAATTCCGAAAAGTGGAGTTTTAAGAAGTGAATTGAATTTTTTTTTAAAGTAAGCTTCCTATGCCCACTCCTCATTTTAACATCATATAGGTTATAAAAATCTACTTTTGAAAGGCTTAGAGTAAACAAAATAACCATAACATCGTGGTTGCAAGGAAGGCTGCAAGCAATGAATTGCGATCCTTGAACCCTACCACGCCAATACGACATCTACGTCAAATTTTAAATCAAATACATTGACTTATCATAGCCTATTAGGAAAAGCATTGTACGATACATTTGTACGACTTGATTATTGTTCTCAGCATTGCCTTTATTGTCTCGTGGCAACACTAGCTAACTTGCAACATACTTGTGATTCTGTGGTTCGGACCTGACGCATGATCTACTTCTTACAGACTCTGGGTAAAAAACATTATGGCTTTATGGAAGGTTGCAAGTAATCAACTGCCATCCTTCAACCTTGAAACACCAAACATGGGTCAACAATTTGTACATCAACCAAAATCAAAACAGTCATATAACAAAGGTTTGCAAACCTAAATGGTCATAATGAACATTAAAAAATTGTTTTCATTAGTGGTTATTTAAGGGTTATTCTTCATGGCTTTTGACTTCACTGGAAGCTACAAAAGAGAAAATAAGAAAAACAATAATGTCAATACACACATTTCAATTCAAAGAACTAAACCAAGAAACAAACAAACGTAGAATCATAAAAGCATGATCTTTAGCATAAAAAATGAAAAACCGCGTAGCCTTGAAATCCCAGAATCAAAGCGTCCAGCTAACAACATTATCAACCAAAGTAAGAAACAAAGTTAGCAACATAACTAAGGCCATTGAAACGCATTTACGCAATAAAGAAGATCTAACACCCGTTTAAAGTCGTCATTTGTTGAAACGCAACAAACAATCACATGTTGCATACTAAGGCGTGTCTACTCCACCGTTGTCACACCCGCTCGTAGCGGAAGCGCAGGGTGTGAACTTAGATAGGTTCTCATTGCATTCGAATAAGTAAACATACTAAATGATAAAAACAAACCAAGATGCCATTGTCGTAGATAGATTCAAATGTCACAACACAAAAATTAAGTATATTGTTTACAACACAAATGTAATCCTTTCATGAAATATCTTTCAATAAAATATAGTTTTTGAAGATCGAGGTTTTGGCCGCTATATTTCCGCAAGGATGCGGCATATAGGAGACAAATCTTTCAAAAGTGGCATCAATCTTGGTTCTCGTAGTCTTGCTTTCCATGCTTGAACTTACTTTCCTGAAATACATGTATGTTTGAAAAGTAAACAAAAGCTAGTGAATTCACGTGTTTTGGTTAGTATCAAATGAATCTTTAAAATATTTGAAAATGCTTGAATTGAAAACCCGGTATGTAAAGCGTCTATGAAATTCGTTGATTATTAATGTTTTGCAAGGACATTAATATGTGTGACGACATTGGAAGCAACCAAACCTAGACGATGTATCTCAATTCCCCTCGACTTGGGACACAAAAGCACTCCAACGGGGTCTCACGAACCAGGAGCGGAGCTTGCCAAAACTCAATAGATTTACCACTTTTGTTCCTCGGTCTATATTGGTGATTAATGGCTCCTTGTGTATTCTACCTATGCACACATGATCTATAGTTATTTCATTCCCTAGCTTATCATACCATTTGTAACACGTATCTTCCGTAGTTTGGAAACATAAAATGTATTTTAAAGAGCGGACATGAACTCACAGTTTGAAATTTAAATATTCAAAAAATCAATATCTAAATCTTCAAATAGTTTGAATTAACTTTTTTAAATTTTTTTATCTTTATCTTTATCTTCATCTTCATTAATAATATTTCTATCATTAATTAGAACTAGTTTTTTTTACGCCGCGCGTTGCGGCGAAACCGAGCAAATGATAATGTAAAACAAACGTGATTTTAAATAAAGCATGTGGTTTAGAAAGACAAACCATTATAACGGTTTAGTTTATAATCGTACCGTTTTATGATACTAAATAAATACTTTATTTTGAGTGCAACTTCGTTTTTAACAAAACTTATAACAGAATGTCAGAGAAAAATTCAAACACAACTACGTACTTAAGTTTTTAGAAAAAAATTATAAATGTAAATTATTAAAGAAGTATCAAATTAATCGATAAATTAATATATGTTCTAAAAAAGAAAAAAAAAAGAACTATTAGAAAAATGGTATAGGAAATATATGGTTTTAAAAAAGGGAAAAAAATTAAAATATGTTATTAAAAGTAAATATAATAACAAACTATTATAATATATTAAATAAAAGAAAAACAAAAAACTATATATTGTTATAAATATAAAGTTACTATTCATCGTCATTCGTCAAAAGATACCAAATAAATACTTTATTTAGAGTTAAGGGTCGTTTTTAACAAAACTAATGAAAGAATACTGGGGAAAAAATCAAGCACAACTACGTACTTAAGTTTTTAGAAAAAAAAAAGTTATAAATGTAAATTATTAAAGAAGTATCAAATTAATCGATAAATTAATATATTTAAAAAAGAATTATTAAAAAGTGGTATAGGAAATTGTCACACCCCGATATTTCCACATTTTACCCGTGGGCCCGGTAGGGGAGTATCATGACGTAGTTGATATCATCATGGTCAAACAACGCAATATTTAAATGCACAGCGGAAGCAAAAGATAGATATATTTCAACTTTAATAAATTATAATATCAAGTATCACAAACAGTTGAAAATAATCCACAGGTGGATCAAAAATAAAAAGGAAACATTGTTCAACAGTCTATGTCATCCAAGCTTGTGAGACTTATTGTGGATGCTAGGAGAAAGCCAGCCTATTACGAGTAGTACCTGCACTTAACCTTTTTGAGAAAATACGTCAGTTTACATGGGTAAATACAATTAACCGACTCATTTTGAAAAGGTTTAATAAAATTGATTTGAATGCACGTGGCACAAACTTTTTATAACTTGGGATAATTATTTGAATATAATCTTGTAAAAGAATTACATGTTCCTTATGCGTTCAGTAGCCCGATCCGCAGACCGGGTTAAAGATCAATAGACACACCGCATTATTTATTTAGGCACTGACGGGTGTACGCCTACACCCCGTGCTTAGGTCGTGGCCATTTCGTAAAATGATGCCAAGGATAACCGGGACATGGTCATTAACCCCCCCAAAGGCTTTAAGCAAACAGGACATTTTCAAACGGGACATCTCAATGATTTAACTTTCATATAATTAAAGATTCAATGCCCGACCAACCGGTATTTTATATACCGTACCCCAAGCCCGTATAGGGAAAATAAGTTAAAAGTATTTACCTTTGCAAGTATAAATCACAAATAGCAATGCAGTTAGCTTTTACCGGGTCTCCTATTCTGGAACAAAGGTTTATAATAACCTATTAGAATCCTAACGGGTCTTTGATTAAGCCTAAACTTAGACCGGTTAGTTTTAAAGGAAGATACAGTTCGAACGCGTGATTAAGCGAAGACCGGAATAGAATGTGGTTTAGACCCGACAAGTTTGAATACTTGTATAATATGGGTAAACTAAACACATTCTGGATTTTGAGATAAAAATGATAAGGTTCGACCCGTTTTAGCTAATTTATGCAAACTAGTTACATAAACCGAACCGAACGCGCAAGAGGCGTAACGGGTACACATGAGAGTAATTTACAGGTTTCCTAAGTTAATATGCCTTAAATAGGTTGTGATATCAGTAGGATACCTTCCATTATGCCCAAAATGAGTTAAATCCCAATTTAAGCCCCGTAGGGGTATTTTGGTCATTTTAAAGATTATAAAAGAGATTAAATGAAATTCTGAGATTCGGGTCTGAATAAATCAGTAAAATAACTTAGTTTATCAGGTTATATCAGTTGGTGATAAGTCTTATATGACAAAATGGTTTTAAACCCATACTAGGTGTTTAATAGGCGTAAAAAGCCATTTTAAGCGATTTCCGGATTATACAGGAAATCCGAGTTTTCTGATCAGGTTATAAAGTTCAAAATACTTTATTTATCATATAAAATCAGTAGCAATTGAATTGGTGTCAAAATACTATGTAAAACTCATTTTATAAACAAAAGGGTATAATCGGTATTTACCGAATTGAGGCCATAACCTTAGGTTATGCTCAGGTTAAAAATAATTAAAAATCTTCAAAAATCCCAAAATATTATATTACATCAGTGGATAAAAGGTTTGGTGTCAAAAATTGGGTTTAGATAGGCTTTATGCTAATTGCGTCGTTTAATTAACAAAAAGCTTTTTAAATGCGCTATTTAGCATAACTCCTATTCTGGACCTCGAACTGATATGAAACTTTAGGGACATGTTTATAAATCAATAACAAAGATTATTGTCCTCTCACATTTCCAAAATTCTCGATTTATGGTCAAAAGGGCATATTGGTCAACATTAGGCAATTAACGGAAACGTATAAACGAAACGGACAATCAACGAACCAACCACAGAGGGTTATACTATCATGTAACCTGGTCCTAAGGAAGCTCTAAGGAATTTCCAAATCATACTAAATCGGGTCAGAACTGAAGTCAAAGCAAAAGTCAAAGTTTTGCGACTTTCGGTTCCGAACCGAGCCTAAACAGAAAATTGTCGGGTCGAACATGCTTAGACATGTTCTTACATTTATTACTAAGTTATATGAGTGGTAAATAGGTTACATGCCTTCTATATTGCTAATTACATGTTAATTCACAAATTAAGTTTCTGTTGACTTTTTATAAACAACTTTGACCCGACAAATGACCTAGTTAGGACGGGAATCAGAGGGTGCCCTTTTGAGGGTTTAATGCCCACATAATTACCAACTTATAACTACCTTTAATTTGACTAAACACTGAACCATTAATGATTAATCGATAAGTCAAACCTTAATTACGACGGTTTGACTTTTAAGCTAATAACTAAGCAAAACTCAATTAAGGAAGGTCAAGGGTACTTACCAAGGTCTAATGCACGACCAGAGATGCTTAGAGAAGGCTCTTGAGCTCCAGAGATGGTCAGAAGATGAGTTGTGGGTGAATGATCAAAGTTGCAACCAATGGGGCTTTATATAGTGCTTTTGATCCCTTATGATCATGACAACCAACTCTACTATTGATCCCTGATCATCAACAAGTGTCCCTAGTGCCTAAGAACTATTAGGGGTCGCCCATGGAAGTGAAAATATCTATTTAAGTCGGTTACAACGTTCATAACAGCAGTTGTCAATATTACTGTCGCTGGGCAAGCCTTACGGACCGTAAGGGGGTCCTTTACGGTCCGTAAGCCCTTTACACCAGGCAAAATTTTTTGCCCATTCAAGCTTCGAACAGGCAACTAGTGTATTACGATTTTGGGCCATGAATTATCAGTATGAGACCTTTAGATCATGCTTGAACAGTTATGTCCACCCTACCATGTTGCAATATTGTCTTGGACTTTAACGAAAAGCCATAAACGAAGGTTTATCGTGCATATCCTCATAGGATCTCACTCTTGCAAATTTGAATCAATCATTGCTAGCATTTACCGGATTTAAGTATATCAGATGTTTATAATATAGATTAGGGTCTTGGGATTTATAATTAGGTCGTTCAGAGGTATTTAATTAACATGTCGACGCTTTTAAATCCTACCATACATCTTTGACTAGATTCGGTTTATAACACTTTTGTCTTGCACTACACGTGTCGTTATTTCATTGCACACAAATTTTCGAGGTGTTATGTGACACCCGTCTAATTATCTTGAATTTAGTAATAATTCATAAGATTTTATAAAAAGATATCCAAATTAAAACCTTAGTTTCAAGAACCAAGTTCTAGAGTAACAAACATTAGTTATCTACCAACTAATTAAAACATCCATAAGTTGTTTAACAAACGGTTTACATCATAACATTGTTTAAACAGAGTTAATTTATGCGGAAGCTTCAAAATTTTGTGTTCGGTTCTTCAAAAGCTAGCTTGACCGTCATCCGTAGTCCTTGGTTACCTAAAAGCTGAAATGTTTACATTAAACATTAGTATTAAAGTACTTAAAAGGAATACATAATCGAAACTACGTTTAAAACGGATTCGATTTAACTATGATATGCAAACATCTACAGACGTTTCAGAGCTCTACCGTAACTTACGGTACCTACCGTAAGTTACGGTAGACATTTGAAACTTATGTTCTACCGTAAACCAGTAGACACCCACCGTAAACATCCTGATCTCTACCGTAAGTTACGGTGACACCGTAACTTACGGTAGTCTCTGTAACATTATGTTTTGCCTTTTTGCTTGTTTTGCCCAAACCCATTTCTCGGATTTCTTATTCTAACCTACCAACATACTGATTTTTCATATTTCAATAGATCTTCTTTAAAATGTTAACGAAGACCGAGTAACCATACTACAAAGCTTTACCATGCCTTATTTGGTTATTTGACCCGTTTAGCTCATCTAAGGAATCCTCCATTTTTTATGACTACCAATGAGGTCTAACCAATTTCTTGGCCTATTATTCGAACTAGCGAACATTATCGCTTAATTCCAACTCAACTTTTATTCACAAATCAATTACATATATACTACATATCAAAATTTACTCAATTGTAACTAATCAAGTTACATACCTTTAAAGCAAGCCCTTCAAACGTGCGTCCACACCGGTTTGCCCGCTCGATGCCCCGGCTTCCTTTCCTATAGAGTTCAATCATTTTATGTTTAGAACTCTTTGTTTCACATACATAACGCACATTTTGTCATACATCATAATTATGCGTTTTTAACTTAACAATTCAGTTTCAAGCCTTCTTTGAGGCATTTCAACAAACACTATAAAGGCAGAATTTTTATATCTTTCATATTCAAGTTCATAGCTTGCTAATTAGCTAACTTAACATCAATAAAGCCTTCATATAGCATTTAAACATCATACTTTTCTGAAATCACTTTCTATGATCAAATTACACTAGGATAATCATTCTAAACCCTAATGTTCATCATTATCTTGTAAAACCCATAACCCACCTTCAATGTGTTCATGGAATTTCCTGAATTTGGACATGATTTCACATGTAGTTGTCGAGGTTTTTACCTCTAGACACTATATCATCCCTAAACTAATCAAAACACAAACATGCATCATCAAACTTTGAATCTCCCAATTTCATAAGAATTTCAAACAGAGAATTTTCATAGAATTTTACATACCTTACAACCCCCTTGTGATGGGGATTACTAATCTTAACTCAGATTTCAATTTGGACCAGATTATCACCTTCAATTTATGAGATTTGTGCTTGTTAGGGTTTTGGAGGAGCTTGGTCGCCCTCCCCTGGCTTCTGGTCGATCCCACCAACTCAATTTCTATTGAGTTTGTGTTTTAATAAAATGTTTATTAAAACTAGTTTCAAGTTTGACACTTTAGTCCCTCTAGTTTCTTTTATTTTGTTTTAATGTCTTTAACTACTCATAAGTGTTAAACTAAACTAGGTTAGTACCATTACTAATTAGATTACTTTACTTAATTTATTCACAACTTAATTGCAAATTTAAAAATTTGTATTTTCAGGATGTTACAAGTCCACCCCCTTAAAAGGGTTTCGTCCTCGAAACCAAAGCACGTACCGAATAGTGTAGGGTAGAGACGTCGCATCTCTTCTTCGGACTCCCATGTAGTGTCTGAGCCCTTCCTGTGCTCCCACTTGATCTTGACTTGATCGATGTGTATGTTTCGCAAGTGCTTGACCTTTCGATCTAAAATCTCCACTGGTCTCACCGCATAATTCAGGCTATTATCCACTTCGATATCATCGTAATGGATATAAGCTGTTTCGTCCGCTAGACACTTTCGTAATTGCGACACGTGGAACGTGCTATGTATTCCGTTCAACTCTTCCGGTAATTCAAGGCGATAAGCCACCTTGCCGACCCTTCCGATGATTTTAAATGGCCCAATAAACCTCGGGCTTAGTTTCCCTCTTTTTCTGAATCTAATAACGCCCTTCCATGGGGAAAATTTTAGCATAACCATGTCGCCAACCTGGAATTCGATTGGCCTATTCCTTTTATCAGCATATGCCTTTTGCCTGTCTTGAGCCGCTTTCAAGTGTGCCCGTACCACATCAATCTTTTCATTAGTGGCTCGTACTATATCTTGGTGGGCAAGTTCACGTGGACCCACTTCACCCCAACATACCGGGGTTCGGCACTTCCTACCATAGAGCATTTCGTATGGTGCCATCTTAATACTAGCATGGTAGCTGTTATTGTATGAAAACTCGACTAACGGTAGGTAAACATCCCAACTTCCTCCAAAGTCGATTATACACGCCCGTAGCATGTCCTCCAATGTTTGTATTGTTCTTTCACTTTGTCCATCTGTTTGAGGATGGTACGCAGTGCTAATGAACAATTTGGTTCCCATTTGCTCTTGGAAATCTCACCAGAAATTTGAAGTGAACCGGGTATCCCTATCAGACACGATGGATACCCGTACTCCATGACGTGCTATTATCTCATTAGTATAAACTTCTGACATCTTTTCTGACGTATAAGTCTCACGAATCGGAATGAAGTGAGCACTTTTCGTCAATCTATCCACCACTACCCATATAGCATCGAAACCACGATTTGTCTTAGGCAATTTGGTTAATAGGTCCATAGTAATATGTTCCTATTTCCATAGTAATATGTTCCCATTTCCACACCGGGATTTCCATAGTAATAGGTCCATAGTAATATGATCCGACACATTCGATGACCTCGAATGGTCCTATGTATCTCGGGCTTAACTTACCTTTCTTACCAAACCGCATTACTCCCTTCCAGGGTGATACTTTAAGCAACACTTTATCACCTACCTCGAATTTCAGAGGTTTACGCTTTAGATCTGCGTAGCTTTTCTGCCTATCCCTGGCAGCTTTCAGACGGTCACGAATCTGGACAATCTTGTCTGTCGTTTCAAAGACTATTTCCGGTCCTGTCAGTTGGACATCTCCAACTTCCGCCCAATAAACGGGCGTTCTGCACTTTCTACCGTACAAGGCCTCGAAAGGCACAACTTTAATGCTCGAATGGTAGCTATTTTTATATGAGAACTCGATTAATGGCAGGTGGTTATCCCAACTACCACCTAAGTCAATCACACATGCACGAAGCATGTCTTCCAAAGTTTGGATGGTACGCTCACTCTGTCCGTCCGTCTGAGGATGGTAAGTCGTACTAAAATTTAAGCGTGTGCCCAAAGATTGTTGGAAACTTTTCCAAAAATGTGATGTGTATCTAGTATCTTGGTCAGAGATAATAGACACTGGTACGCCATGTAGAGATACATTCTTATCTACGTACAATTGGGCTAACATGTCGGAGCTATAGGTCTCCTTAATGGGTAGGAAATGTGCTGACTTAGTCAGTCTATCCACTATCACCCATATAGTATCATTTCCTTTCTTTGTCTTTGGCAACTTGGTGATGAAATCCATTGTCACCATTTCCCACTTCCACGTGGGAAGTTCAGGCTGTTGTAGTAAACCTGACGGCTTCTGATGTTCAGCTTTGACCTGCGCACACGTCAAACATTTAGCTACATAGGTAGCTATAGACTTTTTCAAGCCTATCCACCAAAAGTTTGCTTTCAAATCCTGGTACATCTTGTCAGCTCCAGGATGAACGGAGTATTTAGAACTGTGGGCATCCTGGAGGATAACATCTCGAAGTCCTCCATAAACTGGAACCCATATTCGTCCATTCAACCTTAGAATTCCGTCTTTGTCATAGGATAATTGTTCTTCGGTTACTCCAAGCTTTTCATTAGGATAGTTAGCTTCCAGCACAGCTTCTTTCTGCGCAGCTAACAACCTTTCATTCAAACCATTCTTTATCTCAATGCTCTTGGCATTGATCCTTATAGGCTTCACCCTTTCCTTTCGACTCAAGGCATCGGTGACTACATTCGCCTTGCCAGGATGGGATCGTATCTCACAATCATAATCATTCAAAGTTTCCATCCAACGTCGTTGCCTCATGTTCAAATCCTTTTGGTTAAACAGGTGCTGGAGGCTCTTGTGATCAGAATAGATCACACACTTAGTTCCATATAAATAGTGCGTCCAAAGATTTAGTGCAAATACAACGGCACCCAACTCTAAGTCATGGGTGGTGTAATTCTTTTCATGCACCTTTAACTGACGTGAAGCATAGGCAATAACTTTGCCTTTCTGCATAAGCACACACCCCATCCCGGTGTGTGATGCATCACAATATACCACAAACTCTTTCTATTCCATCAGGAAATGTCAATACAGGTGCATTGCTTAGCTTCTGCTTAAGGATATCAAAAGATTCTTGTTGCTTCGGTCCCAGTTGAACTTAATATTCTTCCTAGTCAAAGAAGTTAGGGGTGCAGCAATCCTTGAAAAAATTTCAATGAAACGACTGTAATATCCTGCCAATCCCAAGAAACTGCGAACCTCTGTGGGCGTCTTTGGCTCTTTCCAATTCATGACAGCTTCAACCTTAGCGGGATCTACCTGGATTCCGCGTTTACTAACCATATGTCCAAGAAATTGGACTTCACGAAGCCAAAATTCACACTTGGAAAATTTGGCATAGAGTTTTTCTTGATGAAGCAGTTTCAGAATGCAATGCAGATGCTTCTCGTGGTCAGCTTGGCTTTTCGAGTAAATGAGAATGTCGTCGATGAAAACGATGACAAATTTATCCAAATAAGGCTTGCAAACGCGATTCATGAGATCCATGAATGCGGCAGGTGCATTAGTGAGCCCAAAAGGCATCACTAGGAACTCGTAATGACCATAACGAGTCCTGAATGCAGTCTTGTGTACGTATTCATCTCTAACCTTCAGTTGGTGATAGTCTGACCTTAAGTCAATCTTAGAGAAGTAACTTGACCCTTGAAGCTGATCGAACAGATCGTCGGTCCTGGGCAAAAGGTACATATTCTTGATAGTGACCTTATTAAGCTCACGGTAATCGATGCACAGACGCATCGATCCATCCTTCTTCTTGACGAATAAGATTGGTGCTCCCCAAGGAGACGAACTAGGTCTAATGAAACCTTTGGCTAGCAATTCATCTAGTTGTGTTCTCAATTCCTTCATCTCTGTTGGTTCCAACCTATAAGGCACCCTTGCTACTGGTGCTGCTCCAGGGATAATGTCAATTCTGAATTCTACTTGCCTATCTGGTGGTAAACCAGGTAGTTCTTCAGGAAAAACTTCAGGGTATTCAGAAATGACGGGGATATCCTCAATCTTGGGCTTCGGCTCATCCATAGTCACTTGTGCCATGTAGATGACACAACCCTTCTTCAAACACCTAGAGGCCTTGAGCATAGTCACTTGCTCAGGCAGTCCAAACTGGGTATCTCCCTGAATGGTAAGTGATTCACCAGACGGAGTCTTGATCACCACCTGCTTCTTATTGCAGACGATCTGGGCCTGGTTATGAGATAACCAGTCCATGCCTAAAACTATGTCGAAACCGGCTAATTTCAAAGGAAGTAGGGACAAAGGAAAAGAGTGGTTCTTAATGGATATGAAACATCCATCTAATATGGTTGAGGCGGTTTCTAAGGTGCCATCTGCTAATTCCACCTCATACTTCACACTTAGGGTTTTAACAGGTAAATTCAGTAACTTACAAAACTTATTATCTACAAATGATTTATCAGCTCCTGAATCAAATAGCACTCTCGCATAAACATCATTTATAAGGAAGGTACCTGTGATCACATTGTCGTCCTGCACAGCTTCCTTTGCATCCATCCTGAAGACCCTAGCATTGGTCTTCTTCCCTTCCTCAGCTTTCTTAGCATGTTTTGGGCAATTTGTCTTAATGTGCCCTTTTTCGTTGCAACTGTAGCACGTTGCGTCCTTCAATTTCTTGCACTCTAGGGTCTTATGTTCCGAAGATTTGCAAATCCCACAAGGCCTCGGCTGAGATTGGGATTTTGAGTCAAGTCTGCACCTCCCAAAGTGGTGCTTCTTACAAACCTTACACTTGGGCTTATCTCCAGATTGATGCCCATCCTTCTTAGATTCAGACCCCTTCTTGTGGTCATTGTTTCCCCTGTGCTTCTTGTCTGACCGTCGTGAATTGTCATCTTCACGCTTCCTTTTCTCGGCATCCGTGTTCCTCAGCAATCTCTGCCTGACCGCGTCCAGTGTGAGGGACAAGGATATATCAGCTGCAGACCTGAATGTAGCTGGCCGAGGGGCTTTTACACTTGCCTTAATCTCTGGGGCTAAACCCCCAATGAAATGAGCTATTCTTTTGGGTTCCGGGGTCACCAGATAAGGAACCAACCTTGACATTGTATTAAAGCTCATAAGGTAAGCTTGGCAATCCAGATTCTTCATAACCAAAGATAAGAAATCAGATTCAATCTTTTCTACCTCATGCTGAGGGCAGTAGTTTTCTCTAATCAATGTCATGAACTGATCCCATGTCAGATTGTACAATGGGATTTTCCCCGTAGCCTGGATCAAAGATCTCCACCAAGCTAATGCCTCCCCCTTGAATGACTGAGACACGAACTTTACTACATCCTTATCAGCGCACCCGCTGATATCAACCACGGTGTCCATCTCATCCAACCATGTCATGCAGTCTATAGCTCCTTTTTCCCCAGTGAAATCCCTGGGTTTGCATGAAACAAAATACTTGTAGGAGCAACCCTTATCACGGGGTCCTTGATTCAGTACGATCCTTTTAGATGGAACGCTTTGCTGATTTGAAGAGTGAGATCGTCATTACCCTTCTTTGGCTCTTCCTTCTTGGAGGGTGGCTTGCTGTGAGCCTCAGAATGAGTCTTAGGCTTGGAATGCGGTGCGGATAGGGTCCTACTTCGAGTCCCACTATATTCGTTATACTGTCGTTCTATAGCTTTGGTAACCGCATTTTCTATCAATGCTTGCAGTTCTGCACCCGCGATGTTAATTCGGGTATTATCATGATCCTCTCGTGGGTGACTGTTGATCTCATCCGAGTCAGCCATGTAGTTTGAACTGTTACATAAGATATCGACAATAATTTATTTGGGAGTTTATTATGGAATTGCCTTTTAGGGCAATTCATTAACCATGGTAAACATAGACTATATTTAGTTAATTTGTTACTCACATTTATTTAGGATTTTACTATAACCTATCCTAGTTATAAAACAATAACAGTATTATTAGCACAAAAGGCCTAGTTACTGGGACATTTTTAAATCATAAGCCATGATTTCAGAGAATCAAGGCATGAAGGTTTGAACATAGTTCTTTACCTTTTTCTGACAGGGAGTCGTAGACTACTACTGTCTTTTGTCTTATAGGACAATGAGTATGGCCCGTAGGCACTATATTACCAATGGATGGTCAGCGTATGATCATCTTATTTGATGATTTAACCCAATGATTTATAGATCATTGATTTAGGTCAGGAATCTCTTGAAGAATCCAATTATAAGAATGACGTGTGTGATTGTAACGAATCACGTCTGTCAAGAGCGTTAACATGTTTTCAGATGTTAACAGGGATTTGAATCTTTTAAACAGGTCTTTCCATCTTGGCCAAGTCTTATAATGACATGCAGGCTAGGTTATACCGTTAAGATTCTTAATTAATATTTAAATAGGCAGATATATTTTAAAAGGAATGATTTTGATTCATTTATTTCATGTATAATATAGTTATGCATGTAATTACAAAATGAAATTTATAAACTTAACATTCCATTAACATTAAAAGAGTACACATTGCCCTAAACGGGACTTTTAATAGACAAATTACCCACGCAGGGGTTAAACTAAAATTACAAGTCCACGCAGGGACCAATTACTAAAATAGACGTCCTCGCAGGGACTAAAGAGACAAGTCCACGCAGGGACTAAGTACCAAGATGAATGTCCACACAGGGACTTGATTGAAAATAGGAAATACAACAATACATATAGGGATTTAATGATCCCTCTTCTTCTTCCCCTTCAACAAGCTTGCTAGGCCCTTGAGGAATCCCCTGTTATTCCTACGTTCTTCTTGAAATTCATGTTCCACCCGACTTAGTCTTTGGAGGATTTCCTCCTGTTCTGGTGGGGAAAATCGTGGTGGCTGCGACTCCTGCCGAATCGGAGGTCGAGCAGGCATTTGATACCCATGAGCTGGATATCCCATTCCCCAAGGGGCTCCATATGGTCCTTCGGGATGAAGGGCGTTGTAGTTGGCCGCTACTAGGTACGGGTCGGCTTCAGCATAGTTATAATGAGTGTGAGTCGGCTGCTCAAACGGATTATACGCCGTTGAACCGGCGTATGCAGGAATCGGGTTATCAAAACCTAATGGTGGCGGCTGTGGTGCAGCTGGTGCAGAATTCACCTCTGGAATTGGGTTTGAGGGCCCACCCATTTGTGGGTCTTCATGTAGTGGCGGATAGTGATTGCCACTTGAGTGATGAGGGGTGCTAAATTGAAAATCCCCTCCTCGCGCGGATATTCATGCGCCAGTTCTCCTACGCCTTGGTGGTTCTGGAGGTGCTTGATAAACTGGCGGCGGTGGAGGCGGTGGCGTGACTGCCACGAAACGCGAATCCCCGGAGGGATCCTGTTGCTGCCGTTGCTGCTGTTGGTGAGGTGATGAAGGGTGAGAAGGTGTAAAGTACCATTCATGCTGGTTAAACCTTTCTTGGTAACTGTCTGGACCACCGTAGGGTGATCCGTGGAAGGATGATCGATCAGAGATCTCGATGGGATGGTTGGGGGTCCCTGATGCAGGCTCGACGGGATTCGTGTCCTCGTCCATGTCCATTGCTTGGTCTCCCGAGAAATGGTCTTCAGGTCCTAGTGGGTTAAAACCCATTGGTTCTTCGATATAGTTTGCCGGGTTGAACCGGCCCTGAAAGACAGGAGTGGGGTCGCCGAAGGAATGGTGCGAAAGGGATTGCTGGAGAGGTATATATGAAGGTTGTGGGTTATCGGGCTCGTTTTCCGAATGCGGCCCAAAGGAATGACGATAGGGAGGTGTTGAGCTGTGCGAGACAAACCGTCTAGCGGGCTCCAAATGGTTCCTCCAGTTTCCCTGAGGATCGGCACTCATTGTAGTAGAAGGAGCTCGCCGGTGAGAAGGCCCGGCTTCGTGATCGTTGGGGGCGCTGATTGGCCCTTTACCTTTTCCTCCTCTTCGGAATCTTGGCGGCATTGTTAAACCTGTCAATATAAACAAAGATAATAACAAGAATATATATAAAACAAAAACAAAAATAAAACAAAACAGAATTTGTCCTTTGTTATTTGTCTAGACTCGAGGATCGAGGAATGTGCAATTTGTGTAACTGAGATTAAACACAAAAAGGCTAGTGTTTAATTCACTCAGTGTTGGCTCTGATACCAACCTGTCACACCCTGATATTTCCACATTTTACCGGTGGGCCCGGTAGGGGAGTATCGTGACGTAGTAGATATCATCATGGTCAAACAACACAATATTTAAATGCACCGCGGAAGCAAAAGATAGATATATTTCAACTTTAATAAATTGTAATATCAAGTATCATAAACAGTTGAAAATAATCCACAGGTGGATCAAAAATAAAAAGGAAACATTGGTCAACAGTCTATGTCATCCAAGCTTGCGAGACTTATTGTGGATGCTAGGAGAAAGCCAGCCTATTACGAGTAGTACCTGCACTTAACCTTTTTGAGAAAATACGTCAGTTTACACTGGTAAATACTATTAACCGACTCATTTTGAAAAGGTTTAATAAAATTGATTTGAATGCACGTGGCACAAACTTTTTATAACTTGGGATAATTATTTGAATATAATCTTGTAAAATAATTACATGTTCCTTATGTGTTCAGTAGCCCGATCCGCAGACCGGGTTAAAGATCAATAGACACACCACATTATTTATTTAGGCACTGACGGGCGTACGCCTACACCCCGTGCTTAGGTCGTGGCCATTTCGTAAAATGATGCCAGGGATAACCGGGACATTGTCATTAACCCCCCCCCCCAAAGGCTTTAAGCAAACAAGACATTTTCAAACGGGACATCTCAATGATTTAACTTTCATACAATTAAAGATTCAATGCCCGACCACTTCCCTTTAAAAAAAAGAATGACCTGAGTGAATATTATGAAGTACTCATGTCAATAATTTATGCTTAATGTGAATATTATGAAACAAAAATAAGATACAAACACTTCCCTTTAAAAAAAAGAAACAAAAATCCTATTACAAATATGTAAATGACCTGAGTACTTCATAATATTCACATTAAGCATAAATTATTGTGAAATACAAGAATAAATCGGAAACCACAACTAATATGTGGAAGATGAAAATTATAAATCATATGAAATAACTGAAGCGTAATTATTCATTTTAAAAAGTATTAAAATTATAGGTTTTAAGTTTATAGATAATTGTCGTTAAAAAAGTTGAAGTGTTCTTTTAATAAAAACTTCAGGTATTTTTTAATCATCATTCTTAGATTTTAATTAATATTAATATTAATAACATAGTATTATTAATAATTATCTATTAGAATTAGATATTAGTTAGATAATATTATTAATGAATTAAGAAAAAAATATCATGTGATATTAGTTGGAATTTGAAAGATCAAAATACCATCTAGCATAATTTGGAATTCTTTATTAGAATTATATAATGGAATAATCTCTTTTGTTTGTATTTTTAATAAGCCTTTCTTTTCAAGCTAGTGTATGATAGTGACAATATAACAATAATCTTTATGTTGCTAAGTCGTTCTATTCGAATAATATGTAATCAACTAGTTTTATATCCACTGGGGTTGCGGGGCGTTAGACCGAATATTTCTCAATCAGTTAAAAAAACACTATCATAGTTTTGCTACAAAAAAAAAAAAAGCTAAAGCGATAGCAAGACTGTAATTTTGAACTCGGGCAAAACTGAATTTATCAGAACTAATGAGCGAGTGCTAGGAAGCTGCCTGATACGAATAAAAATTACATAAAGTTAATCAAGGGTTGAGATCCTGTACAAACAGTGCTAACTGTAAGAACCGTAAGAACAGATCTGAACCATTGATAATTTAATTCAAGGGTTATGGTTGATTATAAATAAAACCCTTATAATTAAAAATTAGTACTAACAAGTTAGGGGTAATTATGTAAAATTGCTAGTCATTTGACATTTTCAATTAAATACAAATTCCACCAATGTTTTTTAAACTAAAATAACTTTTATATACTTCATTATTTTTAAAAAAATATATATACCATAAAATTAAGTATTTTTTATCTTTAATATGAGTACCATATTGGTATACTTTTTTTTATTTATAAAAGTAACTTTTAAAAAAGTTACCAAAAGTTGTTTTATAATTGTGCTGATAATGTGCTGATTATGTGTTAATTACAATATAATTGCCCATCGAGATATTTCATAAAATTTGTTAAATATTCTTCCCATAAGATTTTATCCTGCTTGAAGGTTATTTGAATCAGCACTTTGAAAACTAACCAACACGTGTATTACCAACACTTTAAAAACATACCAGCACATATGCTAACAACACTTTAAAAACATATGAGCACATGTGCTAACAAAACTTTAGAAACATACCAGCACATGTGTAAACAACACATTAAAAACATACTAAAAAAATAAGTAGCACATGTTTTAGCAGCACTTGAAAAACAAGCACAACAGGAAACTAAATTTATGTAAATACACATGCTAACTGCGTAATGGAAAATTAATTTCAAGTTTTTATTTTAGTTTATCTGTTTATTTCTTTATTTGAATTCTTGGTACTTATCTTTATTTACTTTTATCTTAGTTTAAAACAATCATATAGTTGTAATAATTTGTTACAAAGTGCTGATTAACAAATTGCCTGTTGTTGGCGGAGATTATGCTGATTAACAAAGTGCCTATTGTTGCGATTTGTGAAGATTGTGCTGATTTACAAAGTGCCTGTTGTTGAAAATTTTCAAATTTTGATTTGAAATAGTGCATGAATATAGGGGATAATTAAAATTTGGAATTAATTAAATTCAAAAAATAGAGTGATAAAGTCTAAAATACCCTTGTCTAGTTTTTTTTAATGAAGGACACATGTCTAATAGTGGTTGGTTCTTATAGTTCTTACACATATTTAGGTTTGTATTTGATCCCATCTCAGTTAATCAATTAAAAAAACAATTCCACAGTTTTTGCAAAAAAAAAACGATGGCAAAACTGTAATTTTGAACTGGCGGCAAAAGCGTAATTTTGAACTGCGGGTAAAATCGTAATTTGTCAAAAGCTAAAACGTTGATAACATTTAACTAAGAGCAAAATCATAATTTTTAATAGGGGTCATATTCGTAATTTTAAAGTAGTGGTAAAATCGGATTTTATTGGGGTCAACAGGGGAGTGCTTGGCAGCAGCCTAGCACTATTCCCTGGCATGGAAATTGTATTGCAAAAAAAAAAACTAAAACGATGGCAAAACTGTAACTTTGAACTAGGTACAAAAGCGTAATTTTGAAATAAGGGTAAAATCGTAATATGTCAAAGCTAAAACAATGACAATATTGTAATTTTTAACTGGGGCAAAATCGTATTTTTTACAAGGGGCATTATGTAATTTTAAAGTAGGGGTAACGTCATATTTTATTGGGGCCAATAGGGGAGTGTCAGGCTGCTGCCTGACACTATTTCCTAACATGGAAATTGTATTGCAAAAAAAAAAAAAACCTAAAACGATGTCACGACTGTAATTTTGAACTGGAGGTAAAATCGTAATTTGTCAAAAGCTAAAACGATGGCAATATTGTAATTTTTAACTCGCAATACTATAATTTTGAACTTGGCGCAAAAGCATAATTTTGAATGTTGATAAAATCGTAATTTGTGAAAAGCCAAACGATGGCAATATTATAATTTTTAACTGGAGGCAAAATCGTAATTTTTAACCAGGGGCATATTCGTAATTTTAAAGTATGGGTAAATTCGTATTTTATTGGGGTTAACAGGGGAGTGCTAGGAAGTAGCCTGGCACTATTCCCTATCATGGAGATTGTATTGCAAAAAAAAAAAAAAAAAAAAAACTAAAACGATGGCTAGACTGTAATTTTGAACTAGTGGCAAAAGTGTAATTTTGAACTGTGATAAAATTGTAATTTGTCAAAAGCTAAAACGATAGCATTTCTGTAATTTTTAACTGAGGCAAAATCGTAATTTTTAAGTATGGGTAAAATCATATTTTATTGGGGCCAATAGGGGAGTGTCAGGCAGCAGCCTGACACTATTCCCTGGCATGGAAATTGTTTTGAGAAAAAAACTAATAGGATGGCAAGCCTTTAATTTTGAACTAGGGGCAAAAGCGTAATTTTGAACTAAGAGTAAAATCGTAATTTGTCAAAAGCTAAAGCAATGGTAATATTATAATTTTTAATTGGGGGCAAAATCGTAATTTTTAATAGGGAGCATATTCGTAATTTTAAAGTAGAGTTAAAATCATATTTTATTCGGGCCAATAGGGAAGTGCTAGCCTGGCACTATTCCCTGGCATGGAAATTGTATTGAAAAAAATATGGTAAAACTGTAATTTTAAACTGTGGCAAAAGTATAAGTTTGAAATGAGGTAAAATCGTAATTTGTCAAAAGCTAAAACAATGACCATATTGTTATTTTTTAACGGGGACAAAATCGTAATTTTTAACATGAGGCATATTCGTAATTTTAAAGTAGGTGAAAGATTGTATTTTATTTGGGCCAATAGGAGAGTATCTGATAGCATCTTACACTATTCCTTGGAATGAAAATTGTAGTGTATATAAATAAATATAAATATCCTCCAAATAGTACAACAAATATCTTTAGTTTTTTTTTTAACAGTGTTCGGTTAGGGTGTCGCTAACCGGGTTAGCATTTAGTATGTTAGTATCACCAAGTTAGAATTAAAATCCCCTTGCTTGGATTTGAACCCAAGACCTCCGAAAGAAATAAAATTTTCCACCTCCTCCTTGACCACTAGACCAAAACATCATTGTTAAACAAATATCTTTAGTTAGCTATTCATAGAGAAATCAGAAATAGATAGATATACAAACATATTCACAAAACTTTTTCTTTGATAGTCACAGAAGAGAAATCAGAAATAGATAGATATACAAACATATTCACAAAACTTTTTCTTTGATAGTCACAAGTTTTTATTTGACAATCTAAATAATAAAACCAAAAAATAAAGTTAATTACATAGTTAGTCCTTATGGTTTGCACAAAGTAACATACTTAGTTACTAATAGTTTAAAATCACTTTATAGGGTATTAACTTTTCATTTTGTAACGTTTGGAGGTATTTACGTTAATTGTTTGTTAAACTATTAGTACCTAAGTATGTTATTTTGTGCAAACCACAGGGACTAACTATGTTAATACCCTAGAAGTTAATATCTCTAAACGTTACAAAATGAAAAGTTAATACCATAGGTGATTTTAAACTATTAATATCTAAGTATGCTATTTTGTGCAAACCACGGGGATTAACTATGTAATTAATTCAAATACAAAAAATATGATAGATATTTTAACATAATAAATTTTCATACCAGACAAGCTTTAGTTATATATACTTTAATTAATTTGGTTTCATACCAGACAAGTTTTAGTTATATATACTTTAATTAATTTGGTTAACAAAGTGAATGTTACTTAGGCTGGAGGGTGTAGGAGTGGCTTTATCAATGCCACGTCAACGTCACGTTACACAGGGACTTTAAGGCCTCTCCTCTTAACTTGCAGGGTGTGGGATAAAGCCCCTTCAAGCTATAGCGCCCCCTCCTTTAACCAATCATTTACCTCAATCAAACGAAAACGCCCACTACCATGTTGAAGCCACAACAATGGCGCCCCCTCCTTAAATGTCTGGGTATGGGTGGTGGCGCCCCACCGGCGCCATAGATGGTGACATGGCGAAGGTAGCGCCCCCATACCATCCAGCCTTATCATCCAGTTTATTCCATATAAGTTTATAAAATTTATCGAATAATTTTTAAAATCATTTCAGTTGCAAACAATTTTTTGTTTTCTAACTTTAATTTTGTTTGTCCACTTAGATTAGGAGAATAAAACTCTTGGTGTTGATAGTTGAAATTGAAACAAAAAAGTTGAAGGGGATGGATGGAAGATTTTGTGCCAACTTGCATAGAAGAGGATTAGGTCTAAATTGGCAATCAAGGATACATTTTGAGAGGTCACCATTGAGGATTAGGTCTAAATTGGCCTTCCCGCTCGTCCTAATCATCATCATTTATTATCGTTCGATCCGTTATCTTCATATGGCCTTAATTTTTGTATCAATTCGTTAGTCTATTGTTTGATTCAACTCTGGTCTTTGTTTTCTGTCGATTGATTCAAACATTTGTCTTGTTCTCTTGTACTCGTCTTGGTGTTGGCGGTTTGTTTCACATGAAACTTGTCTGATTACATCCGACTTATAATCGGTGATTTTGTCCAAAACAATAAAATCATTGAATTTTCCAAAGAATATACATTATTTTCTTTTATGTTGACGAATCCTTTAAGCATGATAACAAGTTTTTTAGTAATAAAAGGTTGATAAAAAATAATAAATTTAGCGTGTCGAAATTCTCTCCTCTCTTTTAAAGATTTGTTTGGATAACGAAAGTGACTACGGTCTACGTGTAAAGATTTTCCAAACAATTATAGTTACTTGATATAGTATTATAAATTAATAAAAAGTTCATAATAACTTTATCAATAGTAAAACACATACATTAATCTTGTTAAATTCAAAGAATTTGAGCATATCTAACTTATCATAAAAGACTCCAATAAATTAATAAAAAGTTCATAATAACTTTATCAATAGTAAAACACATACATTAATCTTGTTAAATTCAAAGAATTTGAGCATATCTAACTTATCATAAAAGACTCCAAATAATGCCACATGGCATTCTCTCCTTCAACCTCATAAATTTTATTTATAATTATTTAATAAATTCTTTTAATATTAATATTAATAACTAATATACAGATATCATTTATTTTTATTTTTATTTTTATCTAAGATTAATAAATAACTTTAATTTTGCAATTTAGACCCTTTATTTTTTTACTTTTAACCCAAAATTTTTCATCTTTTGCAATTTAACCCCAACCGTTTTTTATTTTCAATTTTGGTCCACCATACTTATAATCTTTCCCAAGTTTTTCGTTTCGTTCTAAATTTTGTGAGTTAATGCGCCGCAACGTGCGTGTATGGTTCAACATTTTTATCGTATATTTTTTCCCGTTTGATTGGACCGTCACAACAAATCTATTTTTCTCTGTTTAACAAGTTTGACTAACGCACGGGTCATAGATTGACTTAGTTATTTATTTTTATGTTTTACGTTTCGGTTTAATTTCTCTGCAATGAGCGTTTGTGATACAAAGATTTTACGTCTTCTTTTCACTCGACGTTATTTTTTTCGCTTTTTATTTAATTTGTTTTTACGGGCTTTTCCGGTGTTGGTGGTCGCTTGCAGTGGTATAGTATTGGTACTACTTGACACAGTTTTACAACAACCGCTGCAACGCAGGGGCTTAATACTAGTACGGTAATCAAACAATACACGAGTATTAGCTCCCAGACACATATATTAGCTACGATACTTTTTATTTATTTATTTACTAGGTTATGCCCCGTGTGTTACACGGGTTGATTAATGAAAACGATATAATTTATTATTTGTAAATACGTATTATTTTTAATCTACTCTTGATAGTTTTAATTGAACATACATGATAAATTCATAAGTTGTCATTAATAACATTGAATTTCATGGGACAAACTTCTAATAACAATGAATTTCATGAGATAAACATCCTAAAATTAAAAATAAAAAAACAAAGTCATCAAAATTCACACCAACAAAACTTGGGAAAAGTTAATTAAAGAAAGGAACATTAGATTTTAATAATCTCAACTATTCGCCGTTGGCCGCTATCAGTTCCAATTTCAAAAATAACCATTGGTCGTCCCAACTATTAACATATTAGCTTCCAATAGAACCTGACTAACAGAACCGTAACGTTGTTAGTATTCGATCGCCGAAAAAACGTTTTTAGCCAGAAAAAGGTTCTTAAAGGTCCGATATAAGGTTACAAAAAGGTTTAAGACAAAAATGTTGAGTTTTTTGGCCAAAAACTTAAGTTTTCCGGACAAAAAGCAGTTTTCTAGCGATGAAAGAATTTACGGCGACCTCAATAATTGGGGCTTTTAGTAGAAAAAGGTTCCTAAAATAAGTAATAAGGTTACAAAGAGGTTTGGGACAAAAAAATCGAGTTTTCCGGCCAAAAACGCTTTTTCGGCGACCGGAGACTAACGACGTTAGGGTTCTGTTAGTCAGAGCCCATTGGAGGCCAATATGTTAATAGTTGGAACTGTCAGTGGTTACTTTTTAAGTTGGGACTATTGGCGGCCAACGACTAATAGTTGTTATTATTGAAATCCAATATTCCCTAAAGAAACATGCAACTATTTTGATTTTTTTACTCACTTTTACTATTTTGTGTGTGTTACTTATTGAAAAGAAAAGTCTTGGTATCAATACATGCATCTCAATTCTCAACCCAATGGAAAATGTTCTCATTTTATTTCTTTTATTATATAACCTTATGTAGTGTACGGGTTGAATAAATGTAATTTTATATACCAAATAATAAAAAAGTTATATCTTTAAAAACCCTATGTATTATATAAGTTGAATAAATGTAATTTTGTATTGTACATGTTGAATAAATCTAATTTTATATACCAAATAATAAAAATGTTATATCTTTAAAAACAACGTGTATTACAGGGATTGAATAAATGTAATTTTGTAAATAATAATAAAAACGGTATCTTTAAAAAGCCTCGTGTATTACACGGGTTGAATAAATGTAATTTTATATATTAAATAATAAAAATTATTCTTTATTTGAATCTTATGAAAAATACCCAATTCATTTTGCGTTCTTAATAGAATAAATTGATTAAAATAATAAAAATTACAAAAAGTATATTAAACTGTTTTATTATTATAGTTTGTTTTATGCGATTAATAGAATAAATTGATTAAAATAATAAAAGCTACAAAAGGTATATTAAACCGTTTTATTATTATAAGTTTGTTTTATGCAACCAATCTATTTATTTAGGGTAAATGATAAAAAGATAAAATTTAGTGATTAAAATAATATATTTTTTATTTAACTCTTATTAACAAATGTTATCTATATCTATTTATTTAAGCGGGAAAAAATTATTGAGATCACCTTATAGAGTGCCATGTGTCCCCCATATGATTTACTTTATTATATGTATAGATTATTATTTTTTGCTAGAATTAGAACCGAGTATATAGAATTTGTACAACTTTTTTTGCCGTATGATGATATAACTTGTACAACTTTTTTGATGATGAAATATAGTCTTTTAACGTTAAAAAAAACCGAGTATATAGAATTTCATAATTTCAGTTTGATTTGATTACGTTGATGATACATGTGGTATGCTCAAATTATGGTTGTGGTCGTCAAGTTTGAAGAATTACACCTTTAAACTAGTATTTACAATTTATTTACAATACATACAAACATAACTTGTAAATATCGGCGGAAATAGTTGTGAGAGGTGGTTGGTCAAAAGTGGGCCAACTTTTCTTTTCTGTTTTTTTTATGTAAAATAATTATTTATAGGTCATGTCAAATTACGATTTTATCCCCTGTTTAAAATTTCGATCTTGCCCCCAGTTAGAAATTAAATTTATGCTTTGTCTCCAGCTTAAATTTACGATTTTGCCTTGGTTAAAAAATATTATAGTTTTGCCCACAGCTACAATCCTGCCAAATCACAATTTCGCCCCCAGTTCAAAATAAAATATTTGTTTTGCCCCAACTAAAAATTATGATTTTGCCCTCAGTAAAAATATTACGTTCTTGCCCCCAATTCAAAATAAAAAAATGGTTTTGCCATCAGTTCATAATTTTATTTTACCTCCATTTTTAAATTACGATTTTACCCAAGCTAAAAATTGCAATGTTGCCATAGTTTTTTTTGGGCATAACTATGGTAGTGTTTTATTTTACTTTGTTTACTCAATTTAGTTTTTATTTGTGCTAACCAACTGCCTAGCACTCGCTAATTGGTCATGACAAATTATTGTTTTGCCCTAAACTCTAAATTACACGTTTGCCATCGTTTTAGTTATTTTTTTTTTATCATAACTATGATAGTGTTTTTCTTTATTTGGTTAACTCGATGCATCTTTTTTTATATCGTGTTATAAGTAGCATGTATAACTAACCGAAATAAATGCGTACATGTTATCAAACTAAGAAATATTTGGTTTAGCGCCCTGCAACGCGGGCGACGCATAATTCTAGTTTTGTACAAACACAACATAGATAGTTCCCCAGAGTGATGGAAATTTTTTTTTAACCAAAATACCTTTAATATTAAATTACAAAAGTTTGGAATATTAGAAAAGTGGGACCCACGTAAAGTTTAAAGAAAAAAGAAAATTAACATCTAAATTACGTTTATGTAAACTGTTGGTCTATATTACGAGATCAGCGTGTAGCTAGTTATTATTGTTTTTTTTAAGGGGTACTGTGGTAATAAGTGATGTATTTCACATTTAAGGATAGAGGTTATGGTGATGGTCCTCTAAGGGATGATGATCCGCCACGTAGGCGTCACGTCATAGTCCTCCCAAGAATGGTACATCCCACAAAACTAGAGGGTATGGAGGATGGTCCTAGATGATCAGTGGCGAAACTTGAATTTTTCGGCCGAGGGGGCGAAAACGTATATACCCAAAAATTTCTATAGAACCGGGGGAGCGAAAACGTATATACCCACAAATTTCTATACGAAAACTACATATATAACACTACTGAGCGAAAAATTCGGGGGGGCGGGCGCCCCTCCCCGCCCCTCTTATCCTTCGCCCCTGTAGATGATCATACCCCACCACTTTTATGTTTTTTATTTTTTTAATATTCTACCTTTTTTTTAGCATTTAACAAATAGAGTTAAGTTCACGTAAAAAGAAAATAAACGTACGAATTGAAAGAAAGTAAAAAAAAGTGGCGGTCACATTTTGGTAATTATCAGCAACTTCAAAATTACTCTAGTAGAGTAATTTTGAGCTTCTGTAGAGTAATTTTGTAAATGTTCATGTGTAATTTTGGTCGTGTAGGGGTAATTATCAAAATTGTAGGGTAATTATCAAAATTACACTAACCCCCCCCCCCCCCCCCACCCCCCAAAAACCTAAACCACCCCCCCCCCCCCCCCCCAAAAAAAAAACCTAAACCCTGTAGGATCGAATCGTGACCCAAATGAGTCAATCAGAAGAGTTCTTGTCTATACGAAAGGCGGAAACAAACCTATAAACTGTGAAACAGCTTGATTATCACTTTAAACGTCTTGTATATTGATATAACACTGTTTACAATCAGTAGACAAACCGGCAGCACCTCGGTATCACTATGTAATTTCGTACCAAATGAGAAAGACAACACAACTATATATAGGCCTACTAATTCCGCACGAAATCATACTTGCCAGTTCATGCGGAATTACATTTAGTAATTCCGTGCGGAATTAGCTAGGAGACTTTCATGCGAAATTACAAATTAACAATTATATACTCCTATTTCGTGTGCATCTTAAATTCTGTTTCATGCAGCCTATTTCGTGTGAAGATATACTTCCATGATGTAAGTTTATGATGTCACTTGTATGATGTCATCATCAAGAATGATGACATCATGCTTGTTCAGATCCGCAACGAATCCAAGACTCGATATAAGACGAAGTCGACAGATGTATGCACCAACAGACTCCCCCTCAGATGTTGACGAGTCTTAAGTGTCGAGTCTTCAACGTCTTCAGTCTTTATCAGTCTTTGGGCTCTTTTTAGAATCTCGATCTGATTCTTACCTCACTCCAACATTCTTCAACTAATCTCCTCCTTGGATGATGTAACTCTCTCTTGTATTTTTCAGGATCAGCAGCTGGCTCTAGCAACTTCCGACTTTCTTTCTCTAACAGACTCCCCCTCAACTTGTACTGGGATCATAGTCTGGCTTTCACTGGATCAAGATCGTGACCTAACTCTCTGTCTGCTCAGGGTCAGAAACCAAGCTATCCTGCACATCCTTAACCTCAAAATAAGATTTACAAATATAACAAAATTTTAATCTTTGATTACCACTTGTAAAAACATTATTCATTTTCAGAACAATTTACTTTCAAAAGACTCCTTTTCACTTAAAAACTTTTCAATCACACTCTCCCAAACCTGTTCATCATGTTCAGCACTCAGAATTTTGAAAATCAGCTCTTCAATATCAGTTGTCTAAATCTTTTTGGATTTTTCAAAATTTTTTCTAAAACACAATGAAAATCTTTTTGAATTTTTTATATAAAAGTATGAAATGCAGTAAAGAAATATTTACATACAATATTTTTGTGAGTTGTGTGTAAGAGGATCATATCAGTTCTTGAGACAAATCACCAACACCGTTAAGCTTTAAACATTCTAAGTTCTAAACGATTCACTTAGATTGTCAGTATACTGATCCACTTAAATTTTCACACAAAGTTCAACTGTTTCGAGATATGATATTAATGTTTTAAGCACTTAAACTTATTCGTGTGTCCCACCACTTGAATATACTCCCGTATCCAGATCCCAATATTCAGTCTTACAGGTGAGTATACCTAGATGATATCTGTAAGGGGTTAAATGCGAAACCGTGAGAGCTCAGGTCAGAACTTCCGTTCAACAGAGAGATGACGGTTCGACTTTTGGTGGGTCCCTTTAGAGGATCTTTTCTTCAACAGCACATGATTAGCATTTTTCAATGTTTCAACATTTTTTATGCTGAGGGCGGCGCTTTATTTCAAGCAAGCGTAAAGTATTCTCCGGGGACTAGGCCATTGCTTCCGCAAAATCAGAAGTCCCGGGATAATACCCCAGATATCACTAAGCATAAAGACCTAATATCTCAGAAAGAGGGGTCCTTCAAACAAGATTTCGGGGGTTACCCATATATCCGAGAGATGTTACCCACGAATTAAGCAAGTTTGAATTTAGGTTTATATCTCGTCACAATCTACTAAATGTGCAAAACCTACTGGCATATCATCAGTGAGACTGTTTATCACTATTTAACTTCCATTTCTTTAGCATGCCGTGATCGTCCACTGACGTACCATCATTTCCTCCTTTATACAACAAAACTCGTTTTTGTTTTTATCATGTTTTTGTCTTTTTCAAATTTTCAAATGTTTTTGGATTTTCTGAAAATTTTTACTCCCCCTAAAATGCAAACACATTTTAAAGAAATTTGAAAACAAACTATACAATAAAGTGACAGCTGATATCGAATTACTTCACTTCGCCATCCTCTTGGCATAAACAATCAGAACTCTCCCTCACAACAAACTATTTTCCCATTGTGATTTCAAAACACTTAAGTTTGTTTTACTCAAATGGTTTTTCGAGAAAATAAGTTTCGTTGATTTTACCAATTGTAAGTTAGGGGTTCATCCTCCAAAAATATCATATGTAGAAAATCAAGTACAACTTAATGTCCCTGATTTACCACTTGTAAGTGAAATCCTTCTTCAACCTCTTGTAGGTTCACTCACCAATCATACCATTTGAAAATCAAAATATAACAATATAAAGATATCACCTGTAAAATTACCAACCAAACATTTCAAGAATGATGCCGATTCCTGCTCCACTCTTACCAACCTGGGAGCTCCGGCAAGTCAGGAATTTATGGTGAAAATGCTGTCACCCAAGCCTGACCAGCCTTGGGTGATTTTGGTGGCAAACATCTGTCCCACCAACATTTTGATTTGTAAAATTCTTTAGCACCCTTCATTTTCCTGTCAACCATCTTCCAAAAAATATGTTTAACATTTCCATTAAACACCTTTTCAGCATCAAAATCTTTCTTATTAGCAAAGAATTGACCTGATATCTCAAATCTACCTTTTGATTTTAGATTATCTTTCGACAATGGCGGAAAGTTTTCTTCGTTCATTTCTGGAACAGAATTATCAACCTTTTTCTCAACACATGACTCTTCTGATTTTATGGAATCAGATTCATTGTCAGAACTACTTTCAGATTTTACAACCCATTTTTGTTTGTTTAAATCAACTCTTCTTTTGTAAAAACGTTTTGAACTTTCACCTTCTTCGGAAGTTGAATTTTCAAACACTTTCGATTTCTTAGTTGATTGTTTCTTCTCAAAGACAAGTTTTTCTTTCAGTTTTGAGTTAGAAGTAACTCCCTGTTTTGTGTTGTTGGACTGTTGGCAATTCCAAGCAATATGTCCAACTTTTTGGCATTTAAAACAAGTTCTTCTGTCAACTCTTTGAGCAAATTTCTTCACATTCTTCTTTACTTCAGCAAGAAACTCTTGATTTGATTGTTTCCAGAACGGTTTCTTCTGCTCATCTTCAGAACTTCCTCCTGAAACAAATTTTGTTTTTGGTTTATAATTTTTCTCATTTTTATAATTTTTTAAAGAACTGAAACCTAAACCTTTCTTTTTGAAATTACTGTTATGGTTTGGTTTCTTTTGAAAACCATAACCAGAACCGTAACCCTTTTTCTTGTTCAATCCCTGTTGAACTATTGAAGTGCATTTTTTAGGTTTTTCATTAAGATTTAAATCTTTTATTTCAGAAATGTTAATTTCTGTTAATTTGAAAACCTGTTTGATCATTTCAGTTTTGACACTTCTTATTGGAAATTCTTCATCAGAATATAATTTGTCTGAATCATTCAAAGTATAAGCCACTTTGATCGATCCATCATTCAAATTAGATTTTGATAACAAGAATTCTTTATTGTAAACCCTCTTAACCGATGAACTCGGACTCTTCTCAGACGAACTCGAACTATCTGACTTAGACTCCGACTTTGACTCTTCATCCGTATCTAACACCTGATCGACAACTTTCTTTACTAACTCAGACTCATGATCAGTGTCAGACGCTGTGAATGTAACATCAATATTGTCTGGTAATTTATCAATGATTTCAGACTTTAACTTGATGTTGACTGCCTTTTTAGACGCTCCTCGTTAGGATTCCTGGGAGAATAACTTTCATGGATCGGGGGCGGACATCTGTTATACTTGACACTTTGTTTCTTACCAGTATCAGTATCTTCAATCTTTTTCTCCATGAATGCTTCAAGACCTGCAACAGTAGGATAAACACGATCAATCAAATAATCACATGTTGTATAGCTCAACAACAATCGTTTAATCCTTTCACTCTCAATCTTTTCAAGTTCCAACTCCTGTTTCAGCTTAGCACAATCTTCAATATACTCATTGATGACCTTTTGCTTTGTCATTAAAGTTCCATTCATCCTCATCTGAGCAGTTTCAACTTCTAAATTTGTCTTTTTCAGACTATCCACTGTTCTGTTCAGAACATCATACGACTCCTTCACATACTTCACATCGGACAGTAAGTCTTCTTTAATCTTCTCCAAATCAGCAATCTTCTTATCTTTCTCCTCACAATTTGTACAAGACTCTAAACACTTCAAACATGGTTTTTCAACTTCAACCACTTTTTCAATTATCTTTTCAATCTCGACAGTCTTTTCAACTTCAACGAGTTTCTCAACTTCAACAATTTTTTCTACCTCAACGATTTTCTCTATTTCAACAATTTTCTCTACTTCAACAAGTTTCTCAATTTCGACTATTTTTTCAACTTCAACTATTTTCTCCACCACTTTCTCCACTTCAACGATCTTTTTTATAACTTTCTCAATTACTTGATCACTACTAGCTTCTCCAGATTCTGTCTTTGCTTTTTCATCAGCAAGCATTCTTGCTGCTTCCAGTTCTTTCCTTAATCTGGCAATCTTCTTCTGATACAGCAACTCAACTTTTTCTGCAAAAAACAAATTAAAATTAGTAGGATCTATGCCTTTTCTAGCTTTGTTGAGATGTTCTTCCTCATCATCGGTATCCACATCACTTCCAAGATCTGGAAAAATCGGAATTCTTTTCTCACTAGTCCCATCTTCACCCAGAATTCTAGCAACAAGACCTGATCCTGGTGGAATGTATTTATCCCAGCTAAACCCTTCAGCAACAAATTCATCATCTTGATCAATGATACCAAAATAGGCTTTTTTATTTGCATCCTCGATCATTTTCCTTTTTTCATCAATAATTGGCCGAGCATGTGCAGTTTGTGGTTCCTTTTGTTGAGTAATCTGATGAAAATTTGACTTTTGATAATAATCATTCTTTCCATCTTGTCTCCTAATTGCTTCGTTGTTTTTGCATTCTCGTTTAAAATGGCCTTTTCATTTGCAACGAAAACAGGTAACCTTTGATTTGTCAAAACCTAACGGAGAAGTAGCCATTCCTCGAAACTCATCTCTACCAGTAATTTGTTGAAACTTTTCTGCCCTCCTCCAAGCACTAGCCAAACACCATTTCACATCCATCAACTCAAGTTCCTCTGCATCAATTTGGTCATAATCTTCTTTGGTAAGCATCGGATTTCCAATCTTGCCATCATTCAAATTTTCATAAGATTCCAACATAGCAACAAGTGATGCCATGTGTTGCTTGGCTATTTCTAGAGACAAATTCTGACCATTTTGAATGTTCAAACTAACATTGCACTGCAAAATTGTAGAGTTCTGTCTTTGAGGACTTGATGTTGTATGATTTGGATCAAAGCTTGAATACGAGGATGAAGATCCACCACTCTGTGTCACATTACTACTCTTTGTTCCAGATGAACTGTTAGCACTAAAACCAGTTTGAATCTTTGGACTAGGGTTGGGGGTAGCTTCAAACTTGTTCCCTCTGTAATACAAACTGACATCTTGTTGAGCATTTGGATTCTTCATTATTGCTGTTTTCTGAATATCTAACTCGTGCTCTTCAATTTTCTGAATAAACTGTGCCAGATTCATATTCTCAGACTTCCTCATGTGTTTCACAATCATCAAATAAGTTCCCCACTTTTGCTGCGGTAATGCATCAGCAAGTTTATCAACCCATTCCTCATCATCTTTCTTTATATCCAATCTTCCCATTTCCAAAACAAGATGACAATATCTATCAATTGTCTATTTCGTTGTCTCATGATCAAAAGCTACAAACATATCAAACGATTTCTTCAGCAATGCCTTTCTGTTTTTAATCATATATGTGCTTCCTTTGAATTTTTGAATTAATGCATTCCAAATCGATCTAGCAGTACCCTCATGCTGAAGCAAAACAAAGATATCTTCTTTAATCGCTTGTTGAAGAATACTGATCATCATTTTTTCACTTGTATATTTCAATTAATCAGTTTCTGAGAAGTCACAAAAAGCTTTTTCAAGCCCACGCTCATTTTTCGGTTTCTCGTAATCTTTTTCTAATGAACACCATGCATCAAATTTGTAAGCTTGCACCCAGTTCTCAAATCGATTTTGCCAACCTTTAAAATCTTCAATGTACATCAGCTTCGGTGGTTTCTGATGAGTTCCCGTCTCATTCTCACTGTACAATGTTTCAGCAGCTGTAACTGGTGCAACTGGTGTAGCAAACGCATTGTAGAATTCCTCTTCCATGTTTCAAATTCAAAGCTTCACAAACACAAACTTTCTTGTGTCAAAAATACTGGTCTCAAACGAGCCGTATCACCTTGTAAAACACCTGCAAACAAACAAACAAACGATCAGTTTAAACGGACTGAATACGTAAAAGTGTGTGTTGATGAAATCAATCTAAGACTCGTGTCGAAGATTTGCGGACTCGTTCCAATGTTGTTCGTGTGAAATCACTGAATGAATGAACACCTCTTTACTCAAACAATCATGTAAATTCTGATAGTGAATTGAACAAATATAATATCCGACAAAATCTTTAATCACTTCACATAAGCCATCAAATCATATGAATCAAGTTACATTTATCATCAAATAGTAATGGCCGACAATCCTTGAGCTAAAATAAATGTGTTAGGACAGAGTAAAGCTTTTAATTTTGGCTGTTGACTTTTAATCAAATCACGTGAATCATTTAATGAAGTCAAATGCTTTTGGCCGACAATTGCTTTATCAACACAATTTGATTGGATCGAACCTTTTAGATCAAAACAAATTATCAACTTTTAAAAGATTCACTGCACTTGAATCAAATGATTGGGCCGATCAATACATGCAAACCGATATGATTGGGCCTCAAGACTTTAAGTCACATGCAACAATATGATTATCAACACATGTATTGGGCCGTGTAATATGAACTTCAATCAGTGTCCGACAACAATACTTAATGTTCACATGCAAAATTTTAATGTCTGATTTTACTTTGATTGTGTCGACAACCCAATATCACATGCAAACTGACACAAAATACTAGATTTCTTTTCCCAACTACCAATGACCTGACATCCTCGTTTTACGTTTCACACGAAATTAGGTATTTTCACACGAAACACAGTAATTTCGCACGAGATTAAGGACTTTTCAAACGGAATTAGCTTATTTCGTGCTAAATTAAGCTGACGTCACGCTATTTCGAACACAAAATCTCAGATTTCTCCCAAACGGCTTGGAATTAGGATCTGAAACTTGGTAGGGCTGTAGATTAGGTGTTTTCGCACAACATATCAAAAACTCATCCGATTTGGACCATAGAAACCCGTTCAATTTTGAAAAGAAGGTGTAGAAGACAAAAATTGTGATGAAAACAGGTTGTTTTGGTATGAACTCCTCGTCCTGAGCTCTGATACCACTTGTAGGATCGAATCGTGACCCAAATGAGTCAATCAGAAGAGTTCTTGTCTATACGAAAGGCGGAAACAAACGTATAAACTGTGAAACAGCTTGATTATCACTTTAAACGTCTTGTATATTGATATAACACTGTTTACAATCAGTAGACAAACCGGCAGCACCTCGGTATCACTATGTAATTTCGTACCAAATGAGAAAGACAACACAACTATATATAGGCCTACTAATTCCGCACGAAATCATACTTGCCAGTTCATGCGGAATTACATTTAGTAATTCCGTGCAGAATTAGCTAGGAGACTTTCATGCGAAATTACAAATTAACAATTATATACTCCTATTTCGTGTGCATCTTAAATTCTGTTTCATGCAACCTATTTTGTGTGAAGATATACTTCCATGATGTAAGTTTATGATGTCACTTGTATGATGTCATCATCAAGAATGATGACATCATGCTTGTTCAGATTCGCAACGAATCCAAGACTCGATATAAGACGAAGTCGACAGATGTATGCACCAACAAACCCCCCAACTAAAAGCTAAAAACTAAACCATAAAGCTAAACCCCATACCTAAATGCTAACAAAATTACTCTACAAGACATTTCCCAAAATTACTCTACAGAAGTCAAAATTACTCTACTAGAGTAATTTGATAATTACCCTACATTTCCCAAAATTACTCTACAGAAAAAACCTAAACCCCCCCCCCCCACTCCCAACTAAAAACTAAACCATAAAGCTAAACCCCATAACTAAATGCTAACAAAATTACTCTACAAGACATTTGTTAGGACCGGTTTTGACTCCGTTTCGATTGCGAACCGAACGTGTGATGTGCGGAATCCGTACACGAACGTGACTGAACACACGAGAACGTAATATAATTGGTGATTCTATTAACAGATCTGAAAACGTACAGCACCTGAATCACGTGGAGCACTTTCTCTCTCTAGTTTCTCTCTCTAACACTAGAGCTCTCCAAAGTCTCCAAAATGCCAAAAGTTACAATTCTAACACTTAGACTCCTATTTATAGGCCAAAGGGGCTTTAATGAGATTCCTCATTATTACAGAAATGCCACCTTGCCATTTCTCTAAATGTAACAATATAAGCACTAAAATTAAACTGTTTCTGCTACGACTTGAGATGACGGAGGCGATAGACATACTGCACTAACAGACTCCCCCTTGGATATTGCCGCAGTCAATCTCAATCATTGAGTCAAACTCGTAGCGTCTTTTCTTTCTCTCTCTCTCTCTCTCTGAGTCTTCTTGAAGCTTTATCATATATTCAGCAACATAGACTCCCTTTTTCTTGAGCAGAATCCCCGTGGATCTGTCTTTAGCTTTAGCTTCCTCTTTCGATAGATTCTTCAGGCTCCCCCTTTCGTTAAGCTTCCGTGCTTTTGGGATCGACACCTGGCTTTCCGGTTACAAGCTCCTTTAGGATAGTTACATGGCTACTTGAATCCACGCTTCCCCTTGCGTTGAGCTCGTCTTCAGACTCCCCCTTAGACTCGGCTATCGGGATCGTAGTCTGGTATAGCATCTGCAATCCTCAAACATTTATAAGTAAAAACATTTTGATCATCCAGGACTGAAAACCCTTGCTCTCTCAGCATAAGCTAAAACATTTTACATTGAAAGCATTTTTCGAATGTCCAGGAAACGTGACCTGACTTTTTTAAACTTTCTAAATCAAGATCCTGGCTCAAAGATATAATAATATGGATATATCCAGGAATACTTGATATTCTCCCTATCAACAAACTTCATGGATTTGGCAGTTTTAGCGAACATAATCTGAAACTGGCTCTTTTACATATTTTAACAGTATAAGCATCCAAATCCTTCACGGTTTATCATCCAAGTCCAACTTAATGACCTTGGAGATATCACAAACAATTTTTGATTTTTGATTTTAAAATTTCATGTTTCAAATTAATGAACTTGTTTAAAACACAATCAGCATACTTAGATTTTAAAACTCAGCTTCTCAGACATTGGTTGTCGAAAATAAAGCAGAAATCAAATTCTTTTTGTATTTTTCTGAAACATAAAGCAGTAAAGAAATATGTACAAACATATTTACATACAATATTTTTGTTTGAGTTTGCGTCAGAGGATCATATCAGTTTCTGACAAGTCACAAGTACCGTTGAGCTTAGTTACACATTAAGAATTAAACAATTCACTTAGATTGTCGATATACTGATCCACTTAAATTTTCACACAAATTTCAACTGATTCAGGATACGAATTAGGTGTATTAAGAACTTAAACTCATTTATGTGTTCCACCTCTTGAATATACTCCCGTATCCAGATCCCAATATTCAGTCTTACAGGTGAGTATACCTAGATGATATCTGTAAGGGGTTAAATTGCGAAGGCCGTGAGAGCTCAGGTCAGAACTTCCGTTCAGCAGAGAGGTGACGGCTTCGACTTTTGGTGTGTCCCCTTTAGAGGATATTTTCTTCAACAGCACATGATTAGCATTTTTCAATGTTTCATCATTTTTGTACTGAGGGCGAGCTATATTTCAAGCATGCAAAAAGTATTATACGGGGACTAGGCCATTGCTTCCGCAAAATCAGAAGTCCCGGGATAATACCCCAGATATCACTAAGCATAAAGACCTAGTATCTCAGAAAGAGGGGTCCTTCAAACAAGATTTCAAGGGTTACCTATATATCTAAGTAGTGTTCCCCACAAAATAAGCAAGTTTGAAATTATGTTTATATCCCGAAAAAGTTTACTAAATGTATAAAAACCTATCGGCATATCATCAGTGAGACCGTTTAACGCTATTTAATAATTACAATTCTTTAGCATACTGTAACTGTCTACTAATGTACTATCATTTCCTCTTTTAACACAAAAACTCAATTTTTGAATTTTATCATGTTTTTGACTTTTTCAAATTTTCAAATGTTTTTGGATTTTCTAACAACAATACTCCCCCTAAAATGCAAAACCATTCTAAAGAAAATTTGACAACTCGATCCTGATAGCTTCATCTCGCCATCCATTTTCTGCTTAAAGTGCTCTGCTTTGCAGAAAATAACATACCCCCATGATTTACAACACATTGATATTTTACAGTTTGAAAACCGTTTTTCAATCTTGTGAAATTAATCATGTTTGTAACGCCGTGAGGGTTTCGGCATATTCAATCAACATATTTTTGTAATTTTTTTTTTAATATTTGACAAAATAAAAAACATATTTTTAGTTTTTAAATTTTTAGGTTTTTTTTTTTTGAAATATTGTTTATTTATATACAGAAAAACAAACAAACTCCCTGTTTAACCAAACCAGGGTTCAGCAGCCTCCTCTTCCCGTTGTGCCAGGCTGCTCCGAATTCCATTTTCACAATCTTCAGTTTTCTTGAGCACCTACACATTCAGACTACTTGATTACTTGAACAATTTAGCCCAGGTCTGGCATTTCAACACAATATGTATCATGCAGTTTAGGAAAATCTTTGTTATCAAAGACTTTTTTAACTTTGACTTCAACTTTTTCATCTTTTATTGAAGTCATTTGTTTCTTAACATTCCACGTTTGACCTTTTGGAGTACCTCGTTTGTAAAAATTTGACTCTTTTTGAACATTTTGATTTTGAACAACTTTTGGTTTCCAAAACTCATTTGGTTTTGTTGTATCAACAGTTGTTTTCTAGCTTTGTGTTGTTCTAAGTCTGGGTGTGTGAGAATTCCAGGTCTGTTTTGAGTCGAACCTATTAGGGTTTGATTTCCAAGTTTGGTTCGAAACAAACTTGTTTGTGTTGTACCTCCAAGTTTGTTTTGAATCAAATCTGGTTGACCTGTGTTTCACATCCTCAGATTTCTGTTTCTCAACATTTTCAGACTTCTTTTTGTCAACATCCACAGATTTCAGATTTGGACACTTTCGTGCAAGATGTCCAATTTGATCGCATTTGAAACACGTTCATTTTGAAACATCTTTGACCTGTGGTTGTTGCTTTTTCTTTTGAGCATAAAACTCTTCATTAGACTGTTGTCTAAATTGAAGTTCTTTTTCTTCTTCAAAACTTTTTCCTTGAACAAAATTCATTTTTGCCTGAAAATTCGGCATTTCATTTTTATTTCGACTTTGTTTCTTCTTATAACCCAACCCAGCCTTCATGTTTTTCTTCTTGTAACCAGGTTTGTTATAAAAAGTTTTGTGACCTTTTCCAGCAAACTTTGGAATCTCAGACTTTTCAATCTCTACCATGTTGAAAACTTTGTCAACCTTTTCTGAAATCACATTCTGAATCGGGAATACAACATCTAAAAATAATTTGTCCGATCCAATCATGGTATAAACCAATCCTTTTGAATCATCATTCAAATTTTTTCTCAGATTTTGAGTTTTTCAGATATCCATCATGAAAATTACCTTCATGTTCATCCTGTGATTCAGATTTACCTGTATCAACTGACTCTTCTTTCAACACACTTTCAACGACCTTATCTACCACCTCTGAATCACTAGAATCATCAGATTTGGAATAGGTTACGTCAATGTTATCTGGCAATTGATCTACCATGTTGAAAGCTTTTTCGACCTTTTCATCATCATAAAATGCAAACTTTTCCGGTGGTGGAACTTGATGAAACTCTGAGCCAATACCTTTCTTGTTTTGCTCAGAATCTTTTCCATCCGGTTTTATGTTGAAAATTCTTTCAAGCACATATGACGACGCGTGATAACTTTTTAACTTGTTATTATCCTGTTCTAAATCAGCAATCTGACACTTAAGTTTAGCGACATCCTCAATGTAAGAATTAACAACTTGTTGCTTTATTTCATAATTTCGCTTATACTCCTTAGTTGTTTCAGAACAGTAATTCAATCTTGATTGAACAAATTTCATTTCACTTTTCACCTTTTCATATGACTCTTTTGTAATATGATATGCCAATTTTATTGAATCATATTCTTTCTTCATTTCTTGACAAACATTTTCTTTTTGATCACATTCTTCTGTTATTTTCAAAACATTTGCTTTCAAAACTTCATTTTCTTTTTCTAACTTTTTACATTTTTCTAAAAAAATTTCATTATTATCTTTCAAAACTTTTTCGTTTTCTAACATTTCTTTGTATTTATTTTTGAAAACTTCTTCTATTTTAATAAATTCAAGATCTCTTGTTCTGAACCTTTCATCTTTTTCAGTACAAGCACTGCACGTTTCCATGCATTTCTTGCACTGTTCAACAGTTTTTAAGATTTCAGAATCAGAAATTACCTCAGTGATTGGCACTTCGGTGTTTGCTTCTGTGTGCTTCAACTTTGCTTCACTCTTTTGTTTTTCTTCAACACCAACTTCAGTATCACCAGCAACCTTCGAATTCTCATCCTTTACTTCAATCAAACTTTCAATTTTCTTCTCATCTTCTACAACCTGCTGTTCTTCAGTAACAGCTTTCTCAACCTCTTCATTCACCTCAATTTTTCTTCAATCTTTTCTTTCCAGTTCGATTTTTAGATGACAAAAACGTTCAATCATTTGTCGAACTGATTCACCGTTAAGACTATCAAACAAATCAAATTCTTTCTTTAATAAAGCAATTTTGTTTTTCCTGATTTGTTTACCCCCTATGCCTTAACCCGTAAAGCTTCCCAAATAGATTTTGAAGATCCATCATGTTGTAACAAAGTAAACATGTCATTTCTGATGGATGATTGAATGAAGGCAATCATTCTTTGTTCAGCTGCAAATTCGGATTTGTCTTCTTTAAATAATTTCTTGAGTGGAAGATCTTCTCCTTTATCATCTCTTGGTCTTACATATCCAAACTCCATACAGAACCAGCTCTCGTGTGCATAGGCTTTTGCCCAGTTGATGAAACGCTCTTTCCACCAAGTATAATCTTCAATACTTTCAAGAGTTGGTGGCTTCGAGTGTGTTCCGTAGAAGTTATCATGCTTAATGTTCTCATTGATCGCTTTTGTTATGGTTTTTGGTGTGACAGTTGATGTTTCGGAAGACTCGGATGTAAACGCGTTGCAGAACTCTTCAGCCATGACGTTTCTTGTTTATCACTTCAAATATCACCTGAAACCTGAATCACGCAAACAACAATGATCAGTTCTAAAAATTATCAAACAACTTGAATCAGACAGGTATCCGATCTTGTGAGTCAACAAAAGTCAACAGTGAAAATAATCAGTGATGTTCGATCTTCGCAACCGAGCTCCTGCTCTGATACCACTTGTTAGGACCGGTTTTGACTCCGTTTCGATTGCGAACCGAACGTGTGACGTGCGGAATCCGTACACGAACGTGACTGAACACACGAGAACGTAATATAATTGGTGATTCTATTAACAGATCTGAAAACGTACAACACCTGAATCACGTGGAGCACTTTCTCTCTCTAACACTAGAGCTCTCCAAAGTCTCCAAAATGCCAAAAGTTATAATTCTAACACTTAGACTCCTATTTATAGGCCAAGGGGCTTTAATGAGATTCCTCATTATTACAGAAATGCCACCTTGCCATTTCTCTAAATGTAACAATATAAGCACTAAAATTAAACTGTTTCTGCTACGACTTGAGATGACGGAGGCGATAGACATACTACACTAACAACATTTTCCAAAATTACTCTACTAGAGTAATTTGACAATTACCCTACATTTCCCAAAATTACTCTACAAATGCTCAAAATTACTCTACAGATGCTCAAAATTACTCTACAAGACACTTTTTGCTTTTTCCCCAGTAATATTGAAGTTGCTGATAATTACCAAAATGACACCACCACTTTTTGCCTTTTCCTTCAATTCGTACGTTTCGTACGTTTATTTTGTTTTTATTTGATCCTTTACCTTAACAAATAAACTAACAAAATATTTTCATTAATATTAAAAAACATTACATAAACTTAAAAAAAACATACACTAAAAACAACAATTGTATTATTTTTTATTTTTTATTTAAAAAAAACCTAAACCTAAACCAAAAAGGTAAAATTAAAAAAAATATATATTCTCCACCACCCCTTTTCCCCTCAAAAGAAGCAAAACATCTTGGCATCTTCTCTCTCCCTCTCACTCGTCTTCTCCAACACCCTCTCTCTCTCTCTAAAACCTAAAACCAGACATTCTCTCTCTCTAAAATGCAAAATATTGTAATTGTAATTGTTTTTTTTTTATTTTAACGGTCACATTTGAAGGGGGCCCACCAAAATTGGATTGTCGCCACCGGCAAGAACTCGATGCTGAGGACGGGACCGGGGGGTGGTGTGTCGGCGTCGCCGGAGCTCGACGTGGTGGGGGACGGTCCCCATACCCTATAGCCTAAGAGATTAAAGTTCATATCCTACTAGTAGCGTATTTATTAAAGGAAATCTTGGAATTGGTCTACTAGTACTGTATTTATTCTACAAAATCTTGGAATTGATGTTTATTTAGTTCCCCAGCCACATAAGTCCGTTAAGACCCCAAACACCGTCTTGGGGGAGCCAAGGGAGGGTTATGAGTGGGTTAACGAGGGTTAAAGAAATAGGAATGTGATTTGATTGGCCAACCAATGAGAGCACACCATTTAGAGGTGCATGAGAGCACATCATACAGCCTTACACTTTTATTATTGTCAAACTTCATGTAACACAATGACGGGTGGTCCGTAGGACAACCCTTAAAAGGTTTAATACAATGCACATTCTATACTTATTTCGGTTAATCGCTTGAACTTGGTAACCACTAGAGGATTTGATGTTGCAGGTGTTAAGGTGCTCAAAGTGCAGGATTTAGGAAGCTTGGATGGATGTGGGAAGATGGCATCATTAAGAGATAAAGAAATCAAGTTTTGAGGGAGAAACAAAGGAAATAGCCCACTCAGCGCCGTAACCTACGGTATCTTACCGTAGGTTACGGCCATTCATGCTCAAAAGTTGTCTGCCGTAGATCAGAAGAAAAGCACCGTAAAGAATTGCTGAACGCCGTAAGCTACGGTGAAGTGCCGTAGCTTACGGAACTATATTGACTTTCTGAATATGCTGACCGCCGTAACCTACGGTGATCTGGCCTAGGTTACGGCGCCGACTGATGCAAACTTGTAACTCCTTCCATTAAATGCCATTTTCAGGAAGATTAAAGGGACTTATCATTTCCAATCGGTTACCACTGGTCTTGGGAACGAAGGAGAGCAATTTTTGGAGACTTTGGCAAGGAGAAACACTATCTAATCATTAGTTTTTGGCTTTTATTCTTTATGAACAATAGAACTTTTGTTATAATGTTGCTTGAAGCCATGAGTGGCTAAACACTTGATGATTGTCCTGGATTGAAGGTTTGGTTGAGACATTTCATGTTTAATTCTTCTAATTTCTAGAATAACAATCTTTATCTTTATGATTTGTTGTTATGGTGTGTGATTGTTTGTTAGTAACTTGTTAATCCTTATGTTGAACTAAATAGAAACCATACGTTCTTGGTGCCGTTGGCAATCGAGATATCATGGGTATAGTTAGGCTTGGGTAAGGGTTGATTGATCATCGGGTAACAACCTCACGTTCTAGGAATCTGAGTACTTAGTTCCCTTTCATCACTGCAAGTAATCACTCATGAGCTATGTCTATGTAGTTCTTTCTAGTGAAATGATAATATGAATGTCGAAACAAACCGGAAATCTAGGATGGTCATTTGTCTCTAATTTGCTTACAACCAAAACTTTTCTTTTGCAATTTATTTAGTTAAATTTAGTTCTTAAACCAATTCACTCAAATCAACTCTTGAATTTTACTTTTCTTGCAATTAGCTTAATTTAGTTAACTTAGAGAAACACTTCAAATAACACATATTCCACAAACTCCCTGTGTTTGATACCCACTTACCACTAGCTAATTAGTTGTATTTGGATTAAATTTGATTGTGACCGTGACATCACGTCAAATTTTGGCGCCGTTGCCGTGGAGTAGTGCTAAATTTAATGAAACATTGCTAACTTCTTCCATTAAATGCCATTTTCATGAAGATTAAAGGGACTTATCATTTCCAATCGGTTACCATTGGTCTTGGGAACGAAGGAGAACAATTTTTGGAGACTTTGGCAAGGAGAAACACTATCTAATCATTAGTTTTTGGCTTTTGATCTTTATGAACAATAGAACTTTTGTTATAATGTTGCTTGAAGCCATGAGTGGCTAAACATTTGATGATTGTCCTGGATTGAAGGTTTGGTTGAGACATTTCATGTTTAATTCTTCTAATTTCTAGAATACAATCTTTATCTTTATGATTTGTTGTTATGGTGTGTGATTGTTTGTTAGTAACTTGTTAATCCTTATGTTGAACTAATTAGAAACCATACGTTCTTGGTGCCGTTGGCAATCGAGATATCATGGGTATAGTTAGGCTTGGGTAAGGGTTGATTGATCATCGGGTAACAACCTCACGTTCTAGGAATCTGAGTACTTAGTTCCCTTTCATCACTGCAAGTAATCACTCATGAGCTATGTCTATGTAGTTCTTTCTAGTGAAATGATAATATGAATGTCGAAACAAACCGGAAATCTAGGATGGTCATTTGTCTCTAATTTGCTTACAACCAAAACTTTTCTTTTGCAATTTATTTAGTTAAATTTAGTTCTTAAACCAATTCACTCAAATCAACTCTTGAATTTTAATTTTCTTGCAATTAGCTTAATTTAGTTAACTTAGAGAAACACTTCAAATAACACATATTCCACAAACTCCATGTGTTCAATACCCACTTACCACTAGCTAATTTGTTGTATTTAGATTAAATTTGATTATGACCGCGACATCACGTCAAATTTTGGAAGGTGAACGGGCATCGGCTCAAACCGTACTTGGAAGGTAACGATATCAACCATATTGACATTGACAAAGTGGGTTACATTTTACGCCCATTGGATGATGAGGAAACGTGAAAGAGGCCCAGGTTTGGTGTTTTGTACATATTTTAGTTTAGTTTCGTGTTTGGAATAAAGTCTCGTTTAGAACCGGTGTTTGAAACAAGTGTGGGGAAATCCGTACGAATTTCTCGAACATGTGTTGAGGACAACACGGGTTTTTAACGGGGGGGTAGGATAATAATTTTCATGTTTTTAATAAAGTGTTAAAACAATAAAAATTAAAAAATTAAAAATTTAAAAATAAATAAATAAATGTATGCAACATAAGTGTTTTTGGCCCCCGTTTCGCCCAGCTACCGCCGTAAGCTACGGTGGGGGACCGTAGCTTACGGTGGGTCTCAAACAAAAATAAGCCTTACGGCATTTATCTTCTGACCTACGGCGCTCCATTTTTCACCCAGAACTTACCGTAACCTACGGCGTCTGGCCGTAGGCTACGGCACCGAGTGTACGGGTAGGGTCAGACTTGTCGGCGGTTACAACATATAAAAAAAAACCCGAAAACTTATCATTAATAATAATAATAAAACAAGTAACAACAACTCCTAAACTATCCCTATCCACAACTTTCGATTCATTCACCCTAACCACACATTTCTTTCTTCTTCTTCTCCACTAAGAACCCTAGTTCTTCATAACCTTCAAAACTTCATATATTTCTCAAATCTTGTCCGAATCTAGTGATTTTTGAGTCCATTTTGGGTGAATTTTCACAAGGAACTCAGATTTACACTCGTATTTCGAAGATTCCTTTGTTTAGGGGGTCGGATTTGAGCATTGGGGTGCCGAAAATTTGGGGATTTTTGTGGGTTTTTGTGTGTACTTGGATAGTTTGTTATTCTCATCTTCTACAACACTAAGGTATGCAATTTCTGGTCATTCTTTGAAGTACATTAAGGTTTGTAAGTTTTCATTATAGTTTTTGCTTACACACTTGCTTGTATGAGATAGATGATAGGATTTTGTGAACCATTGAGTGCTATGGGTAAAAATGTGTTTGATGTCTAGTAAAAATTTTTGTGGAAAAATTCTGAATTATAGGGACATCATGCCGAATTTTTGTTTGAAAGAATGAATCTTTGGTTTTTGTACATTTATACCCATAACATAAAGCAAGTGTGGGGAAGATTGTGGAGTTGAACTAACTTGAAATGTTTTGTGTGGTTTGTGGATGTGTGTAGATATGGTGAAGAAAAAGGGAAAAACAGTTGCAAGTTCGTCTAATGTACCTCAAGGGGAAGAGGAGCAACCCAAGAGAAGGAGATTGACACGGGTTGGTGACCCGGATTCGGAGGAGGATGCGCCTCCAAGGGGTCCGAAACCGAATTGGACATCCGGTTCATTGCTTGACCAACCCGCGGAATGGAGAGAGGACTTGTTCCACGAACAAATAAACAAGTTGAAACAACGGGCTGAAGCATTTATCTGTGAAAAGGAGATCCGGGAGGTTGATTTCGGGCCGTTTGGGATAACAGCAAAGTTTAAAGAATTGGGTTGGGGGGCAGCTTTGAAGTGTTATGATGGCGAGGTGAAGAAGATGTATGATACTCAGATTCAAGAATGGATGGCTTCGCTCGAATGTCCCCCGTTTAAGGCCCCAAGCAAGATGAAGCTCGTTGGGTGGTGTAATGGGGTTAAGGTCGAAATGTCTTATGACTCGTTGCGCCGAGTAGCAAACTTTGATGACTTACCATCCGGTGAATATAGCTATCCAAGCCTCAAAGATCTCTACCATGAGCCCGATAAGCACCCTCAATGGCAAAATATGTTGGATTATCTATTTCTTCCGGGTAGAACACATGGGAAGTTGTATAGACGTAACTTGAGAATGGAAGCAAAGTTGTTGTTGACTTTGTGCACATACAATGTTATCCCACGGCGGGGTGACAAGATGGAGGTCCGGTTTCAAGAGGTGCCGCTTTTGTATATGATGATGCATGGTTCTCCAAAGGTACCATTCTGATTTCTAGTGTTAAACAACATCTGGCTGAGCAGGAATAGTGGAGAAAGAAAGATTGTGCCTCATTGTCGGTTGATTACGGCGTTGCTAAAGAAATATGGGGCAATTAAAGGTGATGAAAAAGGTTCTTACAAGAGGTTTAAACCATTTGACCTCAAGAATCTGGGGCCAGGTTGGGATTACAAGGAATCGGAGAGGTATCATAAGCTGAAAACAGATGGGAGAATATGGAGAGTGTTGGGGGGAATTTTTGAGAAGTTAAAAAAAAATTGTAACACCAAGCGAAAAGTGTCAAAATTTGAAAACTTGATATTGCTCCACTTGACACACCGACACCCATTCCTAGTTTTTTTTTTTTTTTGGTGAGAATTTGAGCCACATATGATTGTTATAGATATTTCTTTGTTTGAGTGGCGGTGTGTGTCGTGTGTTAATAGAACTTGTGTATGAATTCTTGATAAATCCTAGAGTTAGCATGCTTGTGAAAATGATAGGGGACTTTTAGGTAGCTTCGTCTAGATGTGTGAGAGTGTGGGATTGGTGGGTTGGACCTTATACTTTACATATATGAGTTTGGTTTTGTGAAGGGTGGGGGTTTGGTATTTAGAAAGCCATGTTTGAGCCTTATACCATTCGGTTGCGACCCAAACCTACTTCCTGAAAAACCCTACCTATTGAGACGACCCGGTTTAGGAGTTTAGTTGTGATTATTGATGTTCTTGTATATATTGTTGAGTTTATGTGTTATAAAAAATATGAGAAAAATACAAAAAGAAGTATTTAGTTGCAATAGTAGTTGAGATGTTGAAGAAGTTGTGTATATAGTTGATGTTTGCTTTGTTTAGTAGTAGAAATAAAAACCGGGTCGAATCAATGAGCTACTTTCACATTCCCACTATTTCCTACCTTTACACCTAGCCTCGTTACAACCCGTAAGTTCCTTTGATTCATAAGCATGCTCGATATTTGTTAGGAGGAGACTTGATTTTTATACAAGCTTATTGTCGCACACACACACACACGCATTGAGTGGTTTAGCATTGTATGCTAATATTTCTTGCTACTGAGAGTCTTTGTGAGGGGTGTGTCTTGTGGTATGATTGAAAGTTAGTAGAAGGACGGTACGTTTAGCTTGATTTGCATGATTGATCGCTTTAGTTGAAAATAGTTTTTGAATGGGTTGCTTGGGACAAGCAATGGGTAAGTGTGGGGATGTGACGGGTGGTCCATAGGACAACCCTTAAAAGGTTTAATACAATGCACATTCTATACTTATTTCGGTTAATCGCTTGAACTTGGTAACCACTAGAGGATTTGATGTTGCAGGTGTTAAGGTGCTCAAAGTGCGGGATTTAGGAAGCTTGGATGGATGTGGGAAGATGGCATCATTAAGAGATGAAGAAATCAAGTTTTGAGGGAGAAACAAAGGAAATAGCCCACTCAGCGCCGTAACCTACGGTGTCTTGCCGTAGGTTACGGCCATTCATGCTCAAAAGTTGTCTGTCGTAGATCAGAAGAAAAGCACCATAAAGAATTGCTGAACGCCGTAAGCTACGGTGAAGTGTCGTAGCTTACGGCACTATATTGACTTTCTGAATATGCTGACCGCCGTAACCTACGGTGATCTGGCGTAGGTTACGGCGCCGACTGATGCAAACTTGTAACTCCTTCCATTAAATGCCATTTTCATGAAGATTAAAGGGACTTATCATTTCCAATCGGTTACCACTGGTCTTGGGAACGAAGGAGAGCAATTTTTGGAGACTTTGGCAAGGAGAAACACTATCTAATCATTAGTTTTTGGCTTTTAATCTTTATGAACAATAGAACTTTTGTTATAATGTTGCTTGAAGCCATGAGTGGCTAAACACTTGATGATTGTCCTGGATTGAAGGTTTGGTTGAGACATTTCATGTTTAATTCTTCTAATTTCTAGAATAACAATCTTTATCTTTATGATTTGTTGTTATGGTGTGTGATTGTTTGTTAGTAACTTGTTAATCCTTATGTTGAACTAATTAGAAACCATATGTTCTTGGTGCCGTTGGCAATCGAGATATCATGGGTATAGTTAGGCTTGGGTAAGGGTTGATTGATCATCGGGTAACAACCTCACGTTCTAGGAATCTGAGTACTTAGTTCCCTTTCATCACTGCAAGTAATCACTCATGAGCTATGTCTATGTAGTTCTTTCTAGTGAAATGATAATATGAATGTCGAAACAAACCGGAAATCTAGGATGGTCATTTGTCTCTAATTTGCTTACAACCAAAACTTTTCTTTTGCAATTTATTTAGTTAAATTTAGTTCTTAAACCAATTCACTCAAATCAACTCTTGAATTTTACTTTTCTTGCAATTAGCTTAATTTAGTTAACTTAGAGAAACACTTCAAATAACACATATTCCACAAACTCCCTGTGTTCGATACCCACTTACCACTAGCTAATTAATTGTGTTTGGATTAAATTTGATTGTGACCGCGACATCACGTCACACAATTAAGTTTTTGTTACATGCTAGACTATATACCTATTTAAAAGGGATTGTGAAGGGGTATGGTCCCGAAAATGCCGCGCAGACCATTCTGGTCGCACTTTGGACCATACTCCTTAATCACTTTGGTGATCAACCATTCGACCCCGCGCGGGATGATCAAGCAGGGCATGGTCTCGCGCGAGGTCCAAGCAAGAGATAACACCAACTTCTATACTTAGCATTCTGTATAAGAGCCTTCACCTCCTGCAACCCCGCGCGGGATACTAATGTGCTCAGCAAGGGTCGCGCAGGAGCCAAAGAGCAAGGCTACTTTAGAAGGTACAAGTGGCAGAAGGGCAAGCCAATCAGCGTCCTCCAGACTGTGCTCTAGTGCTCCACGATCGTCTGACGTGCAGGAGACAGAAAGTACACAAGGATGCTTATGTGGCACCAATCACGGGGCGGCGACATCTGCCCCACGATCTCCACTTACCTGCTGATGGCAGAGGGACAACAAGGCCGACAACTAAGACACGTGGCTCCAATCAAGGTGCGCCAGCACCGGAGATCTTCTAGAAGACACTAACAGTCAACACCAGTGAGACAAAGAGCATATCCTCTAAGTTGTCGCCTTCCGGCCCAAGGCCCATCGGCCCATCTCCTCGTACACCTCTCCGGCTATAAATAGAGACCTTCAAGCATAGGTTAAACATTCTACTCCCACTACTCTCACTCTTAACACACAATTATCTCCTCAAAGCAGATACTTATTCTCACGCCGGAGCCTGGTTAAGAGGGAAACCCACATATTCCCCTCTTAACGAGCTAACGGTGTTCTGTTTTGCAAGATTAGTGGTTCGATACAAAGCTCAGGAAATTAAAAGAAGATTAACCCTCATGAAAGGAACATAAACCAAACTAATTAACCCTAAAATTAGTTCTGTGTTTCTTCATTGGCGCCCACCAATTTTTTCAATCACTCCCATCTTCTTTTTCTGAGTTTTTCCAAGTTTTTTGTTCCTTCGATCATGGTCGGTCAAGGAATCATTCCTGATTTCGGTTTTGGCACGAATTATAACGCAACATTGGGGGAGGACAATCAGAATGTCCAAGTCCAACCTGCCGAAGAGATTGGTGAAATCGAGATAACCAACACTGGGGGACCCCGCGTGAGCTTCACTCGCATCACCCAGACGGGAACCCCAGCAAGTCATGTCGCTGGTCCTTCAAACCCAGCTCCAAATCCAAACATCTCAGCGCTACTAGGGCTACCAGAAGGCGAAACCTTAGCTTCCTGGTACGCCAAACAAATTGCTACCATCAATACTGCGTATCAGTCATTGAGCGCACAGCAGGCGATTTTGCAAGCAGAACCCTCATTGGTTACTCCTCCGGGTCCAACGCAGGGGGAGCGCCAGACGCCCCCACAGCAAAACTTTCAAGGTAGAATCAACAGACATCCTCCTCTGAGAAGGCCGACCATACATGATACACGCGACACATACGGAGAAACGGATGCGTACAGTGATCATCCATCATATGTGCAGCACAAACGGCCAGTTCATAGCCGGCTTGGGCCGTGCAAGATGAACAACGAATGGGATGATACTGATCTGAATGATCCCACCTGGCAAGATGACGAGGGTTCATCAGTTTTCAACAGGATGCCGAAAAACCATGAGTCTTACAGGCAGAGGCAGCGCATCGCGTACAGCGAAGAAGCAGAGAGAGACTTCAGCCTAGCCTATAGGCCAGCAGAAGCTGCAGAACACTCAAAGTTCATCCCAAAGATTGCTTTGGCTCCACTCTCAAGAGAAAAGCTACCCCCAACAGTGGGAAAGTTCAACGGTCTCACAGACCCTGACGATCATGTTAGAGTATTCACAAGTGTTGGCGTTATGGGAGTATGGAATATGCCGATGTGGTGTCATTTATTTATCCAGACGTTTACTGGGGCTGCTCGTTTTTATTTTCAAAATTTTTATTTTTACATATGTCTAATAGAGAGTTTTTATTTTCAAAAAAAAAATTTGTATAATGTATATATGCAGTACATCCGAAAAATAATTTTTTGGAAAAAACTATAAAAAACGAACCATTACACGTGTAATATATCATATATTACGTATTTGTTGTATAAAAAAGGCCCTAGCGGACCGCAGTGACTTTTCCTTACGGTTTGCAGCAATTTTTTAGGTAGTTTTCTGGCTTTCTCATTTATAATGACTTTTCTCATGATCTTCTTCTTATATATCTATATATATATATATATATACACATATATGTAGGTTTAGGATTATGTGAGAATCATTGAGGTAATTGAGAACTTTGAGAATAATTCTGGACCACATATTTTTATTAAGAAAAAAACTTTTTTTTAGAAAAAATCGTAGCTTTTTTCCTTGCGGTTTGCAGCAATTTTTCAGGTAGTTTTTTTGTCAATAATTTAAATTTAAATATTGACAATATATGTGTGTGTGTGTGTATAATAAAAAATTGATTATATACATGATGTGCACAAAGTGGTCTAGTTAAACTAACTAATTTTAATCCTAAATTAGACACTCTAAATTTTAAATTTATAACTAAGACTCTCTAAAACCTAGACCACACAACCGGCAAGTGTACCGGTCAATGTAGTAGAGCTTAAGTAAGTCCAAGTATCGAACCCACGAGACTCTACTGACTATGAATACTAGACTCGATTACTATTAACTAAAGTGACTCGACTGAATAGTTTTGTTGTTTAATGGGGGTGGGGGTTTTCTAACGAACTACTAAAATTAACTAAATTAATAACTAGACTGAATAGACAGATGATGAGAAACACACTACCTATGTCAGAATCCTACACATGTATGACAAGTTTCTATCGGTAATGGAATTGTTGTGGAACCGGGATCTTCAGATGCTAAACTTATAAAATAACCTAAAGGACGCTGGACCCTTCTCAAGGAGAAACCTATAGAAACCTATAAGTTATTGAACTAACGGTTTTGTAGATTCCCTCACGGGCTTTCCTACTGTAATAATAAAGTACCCTCTAGACAATCTACCTCACAGCGTGAAAGTCATTGATAACTACGGATTCCTGATCAGACTAAATAAACAAGTAGTGAAGGGAAACTACAGGGATCTTCTCACAAAATATCTAACCGTAGCAATCTAACACTAAAGACAGGCCGGCAACCTCTCACCTCACAGCTATCGAGATTGGTAGAACACTTAATCCTATTCAAATCATAATTATACTCCTATGGTATTTTGGCCAATCAACCATAAACTAATCAAAAACACTAGTTAATCTATCATGAACCTACAACTAGAAGACATTCAAAAAGAAAACATTTGGAGTAAAGAATCAATCAAGGGTAAATTACACTTTTCGTCCTTTACGTTTGTATCGAATTACAATGGATAGCCTTTAACTTCACTAATTATAGTCACCATCCTTTATTTGGAAAACTCATTACACATTTCGTCCTTTACCACTAACTAGGTTAAAAAATTAAGTTATATCTGATCATGTGACTTGCACATGGGGGTAGATCGGTAATTGACGGGTGGTCCGTAGGACAACCCTTAAAAGGTTTAATACAATGCACATTCTATACTTATTACGGTTAATTGCTTGAACTTGGTAACCACTAGATGATTTGATGTTGTAGGTGTTAAAGTGCTCAAAGTGCGGGATTTAGGAAGTTTGGATAGATGTGGGAAGACGGCATCATTGAGATATGAAGAAATCAAGTTTTGATGGCGAAACAAGGAAAACTACACCACTCAGCGCCGTAACCTACGGCTGCAGCCGTAGGCTACGGCACCCCTACATGTGCAAAAGATCCCCTCCGTAAGACAGTGTTCAACTGCCGTAAAGGAATGCTGGCCGCCGTAAGCTACGGCAGGCGGCGTAGCTTACGGCGAGCTGTTGACTTTCTCACATTTGCTGACCGCCGTAAGCTACGGCAGGCGCCGTAGCTTACGACCATTCCCAACTCGTAACCTATGCCTTTAATGACCATTTTCATGAGTTTTTATGGGACTTATCATTATCATTTTCGGTTACACTTGGATTGTGAACGAATTTTGGAGATTGTTGGAGACTGGGGAGCTTGAAGAACATTGGTTAATTTCTTGTTTTATGTTGGTGATTCCTTTGAACATTAAAACTAGTATTATGATGTTGATTCAAGCCATGAGTGGCTAAACACTTTGTGATTATCCTGGATTGAAGGTTTGCTTGAGACATTTCATGTTTGATTTCCTAATTTCTAGAATAACAATCTTTATCTTTATGGTTTGTTTGTTATGGTGTGTGATTGCTTGTTAGTAACTTGTTAATCCTTGCGTTGAACTAATTAGAAACCATACGTTCTTGGTGCCATTGGCAATCGAGATATCATGGGTATAGTTAGGCTTGGGTAAGGGTTGATTGATCATCGGGTAACAACCTCACGTTCTAGGAATCTGAGTACTTAGTTCCCTTTCATCACTGCAAGTAGTCACACATGAGCTATGTCTATGTAGTTCTTTCTAGTGGAATGATAACATGAATGTCAATTGAAACCGGAAATCTAGGATGGTCATTTGTCTCTGATTTGCTTACAACCAAAACTCTCATTTTTGCAATTTAGCTAGTTAATTTTAGTTTTAAAACCAATCCAATCAAATCACTCTTGAATTTTATTTTATTTGCAATTAGATTAATTTAGTCAAGTTAGATACAGTAATTTTACTCCTTTATTTAAAAAAATAAAAAAAAATTATATAATATGCAACCAACCCCCCCACCACCTCTTCAAGCCCCAAAAGCCTCAGATCTGGTTCAGAACTTTCATCATCATCGTCATCATCAAACTTAACATTACCATCCTTATTACTTGAAATTGTCTTTTCATGCCCACTATGATCATTAAACCTATAATTAACCCCAGATTCCTTTAATTCATGTTTCCGCTACTTTAACAATTCGTTGGTTACCTTTAACTTCTCGACTCCTTTCAGCAACAAAATCCTTCATTTTCTCCAATGCCATCGAACTCAATTCATTTATGGTCTCCAACCCAGCTAACGAAGCCCGTATGTTCTCCTCTAAATCCGCTTCTTGTGGAAGAAACAACGAATCCGATAAATCCGTTATCTTATCACCGTCAATCACCTTAACAACCTCACAAATCCGGTCATGTATCTTCGAAACATGACTCAACTGATCAACCAACAACGGCCTTTGCAAATCCATTCATTCCTCCAAAGCCCTCAACTTATCACCATACTCACTAACCAAATCCTGCTTCTCCTTTAACTCGGTTTCCAACTCTACAATCATCTCATCTTTCTCCCCATTCAACTTCTCCAAATGCTCAACAACCGACGGTTTCTTCGCCACCTCATCTCTAAGCCCACTAATCGTCGTTTCAAGCTCCGACACCTCAATCGCGATTTCATAACTCCTTTGGTGTGAACCCGGCCATAGCCTCTAACCGCATAGATTCAACGTAGTTCTTGCACAACATACGCGTCTTCATCTTCTAATCAAAAGCCCCAACATCTTCATGTCTAACTATGATTAAAGAAATTGAATTTTGGGATTGTTATAAGAGGGTTGTTCTAGGGTTCTTAAATGGTGGTGATTGCCAGATGTGGTTGTTTAGAGAGAGAATGGATTTTAGGTATTAATATTGTGTTGTTTATTAAAATATTTCTTAAATGATTTGGTAATTGGTAAAAAGACTAAATTACCCTTATGTGACTAAAGTTAACTGGAAATTTTAACTAGGTTAATGCTAAAGGACGTATGTTGTAGTGGGTTTTACAAATAAAGGATTGTGACTGTAATTATTAAAGTTAAAGGCTATCCATTGCAATTCAATACAAACATAAAGGACGAAACGTGTAATTTACCCAAAAAATGAACAAGACTAAGCACACATACACATACACATCAAAACATAAAAACCAAGTCTTTACTTTACTATTAAATCCACAAATAAGTTCCAAAACCGAAAAGAATCATGTCAACCAATAAGTGTATTCATCGACCTAGGCAGTGATAAGGGTTTTAGCCTGGCATGGTTATAAAATCAGTAACAAGTTGCATAAGAAGTTCACAAAACATGTTGAAATCAAAACAAACGAAAAACGGAGAAATCAAATGATAAAAACATGATGCTTCACGCTCACTATGCTTGAAAATCTTCAACTTGATCGTTCCTTGTGCTCAAATAACCTCTAACCTGCTCTAAATTCGTCTCTAGCTATATGATTTTTGTCCAAGATAAGTTATGATCGGTTATGATGGAAATTAGGTTATAACATGCAAGTTACTAGCTTAACTCTAATTTTTAAGTAAAAAGGCCCCTCGCGCAACGAGAGGGGTTCCTCTTTTCGGTCTCGCATCACGCGAGACCACGTAAGTCAATTTAGGTCAAACAGCCCCTCGTGCAACGCGATGGGATCTTCCTTTCCTTGTCGCATGACATGACATGGTATTTTTCCAGTATTCTTGGATTGTTTTGCTGTTCGATCAATCATGAACGTTCCGGGGCTCGGTTTTCTTCCAACTTAGCTCGTTTTTCGTCCGTTTGAGCTTTTTTTCTCTTTCATGATACCTGTAAATCACAAATGATTCAATAGTATACAAAATCTAACTAAAAATGATACAATTGGACTCGAAAAACTGTACAAACTATACACGGAACTAGATGTATTTTGCAATACATCAATACACACATATATATATCCAAAAAAACCTCTTACAACGTGCAATTATAAGTAACAAATTTGGCTTAGAGAAAATGTGTGGTCCAAAAATCGTTCTCACGATTCTCAATTAACATGTGTTTTTCTTAGGATCCCTACCATATATATATATATATATATATATATATATATATATAGGTCAAGTATACCAAGAAATCCTATGTGAGTTCAAAACACTCAATAAACCCAATCGATGGACACAATTTTGCCATGTATTACAACTTTTTAAGAATTCTGACATGTAACAACTTTTGTCAGGAGAGACAAAATTAATATGTTACACTCTTTTCACCCATTTACATATATGTAACATCACATGTTACACTTTTTTTTTGGGTTTTCGATAGCAAGTTTTACGAAGTATAACATTTTTGAACTTAAATTTTATGAGTTTTCAATGTGTAGTGCATGTAAAAAACATGTTACATTTTTTATAGAAAAAAATAGTGTAACACACAAACTTGTTACATGTCAATGTGTCAGACAAAAAAGTGGAAAAGCAAAAAGTTGTTACAGTTAGTTTTGTCGGTCTGTAAGACCATGTGTAGTGGTGAGTGAAACAAATGCCTCACCCTTAGGGCCTTAGGCATGAAGCGACACGTGGCCGCCTAGTCAGCAAAGGAACATTTGTTAAAAAAGGGGTGTAATGGAATTAGGAGTTATGGGTGAAGACGTGAAGTTAAAGTTAGGGTTTAGTCTAGTTTGCAACTAGTTCACCAATTTGAAAATTATACTTTTAAATTAGGGGAATTACGTGAATGCCATTTTTATCTTTTTTTTTTACATGAAAAGTAATTTTGGTAAATGCTTTTTAGAAATATAAAACAAATAAATAAGTTGGAAATTTGTTATTGGACAAAGTTTGAAACATTTGAACAATTCGGCGTTTTAATCAAAATGCCCAACAAAAAAAATTGCAAAAAAAAAAACTCCCTAGGGGGCGGTGCGCAGGCGTGAAAGGGCGTGGATGGGTGAAAACGCTTAAATTGGGTGCCACTTCTGAAAAGTTACTTTTTGTAATATCCAATCTCAAACATAAAATTTTTAGATGGATGGTGAAGATTGAGTTTCTTGAGTTTTATGAATTCATAGAAGTTTTTTTATTACCCTTTCCCTATATATATACTACTTAATAAGAAAGGATCTCTATGTCTCACTTGTCCCCTCTATGATTAAAAGAGAAAATTTTCCAGAGTATTCTGATGTTGTAAAAAAATTAAGCACAAATATTTGGATTTTATCCTGTATCTTAATGTAACCACTTTTGCAAACAAAACTCCTTTTTTAAACCTTCTGAAACTCTATAGATTATCGTGGTTATCTTCAATTCTAAAGCACTTATAATAACATGGGTTTTCAGCTTTACCCAAAAAAAAAAAAAAAAAAAACATGGGTTTTCAGTTTCAGATATTTTTACGACAAATTTAAAATATATTTTTTTATCTGTGTAAGTTATTTATTATTTATATGATTAACTTCCGAAAGCTTATATTATTAAAAATATGAAGATATATTTTTTACAACGGATATAATATGAAATTTAAAAGTTTACATAAATTTAAAAGTTTTGTCATTGTTATAATATGAAATAATTGTAAAGGAAAAAAATGTTTGTAAATTACAAAACAAACATTGAATGCAAGAGATGATCAACATTGACTGAAGTTGCGTGTGAATGTTCAAGTATGCCACCACCATTGGGCATTTAATTAGTATAGTTGCTTTCACATAGAAACAAATGAATCTCAGTCTTGTTGCAAATTGATAGATGACCAAGATTTCTTATGAATACATTCTGAAATACTTTTTAGTCACTTTTAACACCCAAGTGTACAACTACAGAGGAAAAGATAACATACAGACATTTATACAGACAGTACAGAGTTTTGATACATACAACTTTCAATACGTAAATCAGGTAACGCGTTATAAAAAAAAAATAAAAAAAAAATTGAAAGTCCATGACCACCCTAATAATTATATTTGATCTACTATTTTGACTATCATCAAAAGACAACTGATGCATCCTATTTATGCAGTTTTATGTTCTTTAGTGTCCAAATCCAACACCAGAACCAAAAATTTGAACCACCTATAAAAACTACATTTTCCAAACCATATAACCTATGCCTACCAGAAAAATCAATAAATCAGTGATCATAATGCTACAATACACGAATGACCATGGAGATCCACCCAAGTGTATACAACCGTCGCCTCTCTATATTATATTGTTACATGTGTGATTTGAGAGAGACTCGTTATTTCATTATTTGCGCCTTCCGTTCTTCTCAAAGGCTTTTTTATCATTACTTATTCTGTCGGCATACATAGGAAGACGAACGATATCATTGATCTCATTCAATACAACTTCTTCCGTGATATTATCCTTGATGCTCCTCATAACCTACATCGTGAAATTGAAAAGAGTTGGTCAACAAGAAAATTATAGTGTATCCTAGAGGAGGCAAAATGGGTCAAAACTGATTATTTCTTTTGCAGGTCGGGTCAACATAAATCACTCTTTATCCTTAATTTCTAGATTTTTAATTTGCGCGTCAAATACAATTACAAATACTACATTACTTAGAAAAAAAATCAAATATTTTCTGAGTTTAGCGACCAATTTTAAACAGTACATAGAATAGAAACCAACTTACATTTTGTTAGCGAATTTAATAACCAACTTGTTTGTCTGTTTTTGTTTATTTTTCTAAAATCGCTAACATCACATCTTTTTTTGTCAATTTTAGTGTAAATGTACATGCCATGTGGCATATAACGTAACATTTAATACTTTTTAAGTTTAAACTAAATTTAAGTGAAACCGTTTTTCTTTCAAACTCGAGCATATATACTTTTAACATTTGTTCATGTAAGCATTTTTCACATATGTGGCATGTTACCTCATGGCTTGCATGACATTACCGTGTCTTATCAACAATTTAGAGGTAAAATCCGTTAAAAATGAAGTGTAATATTCCTTTCTGTTTGTGTAGTTTGACTTTAAAAATATACCCATGAGCAAATTTCAACCCATTTGACCCATTTCCTTCAACACAACCTCTTTATTTTAACTGTAATTGTCAACTATAATTGTTTTCTAGGATGGTTATAGAGAGAATGTAGACCTTTTTGAAGGTTATAAATTCATTCGGTGTTGACTTGTCGGGCCGCATTCGCATAAAGACCCAAACATCTTCCTCAGAATCCCATGAACATTCTATTATCTTTCCTGATAATGAATATATATCTACTGTTGGATCTGCAAAATCATACTCAAGTGATCAAGATGATGTAATTAAATGTATATATAAATAAAATGGCCATAGATTGTTTTTCAGATTTTTTTTTTCGATTTGGAATTTTGGATAATATCCTTTTTATTTGGGTCTCATTTTTATATAAGGTTGCAACATAAAATGTTTTTTATATAGTGATAAGTGTTTTAAATTTTATTAAAAAATATACTATTTCAACTATAATAAATATTTTGAATAAAATTGTCAAGAAGGTTTAATGTATCAAAAACACTTTGGGTGACTTTCATCCCGTTCGACCTGCTTCCTTTTTAGCTATAAATATTTCACCTTTTGACCCGTTAAAGATAAAAAAAAACCATAACCAACCAAATCGACTCATTCATAAATAAATGGTCAAACTCGTGTGTCATTATTTAAAAAAACTTTAGTTTAGCTATTCAAATATATTTCAAGAGCAATGAAAGAAATCAAATAAATAGAAAACTAACCTCTAAAAACAACTCGACTTCCATCCATTGGCTTCTTTCTCCCACGCTCATTTATAAATAGCATAGGGCGATTATTGTTTCCCACCTATCAAGACATACACTCGCTTAGATAAAAAAAATGAAAAATTGTTTTTGTAAAACTCTAAAGAAGAACACAAACACACATCTTTTTACAACCTCCAAGAGAAAATCAACAGAGTTCATTTCAGGATACTTCCACTTCAAAAGACCTTCATGTGTGTGAGGCACATATGGATCGTCCCAACCCTAGCAGTCAAATAGCGTCAGTGATTATGTAAAATTAGATGATTCGGACATACAAACTGATTATTAATACATTCAAAAGATAATAATAACTGATAATCACCTGGAAAATGAGACCATCTGATTCATGAGGAAGGCTTGGAATGAACACTTTAAGAAGCTTAGATACAGCAGAGAGTAGATAGAATTCTTTCCTTCTCACCTAAATTAATTTAAGTTGTTAACAAATGCATCTTTAACACAAATAAAAATATTAATATCGAGAGTAACGGTAGATAATGACCATATTACACACCCTAAATAGTTCCAAATCATATCTGTAGTACGGAGTTTTTCCACTTTTGATCATTTTGATCAAATGGTCTCGTTCAATGTTCCTAGGTTTAATAACTTCATTCTCAAGTATCTTCCACCTGTCACTAAAAGGGTGCTGAAATGACATTGAAAATTCTTTGAGATTCGTGTAGAGTATCTTAGTAAAATAATTGGAAAAACAGAAGGGATTAACTGCACGAAATGTAACACTAACACATATACAATTCACCATAGATATTTATACAAACGTCACGCATGGAAGACACTATGGATCAAATCATAGAACTTTTGTAACATTACACAACTTAGTCAATTAGTCAAAGCATATAAAAAGGCGAACTAAGAGAAAAGGGGTTGTACTTACATCTACAAGTGATGTTTTGTTGATTGCTATAAGATCATAAATGAGGTATCTCCTTTCCTGCTTGTGTGTGCTAGGATCAGTATCAACTATCATTTCTCCATCAAGTAAAGTATAATTATGAGTGTTTCCATCTGCACCCTAACAAAAAAAAAACATGTCAGTAAATAAAGTAAACAGGAAGAACAATATTATAGATACCGAAAACTTACGTACCCCACTACTAAAAGTGACAATTTTGTCAATTTAAGTTATAATTCATTGATAACTGATAAACCTAAATATATACCTAAAGTCCTATATAAGAAACAAGTTAAATGCTTTAAAAGTCATGCCAAATATAAAGTGTTTCAACCTTTTAAATATTATTAAATGGAAATGATTTTTACACCACTAAATGTGCTACCTCTCGCGCCAAGTACAAGATCAAAAGCACATGGTACAACACAAACAATAACTTTAGTGGTGTATAGATCAATTCCCTATTTTAAGAGCATGCAGCATGCTACCTCATTAACGTTTCCGCATGGAAACCGCAACTGAACATTTCGGAAATTGAAATTTCTATCAATTAAATAACACCCATTCCAAGTTATTAACATCATGTATCGTGTCCCGTCAGCTTTCCATGTGGCATAATAGTACCGCTGTCTCAAAAGCTGCAAGTTGTCCCTGCATTAGAACACAATTGACAGCATAAGAACCTTAAAGTATTTATCTGTATTTCCAAAATAAGACGGTGTTCCTTTATGTAGGCTCTAAATTTTGAATATAAAACCGCACCTGCTAAGAGAAACGGGATGTGATCCCGGAAATCGTGGCTTTCCTCTTCCCTGGGGTTTAGAAAAAAACGAGCGTAAATATTATATATTATATCCACATGTATAATAAATTCCAAAACAACGAGAAACTCCCATGAAGAACTAGTAGCCTAGTATCTTTATCATTAATATTTCTTACTAAAATCTATGCAGATGATATCGGTCAAGGACCGATATTTGAGATGTAGGTTATCGAGGTGGGACATCGGTAATTTTAATATCATATAGAATTTAGGATGAATTTCAAGGATTGTCCTTTATCTTTATACCCATTTTCAGGCGTTGTCCTTTATGTTTAAAATTGACGAGTTTTGTCCTTTATGTTTTCATATCATACACGTTTTGTCCTTTAGGCCTAACCCAGTTAGTTTTTTCAGTTAAATTTGGTCATATGCTTTGCACATGAGGGCATTTTTGTCAATTCAAAGGTTGCAGAAGCTTTGAGCTGTAAATCTCCGTTGAATGTACCTTTGAATTGACAAAAATGCGCTCATGTGCAAAGCATATGACCAAATTTAACTGAAAAAACTAACTGAGTTAGGCCTAAAGGACAAAACGTGTATGATATGAAAACATAAAGGACAAAACTCGTCAATTTTGAACATAAAGGATAGCGCCTGAAAATGGGTATAAAGATAAAGGACAATTCTTGAAATTCACTCTAGAAGTTATATATATAGCAATTTAGCACTAACAATTCAGTATACTCTCCTACCATTAACAAATTAACCTTTTGCAACTTGCTAAACTCTAACAATTGTAGCAAGTAGGATTCGATTAAGACTTAAACACTAACAATTAACAACTAAGACTTAAAACACTACTAGCAGCAATAAGAAGAAAGACGAATGGTAGAACTAAGAAGAAAGGTGATATATCGGTCAACATCGTCGATAATATCGGTAACGATATTCTGATCGATATTTGACACCGACAACCGTTGTTAACTGCATAGACTAAAATGCATATTATATTCTTGCTTATCTGGTATTCTGAACAAACATGCCCATTTCATTATGTAACAAGTTAAATAAGTAGAAATTGCAACTCTAGATAGTGTAACACCCCCAAAAAAAATCAAATACAAAGTACAAACGCATATAATTTAATTGTCGCAAGATACTTACCCGGTTATTCAACTTAAGGACTTGATTACAAAATTGCCTCATTGGTTCTATCTGGTTAAATGGCACCACATCTCCCAATATATCATCGTTTGTCATCTGGCTTGCTTGCACGTCATTATCCTGCAAACTCTTATAAGATCAAGTACAGTTTTGACCAATTTACTTCTGATATAAGTTAATTCAGGAAATGTTATATCTCAGACAGAACAAACACGTAAAAAAAAAAAGAAAAAGAAAGGTCAAACAACACGAGCGTCGCCAAAAGTTCATTTTAAACCTCCTAACACATGTTATTACAAAATTTGAATTATTAGTCTAACTATTAATAAAGGATTCCATTTAATGCAACGTGTCATTCTTTCATTTAGTTTATCAATAATATTAATATCTATTTAATCTAATATTAATAATTAATTATATATAGTAACATATAAATCCTTATTAATATATTCTAATAATATCTAATATTATTAATATACTTGTACCTCTTTTTATCTTTTTATAAAATCTTTTATTTATATGACATTCCAGTATACCAAATACGTCCACCAAACATGTAATTTTGTCACATTATTTAAAAAAATATATATTATTATTATTACTAACTAGGTTATAGACCCGTGTATTACACGAATATAATTAATTAATAATGTTATTGGAATCCTTTAATAGAAGTTAGATTATTAATATGTAATTTAATATAATATCTAATATTATTAATCAAGTATATATATAGTAATAAATATATTCTTATTATTATTATAATAATAGATTATTCCAAATAACGTTACGTGTTACTATAATCACTCTCCCACATTTATTTTTTAGAATTATAATTTAAATATTAATTTTTAATTCCTACAATATAGGAATATACATGTTAAATCTTTATATAATGTCTATCTCTATCTCCTCTCTATCATACAACCCTGGGTAATACACGGGTTTATAATCTAGTGAAATAATAAAACATGCCCTCAAACCAAACATCCTGGATCATTCATGTTCCCTGATGGCCAATCCCTCAATCCAAATACACCGATAATGTGATATGGATTACATACCTGCAAACTAGCAGTTGCATCGTCATCATCCCGATCAGGTGACCTCTTCCATTCCGGGGTTTGCGGGCAAACAAAATTTTCAGGCGTTTCTTCACCAAAGAGATTGTATAAATCATCGATATAATCTTGCTTGTAGATCCCTGGAGGACGTGCTTCAGAAAACATCTGTATCGCCTGCATAAGTCCCAAACATACATAAATTCAGATTTTAATTGGTCATGTAGTTTGTAGTCCGACCAAACAAAAAACATTCTTTGACTAGTCAAACTTACTTCTGTGACAGAAATCGATTCCGACCGCATGAGAAAATTAACGATCATATAACCTGTCCGATTATGACCATGTGTACAATGGACAAGAACATACTTATTTGATTGAGCATGTTGGGAGCTGAAACGGGACACCTATTAAACATAAATGCAAATATTAGTAACATCTCATTTTCATTAATACTATATAAGAAGACATGAATCAGTCCAATCATATAGACGAGAACGGTGATACATTGAAAGCCTACCTCCTCAAGAAATTTTTCTACTGACTCATTATCAGGCACTGCATCCCTTCCTGCACACCTGATCTGCATTTAAAGGAGTGAAAGAAAATGATTTAACTTACTTAGTCGACAGCTATAACATGGACCGAAACCTAGTTTTTGATGATCTAACCTTCAAATATTTAATACCTTCTCTTGTCCAGTCTGACTCGCGATAGTACCGATTAGTATTTGTTAGATCTATTACTAAACCTAGCTGGAAAAGGATGATATGATCATATTGTTAGAATAAATAAAGACCAAAACAAGTCAAACTGACAACTCCATTGTCCCAAAAAACAGAAAAGGAAATGCTAAAGAAAAAACTAGAGGTGGAAGAACGAAACGATTGGGTCAGGTTGGGCTCAAACCAACGAAGACTTTTTTTTTATTTTTAGAATAAAATACCATATTCGTCCTTGGGGTTTGGCCAGTTTTTTAACTTTCGTCCAAAGGTTTGTTTTTTTTTTTTTTTTTTGCATTTGGATCCAAAAGGTTTGAAATCTTTGCCATTTTCATCTAGCTCGTAAACTCCGTCCATTTTTCTCCGTTAAGCCAGGGGTATTTCCGTCTTTTTACATAAAGTGAAAAAGATCGAATTGCCCTTTAAGTTCACAAAAAAAGATGTAAATACCCCAGACTTAACGGAGAAAAATAGATGGAGTTAACGAGCTGGATGAAAACGGCAAGATTTCAAACCTTTTGGATCCAGATGCAGAAAATCACAACTTTGGGCGAAAGTCGCAAAACTGACCAAACCTCAGGGACGAAAATGGCATTTTACTCTTATTTTTTAATAAATAATGTGCTAACTGCTAACTATTACAACAAAAGACTATACTATTACAAGAATGATAATATAACCTTTTTCTAGTAAACCAAGTTATGAAATTTTTATGCATATAAATTCAGTTCAGATGAATTGAACCGTTCCTTTTCTTACTATATCCTTTTAACCTACGCATTTTTCCTGTTAGTTATAAAAGGGTTGAAATTGCCACGCCACCTCTAGGAAAAACTATCGTACTCTAGGTCACCGTCAAGAAAAATATACTTACTTCTCTTCCTAAACTTCTTTGATGACGAATTGCTTGTTGGGGAGAATATCTTTTATTATAAGGAATCTTGTCATTAAAAGACTCTCCAAGAGGGACTTTTGAAGGGATAATAAAATCGACTGCGTCCCCATACGGAGGGCAGTCCAACCATCCTACAGGGCAGAACAATATTATTACATTATATATATATATATATATATATATATATATATATATATTTTTTTACATTATATAGAAAGAATATTATATTTTTCTTTTTTTCAATATAAAAAAACATTAGCAACAAAAAGATAGAGACGTAGATATTTAAAAACACATATACTTACCTGGAGGAAGGCTATTTCGGTCAAAGGATCCGTTGTTTTTATCCCGGAATCCCTGGCTACGCTTAGATGGCTCAGACATATGCATGGGGTCCACGTCCACATATCTTCTTTTTGATCCCTTATTTCCTCTTTCCTGTTGTTATAGAACATAGTTCAGCTGTTGAAGCTCTAATATTTGGTTTCAATATTTTTTACGTACACACACAAAATAGGTTATGGTTGAGCACGTGAACAGTTGCGAATGTATACAAATCCGGTATATGCAAATAAAGAGCATTAAAAAAAAATACCCCAATATACAACTTTTCATTTCAAAACCAAGAATAATTGATCTTATAATTTCTCTACGTAAAGTCCCTGATATCAAGATCTGAAATTGCGGAAAAGAAACTAACAATACAATTATAACAGCAGCAAGCCTTGAGACTGCATAAACAGGCAAACTTTATAAAATAGATACATTATGAAAGATATCAAACAAAATGAAATAAGTAACAGGCTTCTATACACTTCTCTTATAAATTAACATCAAGGTGACTAAAAGTATACTGTGAAAGCTGACTCCATCACATTGGCCACAGTTATAAGTCCAGTTATTCTGAATTCTCTAATTCCACAATTTACTTATATACATGTCATAAAAGTAGGTAAAACCTAACCATCATGCTTCTACTTGTACAAAAGTGTTCCCTGTGTTACTTTTACAAAATGTGAAATACTGAAATGAAGTTTCTTATGTTGAAGAAAGCATGATCATATACTCTATTACTCTCATAATAACACAAATTTTTATCTCTTGGAAAAACTTTTCTTCCCGGACTAGAGTTCACTCTATTTTAACTTATTAACTAAGATTTGCTTACAATATTTATAAGACACGCGATACTGAACTAATAAGTTCAAGATACATAGATACAATGATACATCCATCCAAGGTCAACTGTCCTTCATAAAAAATAGGTATTTGTTTTAACAAATAAAGATCTTCTGTTTTAAGTCCATCATTAAAGTTTTTGGAAAGTAAAAGACCAGAGGATCTTAATTATATATCTATATGTTGCACACCATAAGAGCTCTAAGCCTTATCACATTCAGATAAGACAACATAAAAACTTTTATTTTCAGTCCCATGACTAGATATTAACCTGATTAGATGATAGAAAACTAGCATAACAGAATTGTCTGGATTTATTCAAGCAACACTTCATATAACCAGATAGAGTGAAACAAGGTATTCAAGCAACGCTACATATAACCAGATAAACGTCCTATACAAATACGCATATACAAAATACAGAATTAAAGATTAATACTTGTTCCATGGTCTCGAAGCTCGACACTCTCTCTCTTGCAGTAAACTGATATTTCACATTGTTATCCCCACGTATCGAGTCATCTTCTTCTGGTAAAGGCGAGGAATTCAAGTCCATGAGTTGAATCTCCACATTAACAGAAAGATTTGATGAATCTGGATCCAATTACCCAGAAAAAGCTGAAATTCAAAACACCAAAAACTCAATCACCATAACATATCAAATTACCAATCATAATAATTTATAACCACTAAAATGGTCTTGATGTAAAACTCTGTTAATTCCATGAAACCACAAACACAGTTATTACTAAATTAAAACAGTCGTGTTGATCTTGGAAGTCGAAACGAAGGTTATTAGCTAACATTGAATCTGACAATACTGGGATGCCTGAGTGATATGTGGTTAATAATTTCCCTTTGTACATTCTCGTCTATCTATCAAATTTATGGTAATGGAGCGTGCAACAGTTAGAAAGACAAGATAAGCTAGTGCAAGACCGACCAATAATCTCATATTCAATCTCAAGTGTAAAAGGCAAGACACCATTGTCATAATCAACCACTATAATCTATATACCTGAATACAAACAAGTTAAAACCATTTAGTCCTCAGTTAAATCAGCTTTAATGGGGTGTTTGAAATTGCTTATTTAACAGCTTATTAACGTATACTCGTTGTGGCGTTTTATAAAAGCAGAATCGAACTTATTAGCGTTTGGATAAAGAGAAGTGCGTTTACCCCTTATTCTGCCTCTATTTTAAGCCTCCAATCACAAGATCGGATTGCTATTACAGCTCTAGAAACAGTTACACTGAATTCAACTGTTATGATCAAGAATAAATCAAAAAACAGACACCTGGAAAATGTTTACAGAACTGATTAGATTGCTATTACAAGATCGGATTCTGGCGCAATTTTCATCTTCAAATCACACGATCTGATTGCTGTTACAGCTCAATGAAGCAGTTTGATTAAGTTCAATTCAAAAACTTCAGTTATATTCAATAATAAACATAAAAAAAAACGACACACGCTTGAAAAATGTTTACAGAACTGAACTCCAAGAATCTCAAAAAAAAAAAAAAAAAAAACTGGTTTGCAATTAATTAGTAGCATAAGGGGTTGTTTGTTTACCTCTTAATGAGGCTCTTAATGATTCAGACCTCTTACTGGTTCACCACTTAACGGTTCAGACTGTTTGTTTCACGAGCAGATGTCTGAATGGTTCAGACATTTGCCTCTGAATGGTTAAACATTATACAAAGTCTGAATGGTTAAGACCTCTAATCTGAATTGGATCTGAATTGGTCAGACATTTGCCTCTGAACGGTTAAGCATGATAGAGACTCTTTTAATGGTTCAGACCTCTTACTAGTTCAGCACTTAAAGCACTTAATGATTAGTTCAGCACTTAAAGCACTTAATGGTTAGTTCAGCACTTAATGGTTAGTTCAGCACTTACTGGTTCAGCACTTAACCATTGTTGCCAAACAGCCCCTAATATTATGTAGCATCACATTTGTGTCTACTTTATAACTTAAACCAAAATACAATACGATACGATACGACACAATACAATACAATACATTCGAATCGGCTAAAAATCTGTGCATCAAAGAATTCCAAATTTACTTTTCTAATCATGATGAACAACAGGCCACATATCCAGATTCCAAAACAATCTAACTGCTAACAGCTTTATAGTTATAATAATCAATTAAACCTTTAACTCTCCAACAAAAGGAGATTTATGATGACAATATACGATGAATTGTTGAATTTGCAACAGTAAAATCGAGATTTGAATCGAATAAGAAGAAAAAAACGGTAGGTTTGTGTGAAATTGAAAGCAATTGAGTAGTAAGATCGATTAAAGTAAGGATGAGAGGAGATTGAATGAGAGGAGCAAACCGTGAAATTTGGATTTTGGATTTGGGAATCAGAGGAATGTTTTTTTAGGGTTTTTGCCCGCCAGGCGATGGTAATATAGGGGGGCGAAAACGTACAAACGGGCAATTGAAAACCGCCTATGTAGGCGGTTCATGGAAACGTCGTCGTTTCTCCGCGTTACTTACTTTGTATTTGACTCAAACTGAACCGGTTGTTATTGATGATTACAACCCTCAAACCCGGGTCAATCTAACAATTTTTAATAATAAATAAATAAAAGTGTATTTCATCTCGGTTTTAAATCGTGAAAACAATCTCGTCAACAAAGAAACGATAGCTATATAATATCTTTATTGCAGTGGCGGATCTAGAAAATCTTTGTAGCGGTAACGTTTTATAAAAAAACGGTAACAAAATCGAAAAAACGTCAATTTTTTCCAAAATTTACACTACCGTCCGAGCGCCAAACGGTAACGGAGACTACCCCTTCCCCTGAGGTAGGTCCGCCCCTGCTTTATTGGTCTGTCATCCAGTGACGGATCTATAAAATTCTTATAAGGGTAATATTTCAAAAGAAAATGACAACGAAATAAAAAAAACGTCAATTTTTACAAAATTTACACTGCCGCCGGAGCGTTAAGGGGTAACGAGGGCTACCCCAGTTTATTAGCTATACCCACCCCTAGATTCACTCCATACATGCAGGAACCTTGTGCACTGAGTTTGTCATTTTTACTTAATATGTAACCCGAGTTGCATGTTATATCGTATAATGTGGTTTTATTAATGTTACCATTAAGCATTGTTTTTTTATTTGTAAAGCGTAAGCATTGTTTCTTTATTTGTTAATCGTATTAATCATCAACTAAAGAACGATTTTAACCAGTTTCAGATAGTGTTTACATCATAGATAATATGAAGATGATAAAAATAATGTAAGTAATGTTGCATGCATTTGTGATGTATTTTTGAAAAAAGATCCCTAACTCAAATAGCAAAAATGGTTATATTTGCACACAAATAGGATAATAACGATTGCTAAACTCAAGCTTTATAATCTTAAAACTTTAGGTTAAGTTGGAGTTCGACTCAATAGTCTGACATTTTTTTATAACAAATGCTCTAGATGAACCCAAGGGCTATCAGCTTGTGCTTTAGTCAAAAGATTGTATTCTTATGAAATCATTTTAAATGATAAATCTATATTTGTTAATTAGAGAACTGAATGAATAGTGTTTATTATGATGTCTTCGTCTTATTGGGTTTTTTGGGTGGTGGGCTCAATGTATGACATGTCACCTCACCGTTTTTTCCTGACTTGTTTTCTAATATACCATCACACTCTCTTTTTACAAAGATATAGAAAGTAAGAGAGAGCGCACGTTTATTTAAAAACTATATGTAAAAATTCAGTTAGGTATATAAGGCTATCCGTAGTTGTTTCTAATTTCAATGTCAAGTCATAAAAGTGTATGTCACGTCAATAACACATTACCATGTCAGTTTTTCACTTGTTTTCATTGCACATATAATGATTTCATTTGTATTCAGTGGACCTCAATCATTTCTTAATCTTGTTTAAAACTTGTTACTAATATTTATAAAACTAAACATTATCTATATCTATACTATATTATAAAGCATTTCCTTAGGGACTTCTTAAAAGTTAAGAGGTACAAGTATAATTACTTATCATACAACACACAATGGATATGTTAACTACTTTTTGAGGGCAAATTTGTCTTTAAACACCCTATTTAATCCAAAGAAACTTAAGAGTTAAAAGGTATTATTAAAGTTATAAATGAATGATGGGGGTAATTAATCAATAATTAGAGTAATAATAATAATAATCAGAAATGTTTGTTTAATTAAAAGATGCCTAAAGTGAAATTGTAAGAAACCGTGTAATAACAAAAATTAAATAAGTTGTAATAAGAAACAAAATTAGATAAGTTTATGTCTGAAAAAAAAATTATAAAAACAAACATGGTCCAAAAGTAAAACACCAAAGGGGGAATTTTGAAACCTAAATAAATAACTGGTACATTAAACTTGCAACCTTCTATCTTCCTTTTCTTTTTGAAACCTGCAAAACACCTCTAAGATTCCTAACTGATGAGACTTGAGAAATTGTAACTAATGAAGATGTTAATTTGGAAAATATAATTATGTTTCATTAACTCATTTGCCCCATTTATTTTTTTTTTGAATAATAATTGGATTATAAAACCCCATGAAGATCCTTTGTAGACCACAACCTCTAAACCTGGTTCCACCTTGCATGTCCTCCCTATCTTGCGCCTCGTCTCTCTCTCTCTTCTTTCTCGGCTTGACCGCGCCACCATACACCGCCGCACATGTTCGTTGCTAATCACCTATAAACCAACCTATAGCCATCATCATTCAGCTCTCATTCCAACTCTACTAACCTATCGGCACAACCACCTTGATCCGACACCATAGTTGTCGCCTTCTGCCACCCTTCATCGCCCAAAACGGTAGCTCAAAACCACCATTGTTGCTGCTCAAAACAACCATAGATACACTTTCACCCAATCCCTACGACCTTGTACATCCCTCTAACCTCGCCGAAAAAGAAAACAAAAGGTGTCCTTATGTTGGTCGATTCCCCCATACACGCACACACACATACGATTAGAGGACGCCATTGCTTGCTTATCGATGATGTGGCTTACGTGTTGCTGATGTGCCATAATAGAGCCCATACCAGACTAACGGACATTTATAACATTTACTTTTACAAGTGTGTTGCTATGAAGAGTTTTTGCTTTTAAACTTTACACAGTGAAACAAATATCAGGTGTAATATCATCTTTGGATTCAATTGAATCACCATCTCTTTGTTATTTGTTACATTTTATGTTACATGCATGGGTGGATCAAGACCCATTTGACGAAATTAAAGACCACCACTCAAAGTTGACTCAACAGTATATACAATTCTTTAAAAGATATAAAGAAAAAATTGTAGGCCTTTTGTTATTTCATCATAGATCGAAACAATATTGCGTCCTTGGCCGATTTCATTGATGCTCGGTTTGGGAAAGTTGATATATTGGTAACGATTTGAAATCCGTTTTTTTCACAAATTATATTATCCTCCCTATCATGCTTCATAACTTTGCTGCATGATTAACCTTCATTAGGGCATTCTATATTTGGTATTATGTGATCACATCTAAAATCATTTTACTTGCAATAATTTTAGGGCGACTTTTGCCTCTTCTTATGACTTTTTAAAGGTGTTAAAAAGAAGTTTTTAAGAAGTTACACCATTGTGACTTTTACAAACTCCTTATAATTTTTTGCAAAAGTCAATAACGAGGTTTGAAAAGAAATCCCAAACACCCCATTAGATAGAACAAATATTATGTTTCAAGGTTTATAACCAAAAAATAAAGAGTCCCTTTCGTTTAAGATTTTTATTAGGGGGTGCAATATTAATTAAAAAACAAAATATTGAAACAACAAATACTACATCAACAAAGGAAAACTAAACTTATTTTAAAATGTACTTTCGTAATAAGAGATTATAACCCAAATATAATTATAAACACCTATCCTAGCCAAAAGAGTTGTTTAATCGTTTATTATATTTTTTTTCCAAAGGCTCTTTTTATAATCATTTTCTTCATTCTATTTTGATTCCCATTCGATTTGGGATGGTAAACCACATGTGACACTTTAGCTTCAATAAAGAATTGCAGTGAAGTGTATATGTTTTCTATTATAATAGTTACATCTTTAAATTTATAGTAAATTTGTCGTTTACATCTTTATTGTATCCATATATACACAATTGTCTAAACAACATCACGTCTTCGGAACTTAGTTGGATCATGCTGAAGGAGAACATACACATTGTAATATAGTTTTCAACTTTTTTTTAATTTAATATATTTTGTTTTTAATGGAAAATGTTGTAACATAGTTCTCAATTTTTTTTATGATATAATGGAAAAGAAATCTCTTGAATATGTGTATGAATTGATAGTTCAAATCTATAAATATTATGTATAATTGGTTCGGTTATCCCATACACCATAACTATAACCTAACCATAATTTCGATTAATCGATTCTGGCTTAACACAATCAACTTGAGTGTAGTATTTCCCGCCGCATCGCGCGGGCACCCCACTAGTACATATTAAAAGAAACTGTTGATGAATAGTAATTTATATTCTTTTAAGTAATAATCTTTATTGTTGTTATACAATATGTTTTTAGTGATAAATAGTAGTTGATAGTGTTTAAGAATTTGTTTTTTTTAACTTTTATTATTTATTATTTAATTTGATTTTTTAGTAATAACTTGCACTCATTAATTTAAAAAAAATCAAATTCGTATCTATGTTTATTTATTTTAACATTCCAAGTTATATGACCGTGTGTTGTGACGGTACATCATCGTAGACATTGTATGAATTTGGTTCGTTATAGTAGCGATACGATTTATGCACTCGGTATAAAAATCAACACTTGATTTATATCATCTGAAAACGATAAAGACGAACATCGGTACCGACACCGATGGATCGAGCGATTCAGATTATCACGATACTTGTACTGATATTTATTTATTATTGTAGACAAAGTTGTATAAATGATTTTCTTTTTGAAATTCGAAAACCATAAATGAATACAAGTATTGATATGCGTACGTGTTGTTCAGTACGGTAGCGGTACGGTATCAGTTTATCGAAATAATAACACTAAAAATTAGTGTTACCCAAACCAATGTTTTTCATTTAGTTCACTACGGTAGTAGCATGATATCCGTTATCAAACAAAAAACCGTTGAAATGAGTACATACAAGTACCGATATTGTTCGGTTTGGTCTGGTATAATATGATAGCCATAGAGTGTCAGTTTATCGAAAGCAAAACAATAAAAATAAATACAGATATCGATATATATGTTGTTCAGTTGGTTTCGATACGATTTGTTATGATAGCAGCACCCGCCACAAAACGCGGGATAATATCACTAGTTTAAAATTAAAGAGTACATCTAAATTTAAAGAAAATACAATTAAAATGCATATATATATATACACACACATAAAGTAATGAAAACATATTATTAAATTAAACAACTTTTCATTCTTAAGAAGTTAAGTTATCTCAATTTAATATCTAATCTCTAAAAAAATACATATATAACTAAATATCCCCATTCTCATTCCCAGTAACCCTCTCGGTGCACTGAATATGTGAGTTCAATTCACATGTAGCGTACAAAAGTCTTCGTCTCTGGATTTTAGAGGTCAAAGTTAATAAGCTAAAAAAAACAAAAACACATTAAAAAAACAAAAAAAATCATGTTTCACTGTAGCTAAGAAGTTGATAAATTATATATATAACACATTACTTAACCCATCACAATCGCTTCCATGTCCGTCTAACCTCATGTATTCATATGAAGAGCAGTCAGATGGATAAACAATTTCTTCATCCAACTTTGGTACGTATTCCGCCCTAGGTTCGGTTTCTTACCCATTAAGGGTATAAGGAGTGGGCGGCAAAGGGGTGCGGTAAACATGGTTTACCGCTCGGGAACACCACTGCCAACCCCCTTTGCCGCGCGGTGAATTTGATCCCTTGGTGACTGCTTACCGATCTTTTTATGTCACGGCTCCCGGCCCGGTTTTACCCGTTTCGGGAGCCGCGGGACAGAAATCCCGTGGTATTTATTTAATTTGGCAGCGGAATTATTAACAGGATCGTTAAAAACTTGAAAATACCCAATTTATTTTATTTCATAAATTGGGGATTACACCCATAATTTACAATAAATGTGATTTCACGGGGAAATCCCTGTCTTTACAAAAACATGTTTCTTTATTTTATTGAGCCACTTCTTCAAGCTTGTAGTGCTACACGACACTTTTTCCTGGATCACAGCAGATCACCTGAAACATGTTTTAAAAATGTTTTATCAGCAGGGAAATACTGGCGAGTCATTCAAGTTGCACAAAACGACACATTGTTATAATATACAGTATTAAGGGTGATTACATTGTTTATATCAACCAATTACCCCAAATCGGTATTTGTCACTCGACTGTATTTGTGACTATGGTCAGATCACCCATTGACTAACCCGTTGTCCAATGGTGACGGGAAACAAGTAATGTATACAAAACCCCACATACCGGCAGTAATTGAAGATTTCAAAGACTTAATCCCTGTAATTATAACCTTGAAAACATTTAGGGTTTTGTAAAGAAATTTGATAAAAAGAGAATGACTCACATTGCAAGTTTAATCGGGCAGAATTTAGCCTACTGATAAGTCTGTTAACCTAATTCAAATAACAATGCACACGAAAACTAGGTTAGTAACTTTAATCCAACTTTTACGACAACTCACGAGATTAAAACCTTCATGACGAATGACAAAGTGCAATACTTAAACATCCATCGAATTTACGACGAATGACAAAGTATAGCCCAAGTACGGGCAGCACTTAAACATCCATCGGACTGGTCTCCATCGATCGGACATTAAATCGTAGCAGTGATCGAGTTATTACCCTGTTGTCGCGGCAGCGTTTCGTGCTGTGTGTGTTTTTGGACAGTTTAGAAGATATCTCAGTGTACGAAATGAATTTTAACGTCGAACCAACGCCAAACTTCAAGTGCCACATCCCTCTATATATACTGGGAAAACGGCGCCCTCGCGTGGCGCGAGGGACCGTCGCGTGGCGCGAGGGGTACCCCCTAGCATAGGGTATCCCCGTGTCTTTTGGTGAAAGTTGTTTCATCCTCCCCACCTTAATTAAAAATCTCGTCCTCGAGATTTACTGGAATAAGTGAGGATATTTCCGCTTCATTTCCGATTCCAACTCCCAAGTGTATTCAGGTCCTCTCTTTGAATCCCACTTGACTTTGACCAGCACTAGTCGCATGTGCTTGAGAAACTTGACATTTCTGTCTTCTATTTGCAGTGGCTTCTCAACAAATTTTAACTTTTCATTTACCTCTACATCTTGAAGAGGTACTAACAGGGATTCGTCAGATAGACATTTCTTGAGGTTGGATACATGAAAGACGTCATGTACCCCAGCTAGCTCTTCTGGTAGTTGTAAGCGATAGGCAACTGGTCCTATACGCTGGATTACTGAGAATGGTCCTACATACCTTGGACTTAGCTTTCCCTTCTTCCCGAATCGAACTACTCCTTTCCAAGGAGAAACTTTCAAGAGTACCTTATCTCCGACTTGAAATTCCAGTGGCTTGCGTCGATTATCTGCATAACTCTTCTGGCGATCTCGAGCCGTTTTCAGTCTTTCCTTGATTTGAGTGATCTTGTCGGTAGTTTCTTGTACAATTTCGGGACCTGATAATTGACTTTCTCCTATTTCTGCACAGCAGACTGGAGTTCTGCAGTTTCGTCCATACAGTGCTTCGAATGGGGCAGCTTCAATGCTTGCATGGTAACTATTGTTATAGGAGAATTCAATTAAGGGTAGGTGGTCATCCCAATTTCCACCAAAATCTATCACACATGCCCTGAGCATGTCTTCCAGGGTTTGGATCGTCCTTTCACTTTGTCCGTCTGTCTGAGGATGGTAAGCAGTACTTAAATTTAATCGCGTTCCCATGGCTTCTTGGAAACTAGTCCAGAAATACGAAGTGAAACGACTATCTCTATCTGATACAATAGAGAGTGGGACTCCATGTAAGGATACTACTTCGTCTACGTACAACTTTGCTAACCTTTCCATGCTAAAGGTTTATTTCATGGGTAGAAAATGAGCTGATTTGGTTAATCGATCCACAATTACCCAAATCGCATCATTACCTTTTCTGGTTTTGGGTAACTTAGTAACAAAATCCATTGTTATGAGCTCCCATTTCCAAACAGGCATTTCTAATTGTTGAAGTAACCCTGAAGTTTTCTGGTGTTCTGCCTTAACTTGTGAACAAGTAAGACACTTAGATACATATTTAGCTATATCCTTTTTCATGCCAATCCACCAGAAATTATTTCTTAAATCTTGGTACATCTTATTATTTCCCGGGTGCATGGTATACCTAGATTTATGGGCTTCCTCTAAGATCTTATTTCTTAATTCTCCTTGCTTAGGTACCCAAATCCTTTTCTTATGGAATCTCCAAATTCCATCAGCCCCTTGCTCTAATTCCTTTATTCTTCCTTTCATTCCTTCAGTATCATCCTTGATTGCTGTTTCTTGAATATTTTTCAGTTGTTCCATTAAATCTAATTGTAGATTTAATCTAAGAGCACGAACCCACTTTTGTTTTTCATGATACTTACGACTTAAGGCATCTGCAACTACGTTTGCTTTTCCTTCGTGATATTGAATATCACAGTCGTAGTCACTTAGAATTTCCATCCATCTTCTTTGCCTCATGTTCAATTCTTTTTGCCCAAATATGTACCTTAAGCTTTTATGATCTGTATAAACAGTAAACTTACTTCCATACAGATAGTGTCTCCAAATCTTAAAGGCAAAAATTATCGACCCTAATTCTAAGTCATGCGTCGTATAGTTTTCTTCGTGCTTCTTCAATTGCCTTGAAGCATATGCAATTACTTTCTTGCGTTGCATTAGCACACATCCTAATCCTAGTTTTGAAGCATCACAGTATACTTCAAAATCTTCTGTCCCTTCTGGTAAGGCAAGAATTTGGGTGTTTGTTAACCTTTGCTTTAAAATTCTAAAGGCCTCTTCCTGTCTAGGTCCCCATTCAAACTTAACTGATTTACAGGTTAGCTTAGTTAATGGCACAGCTATCTTAGAGAAATCCTTAATAAAGCGCCTATAGTACCCAGCTAATATTAGAAAACTTCTAACTTCTGTAGCTGATTGCGGGACCTTCCATTTGGTGATTGCTTCTATTTTAGCAGGATCTACATGAATACCTTCGTGATTCACCATGTGTGCTAAAAATTGCACCTCCTATAGCCAAAATTCACACTTTGAGAATTTGGCGTAAAGCTTCTCCTTTCTTAACAAAGTTAAGAGTGCATGCAGGTGCTGACAATGCTCATCCTGGCTTTTGGAATAAATAAGTATATCGTCGATGAAGACAATTACGAATTTATCCAAGTACGGTTTACAGATCCTATTTATCATGTCCATAAATGCTGCAGGAGCATTTGTTAGTCCAAAGGGCATGACTGTAAACTCGTAATGACCATACCTAGTTCTGAAAGCAGTTTTAGGTATGTCTTCTTTTTACACCTTCAACTGATGATATCCGGAGCGTAAATCTATCTTAGAAAAATATCTAGCTCCTTGGAGTTGATCAAAGAGATCATCAATCCTAGGTAACGGGTATCGATTCTTAATTGTAACCTTATTCAGTTCCCTATAATCAATACACATTCGCATCGAACCATCCTTTTTCTTTACGAGCAACACTGGTGCTCCCCAATGGGATGAACTAGGTTGTATGATTCCTTTACTGAGCAATTCATCTAATTGCTTTTTCAGTTCTAACATTTCAGTGGGTGCTAAACGATAGGGTGCCTTTGCTACGGGTGTAGTTCCAGGAATCAAATGAATTCTAAACTCTACCTCCATATCCGGTGGTAATCCTGGTAACTCTTCTGGGAATACATCTGGGTATTATGAGACTACATGAATTTCTTTAAGTTCCTTACCCTTAGTGCTAATGATTACCGAAATCATATACACTACTCCTTGCTTTCGTTCATAACTAGCAACTTTCATTACTGAAATGAACTTCATGGGTTTACGCGGCTTATCCCCTGTAATCATAATTACTTCTCCGGTGGGTGCACGAATTTCTATGGAGTTCTTATCACAAAGGATTCGAGCATGGTTGGCTACTAACCAATCCATTCCTAACACGACATCGAATCCAGCTAAATTCATGGGTAATAGGTTTGCATAAAATTTATAACCTGAAAGTTCTATATTTTCTTTTTGCAAAACTGTATCTATGTTAACAGGGTTCCCGTCTGTCGTTTCTACTGTAAAAACTTGCCTAAGTTTCGTTAAGGGTAGCTTAAGAGCTTGGCAGAATGAAGTATTTATAAAACTTTGATTTGCACCAGAGTCGAATAATACTTTCGCATAAACGTTGTGAACTAAGAAAGTACCAGCTATCACGTCAGGAATCAGTTCGGCTTCCTGCGTTTGTCAGCTGAAAGGCTCTTGTTTTTTTCTTCGTAGTCCCTTCAGCAGGTTTGGCCTTGTTGTCAGCTGTCTTAACCAGTTTAGGGCATTCTGGTCTAAAATGCCTGGCTTCTCCACAGTTGAAGCAGTTCTTTGTTTTCTTTCTGCAGTCTTCTTCACGATGTCCTATAGCTTTGCAGAAGTTGCAGGGTTCATTACATTTTCCAAAATGTTTCTTTTTGCAGTTTCTGCAGAACGGCGGAGTGGAAGATTGCCCAGTTCCTCTTTCTTGAAATTGCTATTATTACCCATACGAAATCCTTGGGTAATTTTCTGAGCCAATTCCTTCTTCCTGTTTTCTTCTCGCGTACACACCAGTCCGTCAGTCAAAGTGTTGGCTAATTCCACCGCATCATCAATCGTGCGGGGTCTCGCAGCTTTGACAATATCACGGATCTCGCTAATTAAACCCCAGATGTAGCGAGAAATAAGTACCGGTTCTGGCGAAGCCAGAGTAGGCACAATTCGAGCATATTCAAAAAACTTCGAAGTATACCCTCGACAATCAACATCCACCATCCGGTGACTCAGGAATTTGTTCGCCATTTGTTCTTTTTCATATTCATGGCAGAATTTCCTTTCCACCAGACGCTTAAACTCTTCCCAACTCATGGCATAGGCCATGTCGCTTCCTTTGGCTTGCAACACCGTATTCCACCATTCCAATACTTCTTCCTTGAAAAGGTGAGAAGCATACATGACTTTATCCTCCTCGGCACACTTAATTATTTTGATTACTGCCTCGGTTTTCTCCAACCAACGCAGCGCCGCAGTCGCCCCTTCATTGCCCACGAATTCAACGGGTTTACAGGCAAGAAATTCCTTGTAAGTGCAACCAGGCGTTGCAGCTTTCATTCTTTTGAGAATTGGGGCTTGCAGTACATCATTATTATTATTATTACTGTTACCGCCTCCATTTACGCTATTACTGAAGTTGTCTTCATGAGTACGTTTGCTAGGAATAATTTGTTAAGGTTCAACTGGATTTCGTGCAGCAGCAAGAATTGCTGGAATAGCATTGGCTATTCCTTGAGCAACGATGTTCTCTATATCTTGCCTATTGAGGAAGTGGTCTTCATTGTTTTGCTCAGATTGGTTAACCTCGTTAACGGGTTCATTACCAGCGTTTTCCATCTGGTAATTAATATATATAAGTGATTAGCACAAATTAAATAACAACTAAACATACTAAAATAATCACACATAACCATGTCAACACATATAGCCAAAATTGTCGATTTTTTTCGACTTCCATATTTTTATATATATATATATATATATTAGTATGCGTCCGTACACACTGGTTATCTTACAAAAGTTTTTATTGGTTGGTCCGGGTTTGGCAGTTTAACTTAATTAAAAGTTAACATTTACTGCTGTAGTGGCTAACATATAGAGATTTGCCCATTGCTCATCTAATTCATCTTCCCATGGTGGGTTAGTGCCTATTTCCTGATTTTCCTTATTAATCATCCCTCCTTTTGGTTGTGACTTCTTTATTTTCTCTTGACTTTTTCTAATAATCCAACTTCTTTTCTTAGGGGTAAGTGGTTTCTCAAACTGCGTCTTACGAATAAATATTCCTTCCTCAGTATCTGCTGAGTATCTTGAGGAATTTGATTGAAATGAGGTTCCCTTATCTTTTGGTGAACTATCCAATTGACGACAGATGTCCGAAATTCTTTGCTTACCCATACTGTAAACTAACAATTAGTCAAATAACACAAAAACACATAATCACAGAATGGTAATCAGAAAAATTAAGTATTTCTAAATACTTAATAGGCTTAATTCAGTGGCTCTGATACCACCTTTTTATGTCACGGCCCCCGGCCCGGTTTTACCCGTTTCGGGAGCCGCGGGACAGAAATCCCGTGGTATTTATTTAATTTGGCAGCGGAATTATTAACAGGATCGTTAAAAACTTGAAAATACCCAATTTATTTTATTTCATAAATTGGGGATTACACCCATAATTTACAATAAAGGTGATTTCACGGGGAAATCCCTGTCTTTACAAAAACATGTTTCTTTATTTTATTGAGCCACTTCTTCAAGCTTGTAGTGCTACACGACACTTTTTCCTGGATCACAGCAGATCACCTGAAACATGTTTTAAAAAGGTTTTATCAGCTGGGAAATACTGGCGAGTCATTCAAGTTGCACAAAACGACACATTGTTATAATATACAGTATTAAGGGTGATTACATTGTTTATATCAACCAATTACCCCAAATCGGTATTTGTCACTCGACTGTATCTGTGACTATGGTCAGATCACCCATTGGCTAACCCGTTGTCCAATGGTGACGGGAAACAAGTAATGTATACAAAACCCCACATACCGGCAGTAATTGAAGATTTCAAAGACTTAATCCCTGTAATTACAACCTTGAAAACATTTAGGGTTTTGTAAAGCAATTTGATAAAAAGAGAATGACTCACATTGCAAGTTTAATCGGGCAGAATTTAGCCTACTGATAAGCCTGTTAACCTAATTCAAATAACAATGCACACGAAAACTAGGTTAGTAACTTTAATCCAACTTTTACGACAACTCACGAGATTAAAACCTTCATGACGAATGACAAAGTGCAATACTTAAACATCCATCGAATTTACGACGAATGACAAAGTATAGCCCAAGTACGGGCAGCACTTAAACATCCATCGGACTGGTCTCCATCGATCGGACATTAAATCGTAGCAGTGATCGAGTTATTACCCTGTTGTCGGGGCAGCGTTTCGTGCTGTGTGTGTTTTTGGACTGTTTAGACGATATCTCAGTGTACGAAATGAATTTTAACGTCGAACCAACGCCAAACTTCAAGTGCCACATCCCTCTATATATACTGGAAAAACAACGCCCTCGCGTGGCGCGAGGGACCGTCGCATGGCGCGAGGGGTACCCCCTAGCATAGGGTATCCCCGTGTCTCAGTAGCTTGGGTGAGTCGATGGTTCGTTAAATTTCAAATTCTATCGAAAACTGTTTAGATAATATCAACTAAAAAATACCCCCCCCTGAGTTTTAGGGGCCCTGATCCTGATTCCAACTGTTCTGAAATTTTTCGGGGTCATGCAGTATCACTTGGGGATCTCAATTAGGGTTTCCTATTGGACAAAATAAGATAAGAATTGGAACTTTTGGTGAGAGTTGTTACAACAAAGGCATGAAAATGACCGTTGGGATGTTTACCAACGGCTATATAGCCGTTTAAATAAAAAAATATATATTTTCTTTTTAAAATTAAACTATCAATACCTCACATAAATCATACCCAAATACATTCAAATTTATACCCCAACCAAACCAAAAAATACCAAACATTTACCCAATCATTACAAAACAAAATGGCGGATGAACTCCCGTTATTTTTTCCACCCGATAGTAGCGACGATTCATCCGATAGTAGCATTCTTTTTTTCCAAAATCTCATCGAAGACACCGAACTTCAAGACACGGGCACATCTAACCGAAGGAGATATATTGAACGTCAACGTGAGGTGGAGCATGAGACACTCATGGCGGATTATTTTGACGAAGACCCGAAATACAACGACGATATTTTTAGGCATAGGTTTCGTATGTCAAAACGTTTGTTTCTAAAAATTGTGAGCGACGTGGAAGCGAACAACCCGTGGTTTCAAGAGGCCCTCGATGCACGAGGTAGGAAGGGCTTTACGCCGTTGCAAAAGGTTACATCGGCTATTGAACAGCTCGCAACTGGTAGCACTCCAGACGAGAACGACGAGTACTTGCATATGGCCAAAAGAACTTCCCGCGAGTACCTAGAATATTTTTGCGACGGTTTGCAAAATATACGCTCCCGAGTTCTTACGTAGACCGACAAGCCACGACATAGCACTTTTATACGAAGCTCATGAGGAAAAACATCACCTTCCAGGTATGTTCGGTAGCCTTGATTGCACCCATTTTGTTTGGCGATTTTGTCCCACAGAGTATCGAGGCCAGTATATGCGAGGAGATCACCGATACCCGACTGTTATGCTCGAAGCAGTTGCATCTCAAGATTTATTGATTTGGCATGCTTTTTGCGGTCCACCAGGTTCACAAAACGATATCAATGTGCTACAACAATCTCCGTTATTTTTAACGAAACGAAATGGAACCGCGCCAAAATGTCCATTTTAGGTTAACAACCATTTATACAAACGTGGTTATTTGCTCGTGGATGGAATCTACCATGCGTGGTCCGTGTTTGTGAAGTCGATCCCATACCCTCACGAAGTAGACGAAAAGAAATTCAAGAGGCAACATGAGGCGGCAAGAAAAGACGTCGAACGGGCTTTTGGTGTTTTGTAGTTGAAATGGGGTGTATTTAGTCGGCCGATACGAGCAAGAAGCGTTAGAAAAATTAGGAGTGTTGTGTACACGTGTATTATTTTACACAACATGATTTTGAAAGACGACGGAAACGCGATAGCACTGATACACATTCGGGATCCTCCGGTCGAGCCCGCTCTAGACGATACGGTATGGGACGAGCTGATGGATGAAGACACGCATTGGAGACTAAAACACGATCTCATGAATCATCACGCAAGTCAAGATTTACCCCACCTTTTTGTCGATTCCGACGAAGACTAGTTTAATTTATTTCAATTTAATGTAATTTTAATTTTTTTTAATTTAATGTAATTTTAATGTTTTTTTTATTTATTGTAATGTTATTCGTAATTTATTCTACATTTATTATGTTAAATATTAAATATACTAGTTTAAAAAAAATAAAAAAAAAGTTTACCAATTCATGAAGTGTCTAACCATTGCCAACACTTTTCAGCATAGTTTAAACACTTAAGGTTGAATGACATGGCACACTCTCATTGGTTGATTTTGAAGTTTACCACTCTCAAGTGATTAACCACTCCTTATACCCTAACCCATCACTTCTTGTGTCGGACGAGGGTTTGCTACATGATGACGGCTTTGGTACCAGAGGATGGTTTGGCATTGTAGGAGGGTTTGCCACTGGAGGATGATGTCCTTCCCCAATTCATAATCCTCATTCGTCAAATAGGTTTAAGCAATAATTGGATAGTCTGCTAATATAGGAGGGGTTGTAGGTGGCATACGGTAAACTGATGGAGGAAAAGGGTCTGCCACTTGAGGACGGTAGACTCCTAGAGGAAAGGGGTTTGTAGTTCGTGGGGAGGACAAAACTCCGTTTTCATGAGTTGCTTTACCTCTTCCCAAAGTAAAGCGTAGGCGGCGGTGTTTCCGCGTAGCTTGTGCTCGTTTGTCCACCAATCGAGTACCCTTTATTTGAAGACATCGATGGCGTTTCGGGTTCGAAGATGGTCAGGACATTCACTGTTGATGAACGTGACCTCGATATCATCAAACCATTGGAGCATTTTGGTAGCTCCATCTTCGCCCGTGAAGGTTGCGGGATTACAAACGATGAATTGCTTGTAGGTAAAGGTGGTCTTCGGATGGTCGGCCTTGGAATCAACTGAGGGGTTGGGGCTTAAGGTGGTTTGGATCTTATTGACGATGTCAGGTATGACCAAGGCCATTTGCTTAGCCATAAATGTCATCATCTTTTTGTTGGAGTTTTGCTTGGAGCCCCTCTTATAGTTGTGATGACGGCTAGAAGACATCTACAAGGTTGAGTAAGGGTAGAGTGATGAGACTTTGATCAATGGTTTTTCTAAAAGAATTTTTTCGCGCAATTTAAGCATGATAATATGTCACGTAAGCATGTAAGTTTCAAACTGGTTCACGTAAGCAAAGCATGTATTCACATTGATAACAACTTAAACAATCATGGAAAGAGTTTGAATTTCATTGGTTCTTCGAATATTATTATTGTTTTAGGTTGCGATAGGTAGCGTGATTCGGGAAATTCGATTTGTAAAGGAAATAAGCTGAAGGTTTAAAACACATAAAAATTGATATAAGTATAAAAGAGATTCAACTATAAAACTTGGAATGTCCAAGAACGGAACTAAGACTAAACCAAAGTAATCAAAACTTCTTTTGAATCCGGGAATCATGCTTTGGCCTAATAGGTAGAATACTCTCGCCGGAACATTCGGTTAACGATATTCACCATTTCGGTTAATACATTTCCTTAGTAAATCGAAAGTTCAAGACTTTGGTGGGATTGAAAATCGAGGAGTGGTACTAGTTATCAAGATGTGGATATCACTCCTAACTTGATAATGTTGTTTCCTAAACGTGGTTGGTACTTACCCATTGTGTTAAGAAAATAATTCCGACTCGTTGGTAAGGGTCCACAAGAGTGAGAATGGTGAAATCTCCATCAAGGTGAGAAAATCACTCCTAACTTGATGGTATAATTTCGTAAAAACAATAATTGCGGATTGAGAGTTATCACCAAAGTAAGGGTTTCACGCCTATTTTGGTGAGATCGTCTCGTTTGTGTGATAAGAGTGTCTCCATGTCTTCGTATCGTGGTGTAAGTTTGCTTTAGGAAAGGCGTATATTTTTAAGACAAAATGAGTAGATAAGAGACAAGTAGGAAGAATCAAGTATTATAAGCATGATATAAAGAATGGTCAAATAAGGGCTCCTTAACTATAAACTAGGTCAAAGCATGACATTTGTCCTGATTCTCTATAGTTATGCCTCTTATACCAATCTGTCACACCCCAACCGATGGTGGAAACATCAAAGTGAGATGGACGAGATTCCTCAAAACATCATAATGTATTAAAATGACAATAATTTAATAAACCATATTACATTTCATTTCATTCTTTAAAGAAATACATTGTTTCGAAAGAGAAAGTACAACAACTTGGATCCAATCTTAACTAAACATAGAGAAATACATAAGCGAAATATTTGGTGCGTTTCTAGTCCATCCTAATAGTTTTCTCGAGCTTTCATCATCAATTTCCTGCAACATGTATTAAAGTATCCGTCAACACAAAAATAGGTCGGTGAGCATACAAGTTTGGTCTACATAGCATATGTGATAAAGGTCTCAAATCCAAACATGGCAAATTTTATACTAAGTTTAACAACATACTAACATGCATAACCCAAGTGTCAACACACAGTGTCCACTAGGGTAATCTCGTCAACAAGTGAACAAGACCGGCATGATAGAATACTTAAAGATGACCCCAAAACGGGAGATATGATACTCCTATAATGCAATACATGTTAAGGTAGGCTCGCGAAGTTAAAGACAAGTAGTTTGCATGAATGTATTCTATCATGTATAAACGTCAAGTATAACAAGTAGCATGTTTTTAATGGATTGAGTGTTTGCATAAGATTGATTGTGTGTGCGTGTGTCTTGTGAATTTAATGGATTATACATGTTACACCCAAAAGTGGTTTAAAAATAACAGAGGGTCAAGTATGCTCACGGTTTGCAGTGTTTTCCATAAAGCGAGTCTTGTTTGCTTTGAATGATGGGATACCGAGGTTATACTAAAAGGATAAAAAAGGCGTGTGAGTTTATGGATTTGTTGATGGAACAGATTTAGGAATTTGTAAGTGTGAAATTACACCAAAAATACATCTTTGTCTAGACACTATGTGTAGTGTGTGTTTCATGGGCACTAATTTACCTATTAGAAGTCCACCTTAACACATAATATCCTACCATTATTTTGGTAAGTACCATGGTTTGGTTTTGGATTGAATATCGTATTTATATATACATATATATGTGTGTGTGTGTGTATGTGATCATAGTTTAAGTCCAAGTCATAGATTGTCATGCAAAGGTAGGATTAGGGGTGTTCATCGAATCGAATATCGAATTATCAAATTATTCGAATCGAATTATTTGAATAATATTTATTTTCCCTTGAATTCGAATTCGATTAAAACCTACCGAATTCGATTCGAATTCATATTCGAATAAAAAACCCAATTCGTATTCGATAAAAAATTCGAATTTGAATCGAATTCGAATAAATTCGATTTGATTTAGATTCTTTTAAAACATGTAAAAAAACTATTAAAATGGAACATAAATTTTAAAGCAACCATAAAGCACGATATCACATAAAAAATTCCAAATAAAGTATCATAAGTCTAAAATTCAAAACGAGAAGTTGGGAATAATTACTCCACATTACAAGTTAATATTTTTAGGGTTAGAAATCTATTGATAGATTTGTTACATAGGTTTAGTTATGAGCTATGTAGTGGGTTTGGTAATGGGTAATTTTAATACTTGGAATAAATTTTGAAAATAATTTATAGTATAGCCCAATAAAAGTTATATATGTATTATGTATAAAAATAATAAATAAAAATGTATAATTATTATTCGAATTTCAAATCGAATTTGAAATATAAATTTGTATTCGATTTACTTGACTCGAATTGAATCGAATTTGAATTCGAATTCTTATAATCGAAATGAATTCTTGATAATCGAATCGAATTTAATCGAATTTCGAATTTTTCGAATTCGAAACGAATTTTGAACATCCCTAGGTAGGATAAATCCCTTAACCTTGGAAATTCACTGATACACAAAGCATCACAAGGATGTTTTTGGATGGTCTTAAATATGGATATAAGAACAAAATGTAAAACCTCTAATTCACAAAGCAACCAAGTGGGTTTAACTATAAGAGTGCTTCCAACATTGGCATGGTTGGAGACTTGGTGTAGTTTGTCCACTTTAATAACTGAAAGCTACTTGGTGACTTAGGTTGATAGGTTAGGATGTGTATTACCTCGAAGTTACTGGATTCATACCTTAACACAAGGCTCCCATCAATGGCACTTGTTGGTACCTTGGTTTGGTGCAATGAGATCCAAGTAAACATTATAACACGTAACTAATACAAAGGTTCTCAACCAAAGCATAACATAAAATAAACTCAACTTTGGACCTCAAAATGATGATGTACCAACTTAGTTTACCATGGTAAACTTGTGGTAACAATCCTAGAGGTTTATCCACAAATGAGATTAAGAGAAAGTGAGTTGAAAGCTCACTTTTGTACTTGAGAGTAATCTGCTCTAAAGTTGTAATATGATTGTTTGAGAGTGTTAGAGAGTGATTTAAGTGTGGGAAAAGTGAAATGAAGGTGTGGGAAGCTTGGTTTTATAGTTTGATGGATTAGGTTTAATGTTTTAGTGGAGTTAGAAGGTGATTGGGGGTAAATGGATGCAGAGAAAATGACCAACCTGGATCAACAAAATAACTTTCTGCGGATTAAACCCCATCGCGCCACGCGACGAGGGAATGGCTTAGCTGTCGCGTGACGCGAGGCCATGAAGTTCCCAACTTCCTTTGATTTATTCAACTTTAGCCCCTTAACTTGGTTTTGTTGATATTTCAAGTTATAAACTTTTGTTTTATCACATTTCCGAGTATGTAGAGTGTATGAATGTATGTCATAAGTGTTGTGCATGTATGAAGTGTAAGAAGTGTAAGAAGGTTATTCAATAATTAAGTGTAATGAGTGTTGGTTACAACATCCATTTTTCCTACAAAGTGTAAGAAGTGTTATAAAGGTGACATATGACATGTAGAGATTTTGTATTAGAGGACATAAAGGTTATTCAATGATTTATTTATTTTTGGAACATACATCTAGTAAACAATAAAATGTTATTTTTATGGAAACCATGTATCTTTTAACAATTCAATATCGTTAGTTACATAAGGCCATGGGGTATGGGGCTTGGGTTGGGGGAAAACGCCCAAGCCACCATCCCGGGTGGGCTTGGGTTGGGGCATGGCCCTTGGGGCTTGGCTTTCAAGCCGGGCGTGGGGCGGTATGGCCATGCTAGCTGGCTGCCTCCCATTCGCTCACCCGCCACGTCATAGCGGACATTCAAAATTGAATTTAAAATTCAAACGGTTTGGGGACACCAAACCGCCACCCGGTCACACAACCACCCCCTATATATTGTAACCCCAACCCACTGGTCCCCCCCATCCCACGAACCCAACCCCACCGGCTACCCACTTCTCTCGAAACCGCTAACCCACTGGTCCCCCCCATCCCACGAACCCAACCCCACCGGCTAACCCACTGTTCCCCCCCGCTATGGCATCCTGGACCCATGAAGAAGAAATGGCACTCGTCACTAGCGTCATCGACGCTATGAAGGGGCGGCCACCGGGCCAAACAAATATTGGACGGAAGCATTCGCGGCCTACCGACATAACGTCGGTAACGACCGCCACAACCTCAACGCGTGCCAACATAAATGGCACGAGCTACGGCCCAAGCTCGACCGTTTCAAGGCTTACTACGAAGCGGTTCCGAGCGATGAGTTAAGCCACGAGGACCGGGTGGCGGTGGCGAACATAGAGTTTCGAGGCAAGGTGCGAAAGGCGTTCGACAAGATCGATCTTTTTTAAATTTATTTAATGCTGTAGGTTTGTTATTTTGTAATTTTTAGAAATTATGTAATTTTTAGGATTATGTAATTTTAAATTTTAATGAAGTTGTAGGTTTTTTTTTATAAATGTTGTGTGATTTTTTATAAATTTTTTGTAATTTTTTTTAATATTCTGCCACCGGTGCACCCAACCCACGCCCCGCCATACCCCGCGGACACGTAACCAGGCAGTGGGGGGCTCCCATTCCACGTGTCAACAAATGCCCCACCATACCCCACGGTCTAAACACGAAGAATGCATACCTCTATGATAACTCATTCGATTTTTTTGGCTTATTTCGATTGAACATTATGAATAAAAAATGGCAATATCCAATGCAATGGTTGATTGTGTTTTACCAATCATAGGTTTATTCACATTTTGTTACAGCTTTCATTTTTGCAAGTAAACGAATATTGCATGAACAATTTCTTGACGATGTGTTTTACCAGCTACAATCCTTCATGAATAGTTTATTGACGATGTGTTTTACCGGTTACAAGTTAATTCACAACGTGTTATAGAAGTTTATGTTTTAAGAAGACACTGCATTTTGTAATTATTGACGTTGTGTTTTACGAGGTATTGGTTTCATCACGGTCTGTTATATAAGTTATGATTCACGAATGACATGTCTTTTATATTTTCTTAATGATGTGTTTTATAATTTTGGGGTTCTTAACATTGTGTTGTGTTGTATAACACAACATACGTAAAACACATCACAACTGGTCATCTTTGAACACACTAATGGTACATCTACTATCAAACATATTTTTTCCAGTTAAAACAAAAATATAGGGCCATTATATTAAAGCACATAATCAGTTTCCCAAACAAAAGAAAGGAATGCAAATAAACAAATATAACGTAAAACACACTAGTTTGAACAAAAAAATAACATTCCTATGATGTTTATTTGTGATTTTAAACACAATCAACAACTAAACATGTAACTTACGCATGTATTGCAGGCCGAATTTCTTATCTTTATCCATGTTTTTGCGGTTGATTTGGTATATATTTGAGTGCCTCGGAGGAGAGAAGGTAGAGAGAGGGGGAAACTCGTGAAAAAGGTGGGAGTGTTTTATGGTATTACAATTATTTCATTATTCAAAACAATTAGATAACACATTTACCCCTAATCAACCAAATTAGTCTAGTTTTAAGACATATAGATTACCAAAATACCATCCAGATGATCTCAACAATCAAACACACCCATCTAATGGTCAATATCACTCCATATACTTTGTAGGAAAAACACACTTTATCGAGGAAGTCCACCCAATACATAAATCTAAGTTACTAATTATCAACCCCGTAACCGCAAAAGTCGGAATCTTGACGTGCAATTGGTTGCTGCCAGTGGGGGTCATTTCTTATTATCAACCAACACTCCATGTGACATGGTACTCTCGAAGGGCCTCGTTAATCGCTTTTTCCTCGATTACATCGCCAACACGTTGCATTACGCAGTTGAATAATTGGTTAAATTTGACAAGCCACATTCTCATATCCCTTTCCATTTTAATGTAAATGGTTGGCATTGCGAATCATGTCACCCACACGTTGACGAAAGTCGTCACACACTGCCCTCCAAAATGACATGACTTCGTATGGTATGCCTTTGGCCACATTCAACCAGGTCGCAGTTAAGGCTAATTCTTCGGTTTGGCATTATATCCAACACTACCACATAGCCTAACGCCCGTCATCTGCCTCACCCAACCCACCCTAATGGCCCTTTCATGCCACTGGGGCGTAACCCCGTTATGGATAACCTAGTTTACAATAGCAAATCAACAACCTTATTGTTCAACAATATATACATATACATATGAATTGAAACTCTTGTTGAATAGTGATTTGATAACGTTTAAGTATTTGTAGTTTTTTATTTTAAATTTTTAGCACTGTATTATGTCACACCCTGACTTTTGCGGAAGCGTGATTATGGTGTGAATTTCTTAATACCATTGCATTCAATCATAACAACAACTATATGATAAAACCATAGATTTGTCATCCATTAAATAAGTTTAAAACATAACAACATTGTTTTAAAACGTAGACTTCAAATTCAAGTTTTACAAACCATACAAATTGTTTATGAGTTCACTAAGGACTCGTCAAAAGATATTAAATAAAACCAAGGTTTGGGAGACGTGTCTTGTCCAGGAATAAGACACACTGACCAAACCTAAGGACCATGGATGACATCTTTATTCCTAACGCAGCATAAAACTTCCAACGCCCGCCAGATCCACTTACTAATTCCCTGAAATACATGTAGTTTGAAAACATCAACAAAAGTTGAGCGAGTTCGTGTGTTTGTATGAGTGTATGAATAATCCTTTAAAATCACTGTAAGTATGTAAGTAAGTTTATAAATCCTGGTATGAAAACAACGAGGAAAAACAGATCACCAATGGTTTGCAAGGCTATTGATATGTGTGACGTGATGCAGGAAGCTCAAACCTAGCAAATTTCGCACCGGGCTTCCGGCTGTAAGACATAATCTACCCATGGGCCAATCCTGGTCCAACATGGGCGGGGCTCGCTACACCCAAATAGATCTATCACTCATGTCCCTCGGTCCTACAACGAGGATTGATGGCCTTAAGCGTTATGCCCACCACTCACATGATCTAAGTGTACCCTTCCTTAGCTAACCATACCAAATAATAATGTTTGTAAACAGTTGTAACATGTACTTCACCCCCGAAGTTATAAAACTGAAAACAATTAAAGAAAAGGGGGAAACACGAAACTCACAGTCTTGCGTCTTCAACAATCGTAACTCGAACTTCTCCGGTGAACACGACTACCCACACGTACTAATGTCTATTAGACGAACTGGCCGTGCCTTGATTTAGTATTTAGGTTTCTAAGTTACGTTTCTTTTATGCCCTTGATATTATTCCAAGTTATATAATTATTGTCAAAATAATTAATATTTTAACTTGAACTATATTTATTAAATTTTGGAATAATTGTTAAACAATATATATTAACTTAATACTTCCCAAGTATTAATACTTGTATTTCCTTCCCAAGGATGGGGGTATCTTATACATGTGTATTCGTACTCTTGTATTTGTATATTTTTGCCATGTTTTGGTGTCGTGTTCCGGTGAGTATTTATACGTGTGAGAATACGTATTTTGTTGTATTCATTAAGTATTCATATACTTAAATTTATATTAAACTTTCCGGAAACATTATTTCTAATAAAAGCCCACCAATATACATATATTTCCAAAATATATATATTTAAGAAATATTACTTAGAAAAATTATTTATAATTTTTCTCTTGGCAAAAATATTTGTAGTTCCAAAATAATATATTTTCAAGTCTAACTTAGAAAACATTTATAAACTTATTTTTATCCAAAAATAATGTATTTCAAGTTTGCCCAAGAAAATTTATATTTTTCCCAAAAATAATACATCTTCTAATAATTCCAAGTAAATATATATATATATATATATTTATACTTGTCAAAAATGCCATATTTTTCCTTGTCAAAATATGATACAACTTTGTGATAATCATAAAAAAATCATATTTTCATTTCCTTGTGTCCAAAATATTATTTACCAAATTATACTTGCGGATTAAGTTCCGGAATATTTTGTAAGTTACATTTCTTGTTCGGTTTAGTCAATATTTTGTGTGTAACTTATATACTTATTCCTTGGGATTTTGGTAATCCTTGGTATTTTGATGTGTTACATTATTTCAAGTCCTAAAATAATATAACTATTACACAAAGTATACAAATAATCACACATGTGTGTCTTCATTGTATATATATATTCTAAATATATATTTAACCACTTTTGTTTATAAAAATCAACCTCCAATACTTATATTTTTGTAACAAAAATTATGGCAAAGTTTATGTAACCATCTATTGTTGAAAATACACTTGTAAGTGTATGTTTATAAATATTTTTCTAAGTGTTTATATTTTTAGAAAATTTTGCCATAGTTTCCCCTAAAAATGGAGGTTTCCATGCTTTCAAGCATATCATTTTCTTTTGTAAAATCATCACAATCAATCCACAATCAACACTAAACAACTTACACTTACCAATCTTGCCAAAATCATTGCTTATTCCACTACTTCAAGAACTTGAAAGTTTATGAAAATTTGTAGTAACTTGATAGTGTGTTTAGTGAGTTTAGTTACCCTTTAAAGTGTGGTTGTTTATATAAAAACATCATTCTTGCATGACTTAGATGTTTACAACTTGTAATCATGTTTTACAAAATGTTTCTTTATGAAATTTTTCTTGTTACTACACTTGTTTATCCACCAAAAATGAGATTAGTTTATTTAAGAACCAAGATTATATGAAACTTATGTTTTTAACTTGGTTTCTTTGAAATCCTTCGTAAATATTTAGATCCATATGATCAACAACTCACTTTAATCATGGTTTTTCAAGAAAACATTATTTCTTTCAAGTTCATGCTTTAAGTGTGGATGATTCATCATCCTACAACAATTCCTACTTTCTCATCTTGCTAAACTATGTTTTTAATCATGATTTAGCAAGACCTTATGATGACTAACATTACTTCTACAAACAATCAAAGATCAACAAGCATAACAACTTATATTCATGAAGATATCTTTACTAAACAATCTTATGTTCATGTTTACTTCATATGAATCTTTAGTGTTCTTGTTGTTTCTGATCATGATTCACTATTAACCACTTAAAATAGATGTAAAATAGAGTGTACAAGGATCTTACCACTAGCACAAGGCTAGGGATGATTCAAGAGTAGAAATCAAGAGGATAAAAGCAAATAGAGAAGGTCCTTCAAGATCCAAAGCCACCAAGCTCCTTAATCTTGCTTCTAGCACCCTTGTATGATCTTGTAATGTATGAGAATGGAAGAATGAAGATGATTGTAGGTGGTGGTGAGTTCGGCCGAGAACAAGGGAGGGGAAGAGAGGAAAGCTTGAGTGTGAAGTGTGGGTGAAATGAATGATATGATCCTTCATGCTCTTTTATAAACCAAGTGCTCCCACTAACCTTTGTATAATATGCCATTATGTAGGGAACAAGATCCAATTGTTTATTAAAACAAATCAAGATGGTGGGGGCCAAGTATGGCCGTGAACTAGGTGGGGGGGGGGGGGGTCTAGGTGTAGGTTTTAACCCTTTAGTTACCTTCTAGTTCATTTTCAAGTATCGGTTACGTGTTTCAGTTATTAGATATTTTTAGGAGGTGTTATGATGTTTGGGGATCATAACTAGCTTGGAAACATTAAAACAGTGCTTCTAGTGTAAATTTGATGTTTCGGGTAGTGTCCGGTCGTTCGGGTGGATACTGGTTTGTTAAAGTGCTAAACTTGCAGTTTAGTGTGCTTTATGTTACCTTTTGTGACACTTTTGATTCCCGACACTTAGGAAAGCATTCAGGACCATTTAGCCATGTTTCTGCATAATATTAATGTGTTTAAATGCTGATTTATGCTGAATTTTGCTGAATTCAGCACTTCGGGTGAGTTTTAGGCACTTTCCGACACTTAAACTATCACTTAGAAATGCAGTTTTATGATCCTTACTTCCCTACACACCATACTAGTGTAAGACTTGGTTTCTGGCTCATTCTGTGTCTCAATACAAAGTCTGTCTATATGCTGAACTCTGTCAGCATTTTTTTCTGATTTGTCTGATAACTGTGCTAACTGTGTTTCATGCATCGTCTAAGTCAATAAAGTCCTTATGCAGTAATGATATAGCATTAAGCAATATGTGATGCACATGTATGTATATGGCAGTAACCAGAAAGCAATTCAAGTCATAAATTGTAAATCAGCACAGTCATTAATCATTAATTATTGTCTAATTAATTGTACGGATGCATGCAAATTTGGCAGTTGTCACATATTAGTTATTATACAGGGCATGTTTGGCTAAGCTTTTTGAAACAACTTATTGAATTATTGGCTTTTTGGAAAAGTCAGTATGGAATGACTTATTGGCTTTTTCCCCTCACATACACCCTCATTGCCAAACATCATTTTGGACCTTATGACTTTTCAAAAAGCCAATAAGTCAATAAGTTGTTTAAAAAAGCTTAGCCAAACATGCCTACAATTTGATTTCTTAGTTACAAACAGTAATTGATAATTTTTAAGTATTTATTTTTTATTTTTAGTAGTATTTTATTTATTATTCAATTTGAATTCTTAGTAATAACTCGTGTTTGTTAACTTCTAAAAAAATCTAAATCTGCATATATGTTTATTTTTTAACATTCAAAGTTATTTGCCCACACATTGTTAAAGAACATTACCGCGAGCATTGGATCGGTATCGGGTTGGTTTGTTAAAGTACCATTACGACACATGCACTCGATCTAGAAATCAACACGTCATCTACATCAACCGAAAACATTAGGACGAACACCCACAATGGCACTGATGTTCTTTGCACTCGATCTAGAAATCAACACGTCATTTACATCAACCGAAAACATTAGGACGAACACCCACAATGGCACTGATGTTCTTTGAATGGCATCGATCTGTTCAGATATGTCACGATACTGGTACCGATTCTCATTTTTTGTAGCAGACAAAGTTGTATAAATGAAAAATTTTCAAAACCTGAAATCATAAAAATGAATGCATGTATCGATGTTGTTGGGTATGGTACGGTAGCGAACTAGCGATTTGGTGTCTGTTTATAGAAAGAAAAAAATATATAAATATTGGTACCGAAACGGAGGTTGTTCATTCAGTTTCGGTTCGGTTCACTACATTAGCGACACATATCTGTTATCAAATAGGAAAGCATAAAAAATGAATACATACCGGTACCGATGTTGTTTGGTACAATATGATAGCGATATAAGGTTAGTTTATCGAAAGCAAAAATAATAAAGATAAATAATGGTACCAATACATATGTTTATTCGGTTTTGGTTCACTTTGGTATGATAGCGGCAAAATATCCATTTTCAATAAAATTAATACCGTAATGTTGAGAAAAATAAACACAGAAAGCAAACAAAACTGAACTGATATGAACGGGAAAATATCAGTACCGCCTAGGGCTGTAAACGAACCGAACGTTCAACGAACAGTTCGTGAACCCTTCGGCGGGAAGTTCGTTTATGTTCGTCCGATTAGCTTAACGAACGAACACGAACAAAAAATGTCGTTCGGCTAGCTTAGCGAACGAACACGAACACAGGTCTCGTTCGTTCGATTGCGTTCGTGAACGTTCGGTAATATGTTCGGTTACGTTCGTTCATGTTCGTTCATGTTTGTTTGATTGTATTCATCATCATCATCATACTCAGTATATCCCACAATAGCAAAGCTAAGGTAGGGTCTAAGGAGGGTAAGATGTAGACAACCTTACCTCTACCCCGTAGGAATAGAGAGGCTGCTTCCAGTGAGACCCCTGGCTTGAAAAACAATAAATAATAAACCTTTTATCTAAACATATTTAAAGTCTGAAATCCTATTTTTTCTAAGTTAGCTAAAACATGGACATTCTAAGCCATTTTTTGGAATAATTATGTCTAAGTTAGTTAAACTTGATTCGTTATTTGGTGGTGTAGTAGACTTCTTGTGTTTTGATTTTTGATTTGATGGTTGTGTTTAACTACTTATATAATGTTTAGGGATAACAATGTTTTAATTTTTTATTTTCAAGTTAAATGTTCATTTTCGTTTGTTATATCCTTGCATTCGTTTGTGTTCGAGACCAGTGTTCACGAACTGTTCGTGAACAACTGAATTTCCTTAACGAACGAACACGAACGTAAACTTATGTTCGGTATGCGTTCGTGAACAGTTCGCGAACAGTTCGCGAACATGTTAATTTCCTTAACGAACGAACACGAACATTACCTTGTTCGTGTTCGTTCGGTTCGTTTACAACCCTAAGTACTGGTATCGATATTCGTTTTTATTTTTTACGATTGATGTAAGATTTTCTCTTTCGATTACCGTAACGAATGCCAGTACCGTAACGAACCGAACTGATAACGTTGATACTAGTTAACCTAACTTGTGACTCAATCATCATGGGCTTTCTAAATGGACCCTAACCCAGCCCAGATATATAAACCACAACGAACAAACACAATCGCTCTCGTGCCGAAGCCCTAAAACACCAAAAACCCTCTTCTTCTACGTCTTCTCCGGCGTGTTGTTAATCCTCCGGCAATGAAGCTCGTCCGGTAGTTCCTAACGTCTTCTGCGTTTTTTTTCATATAATGTTGTAGAGAGTTTGATGTTTCTTATGCGACTAATTGACTGACTCTCTGGTTAATTCTGAGTGAACAGGTTTTTGATGAAGCTGAACAACGAGACGGTTTCGATCGAACTCAAAAACGGCACTGTTGTTCACGGAACAATCACAGGTACTCAGATGTTGATAATTGTGCATCTTACGGTTTGATTTTGTTATGTTTTGAATTTATTTTGGTGTCAGTGTTTTATGAACAGTTGTTAATGCTTACGGTGTGTTATTGTAGGCTTCACATGGATTAGGTTTCAGCTCATGTTTGTTGTGCAACATTATAATCTTAGTAGGATACTGAGTTGGTTAGAGTTGTAAGCATAGAATCGTATTTTGTCGCGATTGTTTTTATGTCTGCTTTGCAACTACATATTTATGAGCTAGAGTCCTAATAGGAAGTAAGAATTAGGAAAAAGTTTAGCATGAAAGCATTTGTAACAGGTTAGACTTTAGAGTTAGTTTATATTAGGTATACCTGTATATGTCAAGTTGCAAATGTATTGCTTCTTAAGTAGGTTTGTAATTTGGACATGAGTATTTCATGTCTGTTCGGAGTAGACTACAGAGAATAGCCAATACAGATAGGCAAACATTAGGAGTATAAAAAAATATTAGGGTTTAGATTTGCAGAAGCACGCAAGTCGTCAAGTCATGTTCTCAGACCAGTGGCCAAGGCAATATGAAGGACCATCTGGATTATATGTTTTGTTTTTATGCACGTATCAAGATTAAAAAGGTAAATCATACTTATAATTAGTTCATGTACTAAAAAGGATAATGAATACTTAGAGTTAGACCACCCAAATATTACACTTTGTTCGAGTATGCAGCTGTTTTCTAGAAGTTGCAAAGTTTAGGTCAATCTATCATCGAAGTTCAGTTAGAAGTTACTGCCTTGGGCCTTAGACTTAGAAAAAAAATAGAAAATTAACTATTGTATGTATCATGTACACTTGAAAAATTACATAGTCACAGATAATTCCTTAAGCATTATATATTTAAAAACGAGTTCACATATGATAGTGCTATAGTTTTTATTTGAATTGTTTTTCTAATTTTGTTTTCATTGCACACAGATGTTGCTTTAGTTTCTTAACAGTTTATGTTTCTGCTTTTAACTTTCACTTAAATAAAATAATAGTTTTAATAGTCCCACCACTATGTAGTATTGACACTTGATGGTAGAAGTTCTGTCACTAGTTGACAGTTATTCACATACTATAATATTTGATTCGAAATTGTGTTGCTTCTTCAACATGTAAACAATGCACACATTCAAGATACATATGCACAGTTACATACACGTAACAGCCAAACAAACAAGCAAACAAACAAACGTACCCAATAAAATCCCACTCATAGAGTATGGTATGGGGAGGCTGGGAGGGTGAGATGAGGGCAGACCTTACATCTATTTTTGAAGCATAGTCGTTGATAGTACTCATAGCAGGCGCTATAGCGTAGCGAAGCGCTCATGTCTTGCTATCTGATTTTGGTGCCTCCATAGCGGGTAAGTAGTGGGATTTTAGGTTTTTTTTTTTTTTTTTTTTTTTCTGTTTTACTATAAATAGCGGGAACTTATAGGCATAAAATAGCGGGATTTTAGGCTTTTTGTTACATAGATATATAAAATGTTTCTAAAATTTTCTTCTAGTGTAGTAGTGTGTTGCTGAACATAAAATAGTGCCCGTTATTTCATTGCTACCGCTATCGTTCGCTATTCACTATTAACAACTATGCTTTTGAGTAAGAGAGGTTGCTCCCGATGAGATCCCGGCTCAAAAAATCCTTCATTTACAGCATTAAAGTACAAGTAACATGAAGTGTATATTAGTAGTAGATACACCTAACATCCATTTATTAGTTCATTAGTATCATATAACTAAAAAGCATATATATTTTTAGACTACTAGTTACCAAACATCAACAATGTAGGTCAAGCTAAAAGATACATAGAAGCCACAAAGCCGCATTGTCATTGTAACAGAGTCCTGCTTGGTCATGGTTTCATAAGTGGGCCGTATCCGGATTTGGCATAATTACCTTTATAGGCTCTTTTAAAAAATTAGAAATAACAGTATACTTCTATGTCTATTCTTTACATAGTTATTAAAGCGAGCGCCCAGGCGTGCCTAGGCGCAAATAAGGTGCAGGGCGGGAAAACGCTGCTTCGGGTTCCGAGGCATTTAATGCGCAGGTACACATCGACCACATATCGATGATATAGCGACTTCCGACGTGAATTCCGGCGACAAATTTTGGTGACGGTGTTGCTTTCAGCCGGAAACCAGGAAGAAGAAGAAGACAGCGGCTGCGTATTGTGTCTTTTAGGCTTTTAGGGTTTAAATAAGTTTAGGTTTTTAAACATTTAACCCCTCTATCTTTCATTAGTTTATAATCAGTCACTAAAACTTGTAACTTTTTACTTAGAAAGTGTAAAGATAGTTTGTGTATTTAAACATTTAACTCCTCTATCCTCAGTAGTTTACATTTGGTTCTTAAACTTTTTAATTTATACATAAAAAGTACACAATTAACATTATAAAATACATATATATAATATGGATAGCCACTTTTTAATTTAAGATATAAAAATATATAATTATGTTACTTGCGCTTTTTTTTCGGGCCCACACTTTTTTTTGCGCTTCTCGCCTAGGCCCTGGGCCCAACAAATCGCCCTGAGTGCGCCTCACACCTTTAATAACTATGATTCTTTAATGTTAGACAGATTTGGGCATAGGCTACAAAGTCTGTTACAGTAGCACCATGCATTTACCTTTTTAGACAGCCTATAGACCGTTTAGCTCTTTGGACTGCATAAGTGGCATCTGTAGCTGTAATTTAAATACTTGATATGATAACTCACTAAATTGAAAATGTTTCTAATCACTTCTCTCTTTAAGTAACAACTAATAAGTGATTGCAATCACATGGTTTAGGTGATAATTTACTAATGCCTGCTTCAAGTTTCAAATGAAACATGTAAAAATCTACTATTATCTTATATGATCATTCTTATGGTTCATATATTATTAAGGTTGTGCAATGTGCAATTGTAAGGTTTCAAATGAAACATGTAAAAATCTACTATTATCTTATATGGCTATTCTTATGGTTCATATATTATTAAGGCTGTGCAATTATAGTCGATACGTGTGCGACACTGCCACACCCCATAGAGAAGTTGGTCTGGTGTCCAAATCAATAGACTGCTGTTGTGATTTGAAGTTTGATCTTTAATCCTTATGCATTACAAAAATTGGCATGCCTTTTGGCTTCAGTTTGACACCTGAATGTTATTATATAATCTTGCTGGTTTTCTTGTTCATTCTAATACCATGATAAAATAGAATATGCCAGAGAACACTTCTTTTTACCAGATTCTATGTTTTGCTCTTTTTGGCATATATTTGATTGATATTTTTAACTTTCGATCATTCAGCTTCAACAAAGTTGTGATTTTAACACTTAGAATCGTCAAATGCTAGTAAAAGGAAATTTAAAACCTTTGTTTTGAGTATTTAAGCTCCTAGACTTTGGAAACTGATTTTGTAGGATGCTGATTAGTTTGTTATTAGCTACTGGTTCAGTAAATTGATCGATCAACACGTGTCAACTTTCAGTTATATGGAATAATATCTTAATCTGTATGGTCATATTTATAAGAACTCATATTTCACAGATTGTTTTTGGTCAACGCTGTAGTTCAGTTTTTTTTACATTTTTAATCTCAATTCCATGGCAGTTTAATAATATTTTAGATTAAATTTTTTAAGGAGTTTCTAGTTTAAGTAGCAATAATGTATTAATGTAGCTTTGAAGGGCTATTCTGATAGAAACTCGAAATTCAGCAGGCAATTTGATTGAATTGAAAGAGAAACGGCCCGATTCGAGATGGGCAAATCTCCGATACAAAGTACAACGTACTTGAGAATTAACAAAAACCAGAACAAAAACAAAGTCTAACATAAGCCTGTTAAATACTGGAAAAATAAAACTAATAACTGCTCAATAACTGCTCCTGGAATTCAACTTGTAAACTGCTCCCCACTCCTTCATTTTCCCGCTCATTTGTGGCCCAGACCCGAGAGGGTCCAGTATCAGCCCAAATACCGAATTGATCTGCCCCGACATATCTGCTCCGACCCGCTTCTTTCCTCTTCGTGAATATATTTTTAGCGGGATCGTATCATTACTACCCTCCCGGTAAAACGCCTTGTCCTCAAGGCAGAAAGAAGGAAATTGCTCAACTAGCAAATCCATAGTTGTCGATAGCGAATAGCAACAAGGCACCTATAGGCTACGTAGCGAATAGCGACAAATAGCGACGACTATTTTATAAATAGCGATTACAAAAAAGATTTTTGAAAATTTTTATATGTATATTACATCAAAATACCCTTGTATATATGCTATTTTACATGTATATTTAACAAAAACTAATAGTTAGTAGCAAAGGACTTATATGTTGGGTGTGTGAATGAAAGTCTCAAAAGGTGGTAAATACTTTGTCCCACATTGGTGTGTGAACAAAGTTAGTGGTTGTTTATAAGGTAAAGTCTTTACTACTCCATTGTAGCTTTATGACATGTTTTACCACAAGTCCTACCCGCGCGCAGGGGGGGTGCAAAAAATGAGTTTCTGCACTGGAATTTAATTGAACTCGTGCATGCCCGCACGTCCTGCGGACACGAATGCAGCTCCGAAAACCCCGGGCCCGCGTGTGCCAGTTTTTGCACGATTTCCTTCTACTTTTTTAACCAGATTTATGCATTTTTTTGTATTAAAAATAAAGTCCAGGCGACATTAAAAAAAAAAAACTGTCGCTAGAGGTCGCCAGTCATCGCCATAACCAACATAGCGACACATAATCGATTCGCCATAAAGCGCGCTATAGCGACCGCTATGGTCGCTATTAACAACTATGAGCAAATCATAAGACTCCCAGGTGGCTTCCTCGACAGGGCGATTCAGCCAAGAAACCAGTAATTCCAAGACTGGTGTACCAGCTTCGAAAATCCAGCTATGACTATGAGCAAATCATAAGACTCCCAGGTGGCTTCCTCGACAGGGCGATTCAGCCAAGAAACCAGTAATTCCAAGACTGGTGTACCAGCTTCGAAAATCCAGCGATGGGCAAGAATAGAATCTAGTTGTACGTCCAATACCCAATCCTTAGTGATAGGTAATGGGGTAGTGTGATCAGTAGAAGAAGAGCCTCGGGCAGGTTTGAGCATGGACACATGGAATACCGGGTGAACTCTAGCTTCGGGTGGGAGCTCCAATTCATAAGCGACTGGCCCGATCGCTTGTTTGACACGGTAGGGGCCAAAGAACCGGGGCGATAATTTTTCATATTTGTGCTTAGCTAGGCTCCTTTGACGATATGGCTGAATCTTTAGAAACACAGTCTCCCGGCTGAAAAGTCAGTTCCCGTCTCTTCAAATTTGCTTGGCTCCGCATCCGATTTGAGCCTTCTGAAGATTGCTGCGCAAAAGCCTTAACATTTCATCTCGATCAACCAGTTACTCTTCTAAGTCTGTATTTTTAGTCTCCCCGACAACATAGGGAAGCAACGAGGGAGGATCACGACCATAAACAACCGAGAAGGGTGTTGTATCCGTAGAAGTGTGGAAACCTGTATTGTAAGAATTTTCTGCCCATGATAAGAAGGAACTCCACTTTTTAGGTTCATTTGCGAAACAACGGAGGTAGGCTTCAAGACATCGGTTAAGCACTTCGGTTTGTCTGTCCGTCTGAGGATGGTAACTTGTACTTAGCTGCAATTTAGTGTTACTCAACCGGAACAATTCCTGCCAAAAGTGACTAAGAAACACCACATCTCTATCCGACACAATAGAGCGGGGAAAACCATGTAAACGAACCACTTCTTTACAGAAAATAGCGGCCACTCTCTTAGCAGTAAAAGGGTGTGATAGGCATAGAAAATGGGCATACTTGCTCAAACGATCGACCACAACCAGAATAGTATCCGCAGTACCGGAACGGGGTAAGCCCACAATGAAATCCATAGATATATCTTCCCAAATTTGCTGAGGGATGGGTAACGGTTGTAAGAGACCTGCAGGGACGTCTGATATTTATTTTGCTGACACACCACACAATTCTGCACAAAAACCCGTATCTTCTGTTTCATTTTTGGCCAATAATACTTGTCAGAGAGACGCTTAAAAGTTTTAAGAAATCCCCCATGACCACCTGTGGGAGTGTCGTGGGCTTCCTGTAACAGCTTTAATTTAAGAGAAGGCACATCTGGAACAACAATTCGCCTTTTAAAAAACAGAAATTGATCCGACAATGAGTAATTAGCAACAGATGAGGGGTCATTCTGTAATTTCTGAATAATTGCACTGGTCGCTGGATCAGTTTGAAGTCCGGCTTTTAGATCAGTAATTTCAACACAATAGGGAACGACAATTGTCAACAACTCACCGGTCTGAGGTCTGCGAGACAACGCGTCTGCACCTCTGTTCTCTTTTCCAGCTTTACGTATGATAGAAAAATTGTATGGCATCAGCTTTAGTAAAAGCCGCTGCTGTTCTGGCGTGGTAACCCGTTGTTCCAGCAAATACTTCAGTGTATAATGGTCTGTGCGGATCAAGAAGTGCTGCCCTAGAAGATAATGACTCCATTTTTGGATCGGTAATACTAAAGCAAGCAAGCTCCCTGTCATATGCGGATTTAAACCGGTTGGAAGGTGAAAATCCTTTGCTAAAATAGGCCACGGGATGATTTTCTTGAGAGAGAATAGCCCCTACTCCATCCGAAGATGCATCACACTCGATTACAAACGGTTTTGAGAAGTCGGGTAATCTCAATACTGGTGTGGAAAGTAGAGCCTGCTCAAACGGTTGAAAGCTGAGAGGGCTTCATCGGACCAAATAAACCCGTCTTTCTTGTTTAGAGCAGTGAGGGGTCGTGCAATTATACCATAATTTCGAACAAACCTTTTGTAATACCCCGTAAGCCCGAGAAAACCCCGAACTTCCTTGACATTCGATGGGATCGGCCAAGATTGCACAGCTGAAATCTTCTCCTCTTCTACTTTGACCCCTTCCGAATTTACCACATGGCCCAAAAACACCACCTTCGTTTGACCAAAGCAACATTTAGTTAATTTGGCAAAGAACAGATTTTCATACAGTAGCTTTAAAGCCTGTTCCAAGTGCAATTTGTGCTGCTCCATACTTTGGCTGTAAACCAAAATGTCATCGTAAAAAACAAGTATAAAACGGCGTAAGTAAGGGCGAAATAGGTCATTCATGATGGCTTGAAAGGTGGATGGTGCACTGGTTAGCCCAAACGGCATAACCTTGAACTCATAATGGCCCGAATGAGTTCGAAAAGCTGTTTTGGGTATGTCTTGTGTAGCTACCCGAATCTGATAATACCTCGAACGAAGGTCTAACTTGGAAAACACCGTGGCGCCGTATAACTCATCTAACAATTCATCAACATGGGGTATAGGGTATTTGTCGGCTATGGTAAGCTTGTTTAGGGCCCGGTAATCTACACACATCCGCCACGAGCTGTCTTTCTTTTTTACCAATAAAACCGGGCTCGAAAAAGGGCTGTTACTAGGCTGGATAAACCCAGGGGCTAATAGTTGGTCAACTTGTTTTTCTATCTCAGTTTTTTTGTGAGTGAGGGTATATGTAGGGGCGAATATCAGGTGGAACGGAATTTGGGAGTAAGGGTATGGAGTGGATTTGGGTTCGGTTGGGTGGCAAGTGTTTGGGTTCGTCAAAAACAGTTTGGTATTGGTGAAAGGCTGTAATGGTGGGGGAATTGGGATTTCGGTATCGGGTTCGATGGCAAGATGTTGGAAAGATGATGATTTCTGTGGGCCTGATGAAATTCCTTGGAGTTTATAGCATTTCCCATCTATTGTGAACACCATAAATAATTCCTTCCAATTTGCTTGTACCGTGTTGAGGGTAGCAAGCCATTGAATCCCCAGAACTAAATCGGCGCCTCCAATAGAAAAAGGGTAAAAATCTTGAACAATCTGGAGGTCATTCACCTGCACAGAAAGATTTTTGCATATTTGGCCGCACCGTATCACATCCCCATTCCCTATTTTGAGCTCATTTAGAAGCACATCAGAAATAAAATTGTGTGTTGATCCCCCATCAACCAATATTAAGACTTCAGCTGAATTTAGCTTACCATGGACCTTCACAGTGGTCGGATGCGGTCTGCCAAAAATGGCATGAAGATTGAACTCAGCTGCATCCCCTTGATTCTCCTCTGAGTTCGTTTCTTCATCGCCTTGATCATCGGGATCCTCCTCGGCCTCTAATAACTTCAGCGTGCCCGCTTTACAGCGGTGGCCCGGCCCGTACTTGTCGCCACATCTGAAGCACTTGCCCTTAAGAAACCTTGTTTGTTTTTCTGTTTCTGAAATTTGAATAGGAGGTTTTGATTGAGTGGTTGCTGGAACAGTAGTGGTAATTGTGGGTTTGGATTCAGATTTCACCTGAGATGACCAGGTTGATCTCCTGTCGGTTTTAGAGTGGTTGAGTTTGGGTTCATATTCGAGGGCAAGGCTAACGGCTTTGTAAACAGATCGCGGTTTGTGAATACGTACATCTAATTTTAACTCGTCTTTTAACCCGTTGAGGAAGACTCCAAGTAAACAATGGTCAGGCCACTGGGATACACGAGATGATCTACGGGCAAATTCCTGTCGATATTCATTCACGGAACCGGTCTGTTTGATACTACATAAATATTCATCCGGGTTTTGAAACTCCGGAGGGCCAAAGTGTTTCTGCAAAGTACTAACCAGTTCCTCCCAA